>BPTQ01000009.1:361375331-361446795 GCA_019973895.1 Chrysanthemum seticuspe
AGTTTCGAGTAACTCAATTGATCAATTTTATTTTTTCATGTATATTAAAACCAAATATTGAAGGACTCTTTCAAGGCGAAGAACTATCTCAAGCATACGCGAAGAGATATGAATGTGGCCTAGTTACATGCAAATCTGTATATGTACATTCACAATTTACCCACATTGAGCATTCAAAAAATGTTTATTGATCTGCACTCGGCAAAACAAGTTTTTTATAGAAACCATATCAAGTATCACAATATAACAAGGAATTGTATTCATGACCTGTACACGTAACTTATACAACAACATATAGATTTCTATATAAAAGAATTCCGATAAGTAAACGCTAGTAATTCTTTGTTAGTAAAAATCATCATAGGTTCCTCTATCCAAGCTGTTGCCTTTTTGTTTTGTGTTATAAACACATAAATTAGTTGTTAATAAACTTCAATTTGATGATCCGTGTAACAAATATTTCTTTCACTAAATGTTTAGAACTCTTGAATTATCTCTTTCTTACCATTTTCAATGAAAATTTTTTTTTCTAACCATTTATCCTAACACTCTATCCCACATTGGCTGAAGATAGAATTTATTGGTTAGTTATATACAAGAAGTGTATGTGTGTTAGATGTGTTGGGAATAGTATTGTGTTCGCGGATTATTCACTATCACGTTGAAAGAAATTCAACATTGGTGGGAAATTTCCGTAAACTCATATGAACTCTTAATTTTTTTTTTTCTTTAATTTGGTACTCTAAAACAAGTTTTGGGGGAGAACGTTTTATTTTTCATTTCACACAGGTTATAAAGGAAAACAAACTGTGAAAGCTAATAAAAAAACAATAGAAATGTAAAAATGCATTTTAATTCTTTCGATTAAAGTATCCAAAATAAGTACACATACAATATAACTCAATATTCAACAACAAGCATAAATCTTATTAGATAATTTATACACGTATCAAAACTTTTTTTTTTTTTTTTTTTTTTTTGGTAAAAGGATTCTACCTATGTAAATATATTGACAAGAAAAGCGTTTAAGTACAACAATGTAGCTAAATTACCTCATTAATATGTCATAAGATAAACGTACTCTAATGGGTACAAGAATATGCATATGTTAAAAGCAACAATGATAGTGACGAGGAACAACGATTATTTCAATTGTCATGTTTAGATACTTATCGACTTAGAATGCTCATGGATTTCTAAACCCAAAGGTTCATTCTGTACGATGCCCTATATTCCCTAATCTACGAGAAAACCACTTGTGTATTTGAAATATAATCATTATGAGAACTTCTGAAAGACCAATTATTTTAGAAGTCTGATTTCTTAATTGGAACCAGCTAGCTACACGCTGACCAAAGATTTTAAAAGTATTAACCACAACTTTCTGCAAATTTGGCAAAACAAGGATCATAACTACTTGTGGCAACATGTTTGATCGATACTAATCTGAAAACTCATAAAATTTCTTGAGCTTTTTCTTCGTGTTTATTTATTTCAATTTTTTGTTATTATTTACTGCTAAGCATGTTTTGGTAAACCAATGTAGTCTTTAATTTCACATAGTAAGTTTTTTCTTCTTTCTTACTGTAAAACCTGTTTTTTTTTTTTTTTTTTTTTTTTTTTTTGTGGAAACTGTTGTGATCTATAATTTCATACATGAGTTTATTATTAAAACTTCCTAGAAAACAGAAAATATCACATATATATTGCTTAATGCATTATCTATTTTTGGGTGATTGTGAATGTTATATAGCCATGCATGCTATAGCAAAAATATGTTGACAGTTTGTATAACCTAAGTTTCTTTCTATTGTAATAAAAAGATACTATGGTAAGATGTTTGATAAGAACAATAACTACACATATCGACGCTTGATGACTGTGCAATTTTTGCATTTTCAGACAACATATAGTTTTGTGTTGTTACATTCATGCTTCGTGCTCTAAACACATAAACTAGTTGCTTATAATAAACTTCAATTTGTAGTTCCAAAAGTAAATACATATCTTTCTTTCACGAACTCTTGCATTATCTTTTTTTTTCCCAAGCACATAATATCTTTTTTATGTTGTAATAATTTACCATCTTTTGTTCATAGAGACTTTTTCTAACCAGAAATGAGGATTGTGAAAACGGAGGGAAAAAATAAAGGAAAACGCTCAACTATTAGCGGCAGAACAATTAGTTTGCACAACATGTGCCTTTTCTTGCTGGCACTTGTTATAAAATTGATTATTTTGGCTTAACCTCATGATTATAAATATTTGATGTTCAGATAAAGTGAGTCATTATCAACTCGTTTAATAATTAAACAATCAGTTTTAGAAAAGTTCCCAGTTAGCGACTGCGAATCTATTTATAAAAGAAAGTTGAAAAGATCCTTTCAAAACGCATGTCCAAACACCCCCTAACCATAAGTATTTTGCTAGCTCCATTCCTATAGTATGCAATTTGAATGCAAAGTTGGTCATTCGTTAAAGTGCAGTGTATCTTATATGTTTTCGCAATACTAAAGGCTAAATGGTTTTCGATTTTAGTTACTTTTTGTCTAACTAAAGGTTGTTCGTTTTTTAATCTTTGTTAAAGGTGGCTAGACTTTGTTAATTCAACCAAAGACAAAGAAGGCTGATTTCAGGCTCTAACTCTTGAGTTATTTCTTTCTTTTCATGTACATAAAATAGTTTTGCAGAATATATAATACAAAATATATAATAAAGAGAAATATGCCAACCTTTTATCCTAACATTCTATCCCACATAGGTTGCAGAATGAAGTTGTTGGTAACTAATATACCATAGTGTGCGTGAGTCACTTGTGACTAGAATAGTATTATGTTTTCGGCTGTATGATCAACCTCATGCTTGGGAAGTTTGCAAGCTAATAATACATAGCATGGGGGGTATTTATAGAGTTGAAAATTAATATAAATTCTTAAATTTTTTTTTTTTTTTTTGTTTATCTTTTTTTATACTTTTCATCAAGAATTATTAACGTATGTAAAATTGTTTCTTGATATATAGTTTTGGTGCATTTTTTTGGCAAAGAATAGCAAAGGAAAGTGAAGTAAATTAACCATTTACATAAAACTTCATAGAAAATATAAATTATCAATCGTGATGTCGTACACCCTTTTAGGGCAAATGCAAAAGCGATTAATAATGACGCGAAAAAATAACACATCCTCTGAGTCTCTAACACAAGAACCGAAATGTGTCTCATTCAATAATTCATACACATATGGAAACGATTTATAAAGTAAACATTTACACTTTAGACTCTAACGAGCGGGGTAGCCCGCGTGTTGCTGCGGGAGTGCTATGTTAATTTTCTTTTGTTGTGCGATCGGGTTGTCTTTACGGTTTTTATTTTGTTACTGGGTTTTTTACCGTTTGTTTCATTTAAGATATTTTCGAAAATATAGTAGGAATCCAAATTGAAACTTTTAGTATAGTTGCAGAGTATGTGGATACAAAACCAATGGATGCATGTGATGTAAATTTAGATAGTTTGTATTTAAATGGGGAAAAATCCCAAACGCCTCTTATAAAGAAATATGGAGTCTAATAATTGTAGTATGCAAATACATATTATAAGTATATATTAAATCACAAAGAAAACGTCGACGTTTTTGGCCCCGTGCTACAGTACAGCTACAGTGCTACAGTACTGGGCGGTTGGGCCGGGTTGCTACAGTAAAAAAAACCGGCCTGCTACAGTACCATGCTACAGTGCGCCAAAAAAAAAAAAAAAAAGTTTATAAAATCTTTATAAAAAGTTTATAAAAAATTTATAAGAAATTTATAAATTTTTTATAAAAAAGATTTATAAAAAATTGATAAAAAAAAGTTTATAAAAAGTTTAAAAAAAAAAGTTTATAAAAAATTTATAAGATATTTATAAAAAATTTATGAAAATGGTTTATAAAAAATTTATAAAAAAAGTTTATAAAAAATTTATAAAAAAGGTTTATAAAAAGTTTATAAAAAAAATTTATAAAAAGTTTATAAAAAAAATTTATAAAAAAATTTATAAAAAATTTATAAGAAATTTAGATAAAAAAAACGCAATTTTTTTTAAATCGGGAAAAAAGGTTTTTTTAAAAAAAACCCAATATATATTTTAAGTAGATTTTAAGAAAAAAAATAACACAAAAATATTAAAAATACACAAAAAAAAAACATAACGTAAAAAAGTGCACAAATGTATTTTAACCAAAAAAAAAAAAAAAAAAAAAAAAAAACTCGGCTAAAAAATTCGCCTGCCCGCAACGCGGCGGACCAATGCCATTCTCGTTCTTATTGTAACTCAAAATGCTAAATTACAGTATACTCGGTCTATTTTTTCGTCTAAGCGCAACACACTACAATGCTAATTTAGTGAACCCCAACGTTTCATTTTGACGCTAGTCAGGTTCAAGCCAACTGCTGGTTATCTGCAACGTCATCCGTAAAGAAAAAAATATCTTATTTCACCCCAAGCATCCACGTTTGTTGACACTTAAGATCAATATAATATATTTCCCCCTGCAAAGAAAAAAAAAAATATGAGTTTGTTACACCACTTTTATATGAGTCTGTAGAACCAACGCAATTTTTTTTATTAATGATCTATGTTAAATGGATACCTTCATTGACATCCTGATTTCTCAAATTCTCAATATGTAATAACAGTTGTGATACGGATTCACTGACAACCCTATAAATAAATGTTTCTCAAAATATAAGCACAAACTTAATAAAATAAATGTGAATTACTATTCTACTATTATGAAACTATGGTATTACAGCAACCACATACACCCCTTGAAAAGACTTGAACAACCCTTTAAAACATAGGTTTTTTAGCAGGGTTAGTCACTCGTCATTATGCTCTCAGTAAGGTATAGTATAAATATTGATGTTGCCACATAACCTATGGCTCATAACTAATACAATGAAAACGAAAATGCAATTACATTTGCAAAGGTGACTTACCACATAACCTGAAGCAGACACTTTTTCCAACGGTTCTCCATTGACGACCAACAATTGAGCTCCATTTACAGCTACATATAGGCCTACAGTCTCAATTCACAGGAACATAGAACAATAAGATACTCATATTGGAACTAAAATTCATGGCAAGGCAAAGCAGATTATGGCCATGTTTAGGTGGCAGACTTACGCCTTTAACATACAAATGTATTAAAAAAAAAAAAAGAAAAAAAAAAAAAAAAAAAAAAATCGCAGATTGTATACCTGCATAACCCCATGAAGCAACAAAACATGAGTAAACGAATCCCTTTTATTCGACAACGCCCTCTACAAATTCCAAACACCAACAACAACCGAATGCAACCGGTCTATACAAACACACAAACTCTCATGGTCCAGTCCTAAATTTGGATGCTTCTGATATGGTGATCCTTTTCCTTCCCTTATATCATGATCCTCTGCCTTCCCTTTATAAGTGATGTCTTGTAATACCTGGTAACCGATTCATTTCCATGAAAAAAAATCTATAAATTGTTTTCACAAAATCCTTTCACTCAAAAAGCAATCAAAAACTCTCCTAAACTAAAGTATCAGAATGTTTGGTGGACTCTAAAAGTATTTCCAAATACCTGTCCAAGTTGAACCCATAACCAAAATGTAAGATCGAAACAGGTTAGTTGACTCCCTAGATAGCCACTGATCATGTAAACACTGATTATCCGAGCCCTCAAATCAAAATAAATGTTTTTTTGGCTACCTTGAACTGATTATGCAAAAGTTAATTACTTGTCCCCCCAATTTAAGAATTTCATGAAACTATTATGATTAGAAAACCAAAATACAGTGAATAACAATTTCAATGAAACAGAAATTGGCCATAAATCAATTAAACATCCAAAACTAAAAAAATACATCGATATAATAATGAGTGAAATGGTTTTCTGAAAAATAGTAAACTGATAAATACTGAGTTCTTTGTGACTTACCGTCACGCATGAAGAGGATCACCAAGCGTTAGCGCTTTGCACATTTCCTTTGATGCATTACCACATTACGTAACACAGGAAAATATCGTCATTTCTATTAGGGAAATCGTTGCCACTGTTTCTGAGGCCTACCTGCAACAAAAACAAATACATTCCAATTAGCAGACCGGCAAGCAGAGATCTTATGTCACAGAATAATACCATATTGGTCAAGTATCGGATAACCTTGAGCGATTGAAGTTGCACGCCAATCATTTTGATCTAAAGTGGTCAAAACTATTCCTCTTTGTGTAGGCGTGCCTAAAAAAGAAACAAAAATCAAAAAGTTATTATATGGTATTCTGGAATTTCAAAAGGGAATTAAAGATCACTGTTATTAAATTAAATATAAAAATCAACTACTTTTATCATATTTTAGAAACACACCTGTGATTATGTCTGTTTCATCTTGAAATTCCTTACGTACCAAAGCTGTGAAAACGTTAAAGTTCGAAAGCAAGAATTAGTCTCTTATACACTCCAATGTCTTTATACGTAAGTGATCGGGTGTAGAATATGCAAGTTTATGAAGTTGATTATAAACATATGTGAATGCTTGTGCTCATTAATATGAACAATCAGGCATACATATAAAACAACAAACCATGTAGAGAATCACGTGTTCAAAAAAATATAAATTTCAAGTCACTACACATACCAAAATCAGTGAATCGTTTATGGGGCAAATATCCAAATTCAGCATACTCATCTTGCCTGCCCTCTGTCTTGTGTAATTGCAACACCAAAGAATGTCTTGTGACAATACCTGAAATTGACACACATTACTAATTAAGTGCATCAAGGAACACAACAGCTAAAAGTAAGACCGTAGAAATTATACAAAATACGAAATAAACAACTAAACAGATCCTCTAGAGGTGTAATTTTTCTGTTTGTTAAGACTCTTATATACCTAAACAAAGCTTTAGAGGGACATATGAAACCCATGTTGTTGCAACAAAACAAAATCTGCATTAGTTTTCTCTAATATACAGAAACCACCGATCAATACTTTACATAAGTATATCAGTACAAAAAAATAGCAGTTGAATTAGATTGTTGGCTAATGTGCAATCACCTATTGTGGATAGCCTCCTGTATATTTCATTATACGAAAAAGTCACTTAGGGAGTGTTTAAGATTGGTTTTACGTTCAGGTAATTGTCTGTTGTTTCAAATTTCCCATATCACATAACCATTTCCAAACGCCAAACGGCCTTTATTAAACCTAAGACTAACAATTTTCCCTTCTTATTCAATTTGCAAATTGGTGCAGTGTAGTGTGTTACATACCAGTTCAGTTTTATCTCTGTCGGTCCCTCCATTTGAATGCACCTAGTCATTGCAAAACTCATGTCGCTGATCAAAGTGCGCCAATTATCAACCGCTTGTTGCTGCAACAAAACAAAATCGTCATGACTAATCCCCAATTCCAAACACATCAAAAAGTAAAATCTTGACAACAATTTTCAGTCAAAAAAATTGTATGAAACATTGAATCACTAAATTTATTAACTCCTAATTTTTAACACGCTAATCCAGAGTTCCAGACATCCATTAGCTCTCAAAAGCTGCCAACACACACACACTATGAATCCCCTAATACACATAACTCTCGGCTTCCTAGCATAAATTGATTGATCATACGAAACATACAATTAGAGCTAACTTTCTATTGCTCACCTCTCGGGCCTTAACTAACCATAAACTATAAAACCAACACGAAACATCATATATTATAAAATGAATTAATTATAATCAATCTTACCCAGCTTGTGTACTCTTAAAAATCCTTACCACTGTTCCTTTTCTTCACATCATCCATCTTAACATAATTACTAATTCCTTGCATAAATAAGAAACCATCATCGATAAGCTGACGAAGTCCATAGTTGCTGTCGAAAGTGAGTCATTCACGCAAACTAAAATTTTCGCACAAACTACTGAATTTTGCAAAGCAAAGCAAAATCGCAAATGTTATACATGAGAATGGTATTATAACCCATAAAATCGACTCCTGGCACATTTGAGAGGTGCAAGCGCACCCTGCTCATTTGTCACGACAACTTTAAAAACAAATAAGGAAATTAAGAGGGAAAAAAAACCAAAAACAGTAGACGTAAAAAATAGCGTCAACGAAAAGTCAAACATACTCGGCTCTATGTTTGACTTTTCTAGTCACCACAAACCTAACAACAAACATTTATTGAGGAAATTAACAGAAAAAAAAAAAAAAAAAAAAGAAACGAAAAACAGTTGTTTGTTGTTAGGTTTGTGTTTGGACATTAATTTGCTATGACATTCAGTGAGGTTATACGGTATAATAATTCATACCACAAAAAACAACCCAACTCGGCTCTATGTATCTCCGCTGCTAACAATATATATGTAAACTTAATTATTAGAAACATGTACGAACCTTGAGTTTTTTGACACAAAATGCCGGGGTTGATGATCTTCTCACATTTTGCCCACTGATGAGTATTAGCATCTGCAAGTCCTCTTGCTAATGGTACGTGGTGTGTCCGCTAAATCAACTGCCACCTATAAATGAAAAGTTTGGAGTTTTAGCTTCATATGAAGAACCTAAAGTACTTATTAAAAAAAACCTACCTTTGACTGCTACCAAGTCTCATGCTCCTGTAACATAATATTAACCTGCAAACAACAGACTTAAAAAGTTACAAACTTTTAAAAATCACATAAAATCAACACCTCATTGATAAGTTGTCAATGCCAGACCTTGTCAATGCCCATTTCAGCCTCCAATCCAACACTAATTCCAGTCCCCAAAGACATCCATTTCCTGCCCATTTCGTCACCCAAATCGACCAATATCAACCTCTAAACGCACTCATTTCAGTACCCATTCCAGTACCCAAACACACCTGTTTTGCCTCCCATTTCAGCAAGCCAATCCGACAACCATTTTAACTTCTTTATCAACAACATGCATAATTTGATAGTTCAGCCAATGCAATACCCATTTCAGCTTCTTTATCGAAACTGATTAGTTGACTCGCTAGATAGCCACTGATCATCTAAACTATCATTAGGGCCGTTTGGAGTATCATTTATGATTTTTATGTATTAGTATAACTAAAAAAGGATGTATATTCAAACAGGATGTTGCTAAAGCAAGATAGTCCAAACGGCCCTGATGCTAATATATTAGTATAAAGCAAGATTGTCCAAACGGCCTTAACGCTAATATGATTTTTATATATTAGTATAACTTAAAAAAAGTAGGCTCAGATCTATAAATAGGGTCTGGTGATGGAAAGACCAGAATTCCGCCGTGGCTGCAAACGAACACAGTTGCATAGTAGCCATTGATTGTATGGCATTTGTTCGTTGCCCCGCCAAGTTACGGTTGGATCTTCCACTACCCATTTCATTTCGCTCAGATTACAATAGTCATCACAGCCCATTTGAAAAACATTATTAATATTACTATGAAATCCAAAAACATAAGACATAAACCCCACATTCATCACCATCACCACAGAATCATCAGCTTATTCATATGATTTAGACGTGTATCCGAAACGTCATGGCTGCAAACACGAAGTCGTGCTGCCCCGCCAAGATACGTATCAGTTTCACCCACCACGGTAGATGTACCCGACCCGTCGTGGGTGCAAACACGATGTCGTGCTGCCTTGCCAAGATACGGATTCGTTTCACCCACCACAGAAGTCAAAATTGACCTGCAATAACCATTTTATGAAGACACTATTTTAGACTTAGAGCATATAAACCCATAAAATTGATTAAAAAAAAAAACACAATTAACAGAAAACCTAAATTAAAACAAAACCCTAAATTTGCATTCTTTTATGTTTCTGGAGTTTGTTTAATTTGTAATGACCCTAAAGTTAAAAACCATTAAACACAGTTAAAGTACCATCAAATTCCAATTTAGTTAACACCCCATTTCACAATTCTTAGAAAACCCAAAAAAAAAACACAAATCAATATTTGAAATGAGGAAAAAATAAAATAAAATTAATGAATGGGTATACCTTTGTTAGAACCACATGATACTCACATCATATATTAAAAAGTCAGATGAAGCACCAGTAAAATAAGGCCATCCAAAAGCCCAGTTAATCATTTTGCGTTCGCTAGATAAGCTCAGTTGTTTCCATATCAATTTAGGACTATTTATTTTGAGAGAGTTCAATTTTTTTGAGAGAGATTAGGATTGATATTGTGTTTGATTTGGTCTCGGATAAGGATCTGGACCACATTCAAGTATATATTTTGAGAGAGATTGGGAAGAAGAGAGAAAAGGGTAATGGGTTTGTGTTGATTTGAGATGCTTCTGGAAATTTGTTTTTTGTAAAGTGAGTGAAATAATGAACAATAGTTAGGCACGACAAACTGTTTCTTCCACATTCTTTGTAACACAACATCTCCGGCCGACATACTGTTCATGCACATGTACTGTTCATGCGCATGTACTGTTCATGTACTGTTCATGCGCATGTACTGTTCATGCGCATGTACTGTTCATGCACTCCTGTAGTAATGAGTTAGCTGACCATTCATGTTTTGCCAAGTGGACAAATTGTCACTAATGACAGCCACGGAACCAATAGGAAAAAGAATTAAGGACGCAAATGACTTCTTTTGTTTCACCCACCAAATGAGTTTTAGTATATAGTATAATAAGCTTAACGGATTGCCAAGCTGCTTAATTTTAGATATTGACTAAGCATGTTTGTCATAAAGTTTGCCTAGTTACTTGCAAACCTAAATTTGTACATTTGAGCATTCAAAACATGCTTACCGATCGGCATAATAAGTTTTCTAAATAATCTAGGGCTGAAACAAGTATGTAAACATAGAAATACTCCAACATTCATGACCCAAAAACATGTTATGGCGGAACCATCCAAACCTATTTTGTTCATTTTTTTTTTTTTTGTTTCTTTACTCGAATACATGTTATGGCGGAACCATCTTAACCTATTTCTTTTAATTTGTTACTCTAAAACATGCTTTGGTGGAGACCATGTTGATCTTTAAGTTCACACAGTTTGAAAGGAAAGCGAACTATGAAAAGCTAACATAGAAACAATAAAAATATAAAAAAGCATTTTATTTATTTTTGATTAAAATGCAACAAAAACAATACACGTTTGATTTAACTCAACAGTCAACTACAAACATAAATCTCATTAGATAATCCATACACTTATCATAAACATACGAGAAATGAACATATATTTATCAAAATTGAAAGTTCAAAACAATGATATTCTTTGTAATATCTTATTTTCATCTAGCGAGTTTAAAGTACAATCATTATAAGAATTTCAGAAAGAGGAATTATTTTAGAAGTCTCATTTCTTAATTGGAACCAACTAGCTACACACACTGATGAAGGATTTCAAAAGTATTAACCACATATCTTCTGAGCTAACTGTAAGAGAAGCTACACTTTGATGGCTTAAAGAAGAGTAGTTAACGAATTTAAAGTGCACAAGCAATTGAAAATTCGAGGAATCTTGTCTTCTAATAATATTCATCACAAGATGTTAAGCCTCTATATGTCTTAAGAAAACATGTATGGTTCCATTTAAGTGATTACAGATTTCTAAATGTTAGACAAATCTATGACTATACTAGTTCCACATTTTGGGTCAATAAATTTGCGCAAATAAAGTTCTTGGTTGAGTTAGTGGTTTAAATCGTTTATAATTTATCTGTCAAATAAAATTCATGTAAAAAAGAAAATAAGTAACAATGTATGTACCACCTGAGGGCGGCTCGATAAGATGTTTCATTCACCTTTGGTTTTTGGTTAACAATAACTTTTGACATTTTTGCTGACAAATTTACATGGTCTTCTAGCAAGTCGTCACAAAGATTTAATTAGGTAAAACTATCTGTTTTAGGAGGTTGACGTGATCATTTTATGTTAGTTTATTTGTACCAAGCAAGGTTTAAACATGTCACTTTTCACACTTTGCCACTTTGTTGATGATAATCAATTGCCCATTTACCAACTCGGGCACTCCTTGTGAATAAGAGAAACTGGTAAAATGAAGAATGGAGTTGATGAGGATCAAACCATGAAGAGTTGCTGCTTGCCAATAGTATTATGTAAACTAGTTGCTTCTGAACATCAGTTTGGAGTTCAAACTTCCAAGTGACATCCTTTTTTCACTAACTCTTAATTACTCTTGCATTATCTCTTTCTTTCCATTTACATAAAAATCTTTTATATGAGACCAAGACCTTGTGTAACCTTTTATCCTAACATTCTATCCCACATTGGAGGAAATGAATTTTTGTTAGTAATATACCATAGCATACGTGAACTGATTGTGTTTAGAATAGTATTATGTTTTCATAGTTGTTACACTCTGGCTAGCTAAAATAGTTAGTGAGGTGATGACAAGTTTGAAAGTTAATACAAATTCTCAATTTTTTGTTTGTCATGTTTCGTTGTACTCACTATAAAAGATGTTTTACTGAAACCGGTTTAGTCTCTGATCTCGCAATGGAAAAAAGTATATTTAAAGAATCAATTGATAAAGAACAAGAATGAGATTTGTCACCCCGTGCGTTGCGGCGGGTGTCAATGCATAAGCTGACGTGGTTTAATGAAATTTTCATTTTGAATCGATTTTAGTATATCTCATTTGTTTTTTCGACGGTAATGTCTTTGTAAGATGTGTACTAATTAAGATGTAAAAGTGTGTATGATTTATGTTAATGTGATCACTTATTGGCTATATAGAGACGAAGTTTTTTTACTTGTCTAATAGAAGAAGCCTCGTGTAACAGAAGAAGCTTCTAAAAGGGAAAACTAAAAAACAGTTTAGACTTGTAACTCAAAAGCCCAATGAAAGTTATTTAACCATAAATTTACTTCACAAACCAATGAAGGATAAGAGTAATATACTTAGACTATGTGTAATAGGCACCCATCAACGTGTGCTTACCGCCAACAACAAGTCCTTCGTTATTACATCTACCACCAACGACGCGTTCTTCCAATAAAAGAGTATGTTCAAACACAAAATTCTTTTATACAAACATTCTATCCCACATAGGTTGAAGAAAGAAATGGTTGGTTACTATTATACAAGAGTGTACATGAATTAATAAAGAATATTTTAAAAGTATATTTTAAAAGTCAATTGATAAAGAACAAGAATGAGATTTGTCACCCCGTGCGTTGCGGAGGGAGTTTAGGCATAAGTTGATGTGGTTTGATGAAATTTTCATTTTGAATCGATTTTAGTATATCTCATTCGTTTTTAAGACGGTAATGTCTTCGTAGATGTGTACTCATTAAGATGTAAAAGTGTGTATAATTTGTGTTAATGTGATCAATTATTGGCTATATAGAGAAGAAGTTTTTTTTATTCGGGTGAAGCTTCTAAAAGGGAAAAACTAAAGAACAGTTTAGACTTGTAAATCAAAAGCCCAAAGAAAGTTATTTGGCCATAAATTTACTTCACAAACCAATGAAGGATGAGAGTAGTATACTTAGACTTATGTGTAATAGGTACCTCATCAAGGCGTGCTTTACCACCAACAACACGTCCTTCGTTATTACATCAACCACCAACGACGCGATCTTCCAATAAAAGAATATGTTCAAACACAAAATTCTTTTATACGAACATTCTATCCCACATAGGTTGAAGAAAGAAGTTGTTGGTTACTAATATACAATAGTGTACATGAATTCCTTGTGACTATATTAGTACTATGTTTTTAGGAATATCATTTCCGTAATGCTTAAAAGGTTTGAAAGCTAACCTTACATAACATTATAGAATTGATGCCCGGATAATTAATATGAACTCTTGGTCTTTTTTTTACTCTTTTGGTAATCATTTTTTATTTATATTTCTATCGAAGATCGCTCAGTCTTGTTAATGTTATAAATGTAAATAACCTGATTGACAAATAATGGCCAAAATTAGAAAGGAAAAACAAATTACACAAATAATGTCATAAGTTTTTTACATTGTTAAACTTAAGTGGGTAAAAGGGTTTTTTACCTTGGTAAATATATTAACCAGAAAACAATAAGGTTTGGGTAATATGGCAAAACACCAAATTTGCTACACACCATTTGTGCTTCCTACTTATAAATCTTACAAGAAAGACAAGCCAATCTTGTAAAAAACAAAAACCTACCTAGATGACACAGCTACGTAAATGTAAAAGAAATATGAATCGCTAAAACTTATTGATGTTGTGATGTGATTTCTCTCTTGAAAAATGCTCTGTATGCTGTTGTAGATCGTCCTTGTGGTACCCTACTTCATTCTCTGGAGAATTGTGGTGAGAAAGATATGTAAAACGCAGAAAATAAAGTTGATATTTATAGGCCTGACACAGCTACGGCGTAACCTTGAGTTGTGGTTATGCCGTAACTAGTGTAATCTTCAACGATCTTATCCATAAATAAATATTTACGACGTAACTTAGATGGATAGTTACGCCGTAACCTTCTAGGGTTTCGTTTACGCCGTAATCTTCATGCTTGGTTATGTCGTAATCTCGTCAATATCTTGAGTCCCATTCTGTTCACTTATTACGCCGTAATCTCATTCATCGGTTACGGCGTAACCTTCTTAGTCATGAAAATCTTCTAAGTCTTTAGAATGTTAAGGCATAACCTCATGTGATAGTTACGCCGTAATCCTTGGTTAGTGTTGACTTGGTCTTCATGTTTGAATTCACAGTTACGGTGTAAATGGACAATGGAACTACGCCGTAACACCTTCACAGTTAACATACTAAAGTGTGTATTTTGTAAGTTCTTTTCTAATTTCGCGTCTCTTTTGTTCCTATCCTCATTTACAACCTGAAAACGAAATATAAAGAAATCAAAGCATTTATCCATATAAACGATACAAATAATGAGCATATTAGAGGAAAATTGACACTTAAATATCAAGATTATTTGATGTTATCAGGAGTCATGAGGCCATAGTAGCTATGCGAGACCCCTAATTGAAATCAATGCTTTTGATGTGTTTTGAGAGACAGTTGTGTTGGCTGCCCCAAAACTTGATGGGAGTGGTTTTACTATGGAAAATATTCATATTGAATATGAGTGGGAACCTCCCCGGTGCAGTACTTGCTTGTTATATGTTCATTCCAAAAGCGCCCCGAAACGTGTGATCAGTGGAAAGTGTAAAGTATCTCCGGTCCACCATATTTCACACCAGTGATGCCCTCTGAGAGTACGTATTTGTAAAGGTCCTTTTCATACTCCAAAAATTTATAGTTTGGTACTCTAAGACATGTTTAATCTTTGGTTTTTCTTTTAATGTGTTACTCTAAAACATGTTTAATCTTTAATTTTTCTTTTAATTTGTTACTCTAAAACATGTTTAATCTTTAATTTCACACAAGTTAGAAAAGAAAACAAATTTTGAAAGCAAACAAAGAAACAATAGAAATGTAAAAATGTATCTAAATTCCTGTTACTCTAAAACGTTGTGATGACGGAACTTTTGCATCATCTCTATCTTACCATTTATTTTATGAAGTTTTTTTGTAACATTTTATCCTAATACTTTATCCCACATTGGCCGAAAATAGAAGTTGTTGGTTACTTGTATACCATAAGTGTATCTATGTTAAATGTATGAGTATAGTATTATGTCTTCGGATATATCCTTGTGTGTTAGGTTGAAAAAATCTAGCCCCCATGGAAGTATCAGAAAATTCATACGAACCCTCAGCTTTTTTATTTTAATTTGGTATTGGTATTCTAAAACATGTTTAAACTTCGCGCTTTATTTTATTTTATTTTCCTCTTTTAGTTTGCACTAAAACATGCTTAATTTTTAATTTCACATAGGTTAGGAAGAAAAAAAAAAAGCATTTTTGAAGACTAATAAAGAAACGATAGAAGTGTAAAAATGTATCTTGATTCTGTTGCACCGTAATTGCATAAGTCTTGTTGGATAAACTTGCTGGTTCAATATGTAACATACGAAAGCCTAAGGGCTAAACTTGTTAGATAGATAGTTTATAACCGAATAGAGGTTATGGAAGTAATTAGTTACAAGGTAGTTATTTTTGGTTATTATCGAAAAGACATGATGGTTCAAACATGTCGTTTGGAACCTTATAAATACACGTATATGTTCATTTGTAAAGTGTGTCAAAATATACAATGTAACCATGTTATGTTGTAAGTAATATAATGAATCAAATTCTTGTCATTCTTGTTCATAATATTGATCATGGAATCATCAAGAAACGAGTGCAAAAGTGGTATCAGAGCGGGTTACAAGATTACAAGTTTTTGATTCAAGTCTTGATCAAGAAGATCAAAAGACTTAGAAGGGAAGAGACACCAAGGATTGTTGATGACGATAGTGCAGAACCAACGGAAGTTGCAGATAGCAATGACTTCAATCCACTCTTGAAGGAAAAGAGGAACATCGATTGAAGGAACAAACGTTGACATCAAACGAATTGGTGGGTTAAAACTTTGTTGGTAACAATGAAGGGAAGAAGTAGGAAACTCTTGACGTGGACAAGGAAGCGTGGAAAAAGAGTAGAAAAGCGCTAAGGATTCTTTTGTGTTTGTTGTTAACACAACACAGGAAAGGAAGGAACAAACACATCGTTTTGGTTTAAGGAAAACGAGTGGGATAAAAGGCTTTGTGAAACAGGGTTAAACAAGACACAAAGAGAGGAACACGCGGGGTAAAACGCGAGGATTGAAGGTTGTTGTGGAAAAGGTTTCGAACATAACCAAGAAAGAGAAAGAGGCAGTCAAGGAATGCTATAAGGAGTACATAGGGATAGTGAAGAAATGCTACGAGGGAGCACAGAGATCCAAGCAGGGAAGCCAAGGAAAGAAATGGTCGGGCAAAAGGAACCATTTGGTTTTGTAGGGATAAGTGTTGAAGTAGGGGATGCACTAGATGGAACTCCAAGGAAGAAAAGCAAGACTGCAAGAGACGGTGTCAAAGTGGAAGACACAACGTTACAACAACAACGATAAGGAACCAAAAACAAACATATCGTTTGTTTTGGTGAAGGATACCGTGAGGGGTATCGAGTTTTGAAGACCAACAAGAAAGGAAGAAGAGCATGAAGATTCGAAGAACAAGACTTAAACAATTAGGGAGGAATTGTTGCACCGTAATTGCATAAGTCTTGTTGGATAAACTTGTTGGTTCAATATGTACATACGAAAGCCTAAGGGCTAAACTTGTTAGATAGATAGTTTATAACTGAATAGCGGTTAAAGTTAGTTAAATAACCGAATAGCGGTTATGGAAGTTAGTTACAAGGTAGTTATTTTCGGTTATTACCGAAAAGACATGATGGTTCAAACATGTCGTTTGGAACCTTATAAATACGCGTATATGTTCATTTGTAAAGTGTGTCTGAAAATACAATGTAATAGTTTATGTTGTAAATAAATATAATGAATCAATTCTTGTCATTCTTGTCTTTCGATCTTGTGGAAATTCGCTATAAACCTGTGCAAAAGATTCTTTTAATTAAAATGCAACATGCAAAATATGCCCGCATGATCTAATTCGACAATCAACAACGATCATAATGTATTTTATTAGAGAATTCATACACTTATCATAACCATATATTAAATAAACATATTTTATCATATTTGAAAGTTCGATCATAGCGAGATATATTATGCGGTCTTTACACAAATACAACAAAGGTAGTGACAATCAACAACTAATATTTCAATTATCATGATACTTCGAATTAGAATAATCAAGGATCTTTTTAACCCATAGATCCATGTTAAACGGTATACATATCCCCAAATCTTTGAGAAAACCAAATGTGCAAGTTTAGAGTACAATTATCATGACATCCTCAGCAAGACCAAGTATATTACAAGTTTCCTTCCCTATCCAAAACCAACCAAAACCAACTGAGCTACATGTTAACGATGAAGGATTATAAAAATCCTAGCCACAACCTCCAACAAATATTGTATCTCTTAAGAGCATGTCTTAAGACGAGCCACACTTGATGACTAGAAAAGTAGAATTCGACAAATTTAAACTAGGAAAGCAATCGAAAATATGAGAAAAATATGTCTTGTGATGATATTGTGGTTGTCGTTCACGCAATTTAAGCTACTATATGTCCTAAGAACTTGTAGCAAATGCTTTGATTATTACATGTGAGTCATGTTGTGAATGAGTTTATGGGTATGTTTGGCAAAACTAGATGTAAGCTGTATGCTGTAAGCTGTAAACTGTAAGTTGTAAGCTGTAAACTGCAAAACTGTTAACATGAGCTACAAGCTGTATCTTTTTTTAATAAAAGTGTTTGGTAAATTAGCTGTTAAATGTAATTATAAGATGTAAAATGACATAAAAGGACAAATCTATAATTGTAAATAAATGTTTGGAGGGTATATTAGTAATTTTAAGTTTTAACAGCTCATAGACATTTAAAAAGCTTCATGAATTTGCTTTTCATTTTGGAGCTATTTGTTTGAAATAAAAGCTTGTAGCTAATGCATCCAAACGAAGCTACTTAGTTTATAGGAGATTATTTTGTAACAAAAAACTAATAGCTCCTCCAAAAAGCCCCTGCCAAACATTTAAGCTACTATTCTGGGCTAAATTGATGAACAATTGAGCTTTATTTATGTTCAAGCCCTTATTATCTATTATATGTTCACTTCTTGTATGCTTATAAAACAATTTCAACTAACTCCATAAGAATAAAACTCGTATCGAATTTAATTTCTGCAAGTTTATAAAGAATTGTCTAGCTGCTTTTATTGAGATCTTAAACACACGTATACACTTAAAATTTTGTATATGACGTCACATTTGATATAAATCACATTTAGTTTACTAACTATAATAATGTTGCACAAAATATATGGAAGATAAGCAGATATCCATGTCAATGGCCAAAGGAAGAAAAATAAATCATAATTTCATATGAGATATAACATTACATGAATTCACTCACCTTAATAAAAGAGATATCATATCTTTGGCTTGATATTTGAATTCCAAATTTGCCTCGGAGATTGGAATCGTGAGAGACGAAGAAATTATTTTTAGTAGTAATATCAGATCATGGCCACATAGTATGTATGTGAAGGTAGAGTAGGTGATGCATTTTTATGAAGGGTACAATAGGTATTTAAATGATGTTAATTGATGTTTAATTGATTTAACAATAAAATGGGTAGATATGATAAATTTTGGATTTAAAATGGGTATATATGATATTATGTGTTTTGGTTGGACAAATATGACATTAAAGAGTTTTAATTGGTGATATATGGAATTAACCCTTGAGCAAGGCCGGAGGTCTATTTTTACATTTGGTAGAACCGGAAGCATCATCTCTGCTTTATGTAGAGGTAAGGCGTCTACATCTCAACCTCCCTCATACACCATAAAAAACAGTATTGGGACCCATAAGCCATGGAAGACAATATTGGGAGTTCTATTTCTTTTATGCCGCAGACCAGCCCATTGCGCCAAACATAGCCTTTAATATATGACTACGTTATCAAAGCCACTCAATATAAGATGTTAACATAAGTTCTCTTTTACAATTTTGAGATATTAACAAGCTTGGGCCAAAACAAGTAGCATAATATAGACACACTTTATACAAACACATGAGCACGATATGAGTTTGAATCTTCAGTTTTTGTGTTTTACTCACTGTATCTGCATATGATCTTCGACTCACTCATAAGATATACCAAGGTTGCGGAAAACACAGGCACAAACACGTAAATGAACACCTAACATAATTGTATTAGCTGATAACCTGTAGCCTACCTTGAATTTTGGTTTTGATCCTCGTAAGATTCTTGATTTGATAGAGTTGATGAACACTCGATATTCATGTTTTTGTACCAATACAACTCAAAGTTCAGAGATGCACACTAAGGCTTGTAAAATAGTTTGGGGCTATGTTCTCTTAAGTTTGTTCTGGTGCTAACAGTTAAACTTAGGCTGCTCCAGGTTTCATCCTTCTAGGCTTAAACTTGGCTAGGGTTATGAAGACCTAGCACTACAACAATCGGATGGACGGGAGAGGAGACTTTCGCTGGGGCATGTCCCCGGCGAAAGTCACTAAAAGACAAAATAAAATCTGACGTGGCACATACATACGCTGACTTGTTATGGACAATTCAACGGACACTTTCGGCGGGGACATGTCCCCGGCGAAAGTAAGTTTGATTTTTATCAAACTTTGACCAGCTAGTCAAAATTTAACATAACCTTTCTCCGGAGACTTGTCCCCGCCGAAAGTGTATTTTACGTTTACCAAAATTTGACCAAAGTCCAAAGCTGTATTTGTCAAAAATTATATGTAAGTTTTACTAGTGTGTGACCACTAATTTGAATAACGGAAGCAGTGACTTTTCAAAAATAAGAGACAAAGATCTGGCTATATCCGGCCAAGACCCAGATAGACCCGACAATATCCAGTTAGACCGGGCTATATCCGGTTAAGACCCAGCTATATTAGGTTGGATTCGGCCAAGACCCGACTAGAACCGGATATTCCGGCAAAGACCTGGCTAGACCCGGCTAGAACCAGCTATTCCAGCCAAGAACCGGCTATATCTTGTCAGATCTGGCTATTCCGGCCAAGACCCAATTAAGGTTTTCATTACGCTTATATGGACAAGGAGATCCCTATTAAGTGGAAATGCGTTCAGGAGTCCCCACCTCTTCGAGAAAAATTTAGTTGAAATGCTATGAACCAAACGCTTAAAAGTTGGACGATATCAATGGTACTTTATTATTACTTCATCAACTGTTTGTGCATATATACTCACTTCGAAATGTATAACAATAATATTCTACATCTTTTACCCGTTTGACCATTTACTACATCTTGATAATGTCTTACTTATTCTACGAAAACTCGGTTTCAGGATGCCAATATTGTAATCAAGCGGGCCCGAGTATGAAATGCTCCTCAAATCGCATTTAACTGAACATGTGGGCTTTCCACAGATTCAAGAACGGCTTATATTAATGTTTCGTTCATTTGTTATGCATGGACAATAATTCTTTAGAGCAAAATCAACATAGAAGGTAGTTAATTTCATTTCTCTCTGTTCGTAGTGCAAGTATCTGCGGTCCACCATCTTTCACATCAGTGATGCCCTCTGAGAGTACGTATTTCTAAACCTCCTTTCCACACACCAAAAGTATCTATTTTGGTCTTAGTATAGTACACGAAATTATATTGTAGAACCTGGCTTACTTGGGTCTGTTTCCCTGTGTTGGGTTGGGTCCGAAAAGTAAGCTCATAAGAACCTAGCTGTAATTGTGCAACTGCTTAAAAAGATTAAAAAAAAAACTCCGTATTACTTATCCATTTGAAATTCTAGTTAGGGTCTATTTCACTTGTGTTGGGTTGGTTCGGTCAAAGTCCATTAGGGTAGCCAACAGTTGTCGTCCATACTTAACTAGGCGTGTGCAGAAAGTGGATTGGCACTGAGAAGAACACTGGATTGATCCGTACCAAAACTGGCTCGCTTTGACCCGTACCCAAAATTGACCCTTTCAAAACGAGCCTGTTTTCATTCCTTGCTCAACTTACTATAAAAATAATAATGTGATTATTTTTTCCTAACATCATGATTATAAAGTTTTGATATTCCGATAATGTGAGTCATTATCAACTCATTTTAAAGATTAAACAATCTGTAGACGAGTTTCCCGTTAGGTGCCGCGAACCTATTTGTATAAGAAATTTGAAAAGATCCATTCAAAACGCATGTCCAAACACTTCGTAACGATATGAATCATCTTGGCCACATTGCTATAGTCTGCATTTCTGCA
This sequence comes from Chrysanthemum seticuspe, assembly GCA_019973895.1. Lineage (NCBI taxonomy): Eukaryota > Viridiplantae > Streptophyta > Magnoliopsida > Asterales > Asteraceae > Chrysanthemum > Chrysanthemum seticuspe. The sequence goes on from BPTQ01000009.1 coordinate 361,397,161, forward strand.
TTGTGAACGCAGAGTCAGTATTAAATGTAGTGTATCATACATGTTTTCGCAATACTGATGGCTTAATGGTTTAAAAGGTTTCTTTATCGGTTTTATCTTTGTTTTTAAAGGTGGCAAGTATAGAGGTTGTAGTGACTCAAGTTGCAGATAGAGATGTTGTTAATTTAACCAAGGACAATGAATACAGATCCGTAAGAAATTCAAGAATCGGAAGAAATTTAAGTAGAAAACGTCTCATGTTCTTTGGTTGTAAGTTTTGCTATGTAGGTATGTTTTGTACGAACCCAAAATCATGAGTGCAAGAATAAGTTATGACCCAAACTTCTATAGATTTCAAATAAGCCAATGCTTAGGAAAAATCACAGGTGCTTTTAATACAATATATGAAAATTTGTAATCTTTCATGTTATCCACACTCTTGCATTATTTCTTACATTCTTTCTTTTCATGTACATTAAATTAGTTGCTTCTAAACTTTAGCTTAATGTTCCATGTAACAAATATTTCTTTCACCAAATGTTAACAACTCTTAAATTACCATTTTTTTATGAAGACATTTTGTAAAATTTTATCCTAAGAGCATGGAGTGTGGTAACGAGGATGACTCGCCACTCCAACGTGGATGGCTCGCCAACCACCGCCGGCCCTCGCCACCAAACCATGTGGCCTCGCCACTTGCTTGTTCGCCACCCCAACGACACGCAAGAAGACAAAACAAAAAGTTAAAAACTATCCGTTTTAAAACAATGGTTATTTTTTTTTTTGTTTTTTTTTTCAAATTCAAATATTACCCACCCACTCTATAAATAATACCAATATTTACACACAAAAATTCACACTTCTCTTTCAAACACAATTCAATTCAAAATTCGCACTTCTCTTTACGCAAGATTATTATGGCTTGCCGTCTCCCGCATTCCGCTGAAGATATGCAAACGTACGTTCAAAATCAATGCAATAACGACGATGAGGCTCGAAAAAACGCTATTATAAGCGTCATCGAATTGTTTGAGCAGGCGCGGACGGAGAAGCTACAGATGAGAGAAAACTACAAGAGTTGCAACGACATCAGCACTGAACGAAAAGGTGTGATCGAGAAATTTCTGAAGGAGGAAGCCCACAAAGACGACGAGATTATTGACAAGTTGTGGCAGTGTGTTCAAATGGTAACGAACAACATAAGCACCAAAATCAATTGGAGCTATCGGGTGATCAAAAATGATGGTGCAGGTGCATCAACCTCGACCGCCAACTTTGGTGAGGAATCTCCGGTAGACGAGGAAGCTTTGGCTCGCCTCGAGGAATTTGCTGGTTATATATCTCCCTCGTATGATTCTGCGAACGGGGAGTATTCAGATTAGGATTTAGGATTTATGTATTTCGTATGATTCTGCGTATCGTTTTAACTTTTAATATATTGTAATGTTTTTATTTTAATGAATTTTAAATTTTTTGTTTAAAAGGTTTGAATTTGTGTTTGATAAATATGGAAAAGAAATAAAATGAGGGTGGGTGGGCCCAAATGAAAAGGTTTGAGTTAGTTATGATTGGGGAGTATTTTTAAGTGAATGTGTTGGAGTGATGTAGAAGTGATGTGGCACATGTGAGCCTAAATGAAAAGAAGTGGTGATGCCACCACACTCCATACTCTAACACTTTATCCCACATATGTTGAAAATAGAAGTTGTTGGTTAGTTATATATCATAAGTGTATATGTGTTAAATGAATTGAGACTGGTATTATGTCTTTGGCTATTTCAAATATGTTAGGTTGAAAAATCTAGTGTGTCTTGAAACCGTCAAAAACTAATATGAATTCTTCATTTTTTTTTAGTTATTATTATTATTTTTTCTCTTTTAATTTGGTAATTTAAAACATGGTTTGGTGGAGACCATTTTAAACTTTAATTTGACACATGTTATTTTAAAAGGAAAACGAAATGTGAAAAGTAACAAAGAAACAATAGAAATGTAAAATTCTATCTTAATTTTTTTGTTTAAAACGCAAGGTGCAAAATAAATACAAGATCGATCTAAATCAACGGGCAACAACCAACATAAATCTCGTTAGATAATTCATACACTTATCATAACCATATATGAAATGAGCATATTTTATTTTCATCAAGATAGTGCCATACATATTTTCGTTCTATTGTGATCTCACACATGCACAACAACGATAGTGACAATCAACAACTACTATTTCAATCATCATATTTAAATACTTATCGACTTTAAATATTCAAGGATTTCTAAACCCATAAGTCCATAATGCATACTAAACAATTCTTTATATCCCCAAATCCTTTTCACAACCACACCCGAGTTTAACGTACATTTATTATGAGAATATCCCAAATACCAAATATCTTGCAAGTCTTATATCTCATGTGGAACCAACTGAGTTACACTTCAGGAAATATGTACACAAAGTTTCATGGTTAGAGGGTCCAACTATTGGCTCAAGCTTGAGTCTAAAAAGAAGATAGGTACTAGACAAAGGCCCAACTGTTTTGGGCTGAAGTGTGCTTACATATATCTACGACTAATGTCCTACGAATATATTTATGCAACTAGGGGTGTTCATGGGTTGGTTAATATCCGAATAAACCGAAAACCGAAACCAAACCGAACCGAAAATAACCGAACCAAACTCGAAACCGAACCGAATTTGTCAAAACCGAACCGAACCGAATTAAGTATTCGGTTTTCAGTTCGGATATGGTTTTAGCAATCTAAACCGAAAACCGAATTCAAATATATATATATATATATATATATATTTTATGTATTTATGTAAAAAAAAGATATTAAAACTCTTTTATACTATACATATAATATTTTTTAAGCTTTAAAAATTTTTTTTGCTAAAAATATATATAAATAAATGAATAAATAATTAAATTTATATAATTCGGGTTATTCGGTTCGGTTTTCGGTTCGGTTTAATCAATTTGAATTCGGTTCGGTTCGATTTTCGGTTATACCCAGAAAAAAAAATTAACCGAAGTAACCGAACCGAACAAACCGAATAACCCGATAACCGAACAAATGAACACCCCTATACGCAACTATATAAAGGATTGCCTAACTGCTTATAATGAGATTGTAACATAAGTACTCTTTTTGACATAATAACATTTTATCCTAGGGCCAAAATAAACCAAACAAACATCATAATATAAAAAATATTGTATGACTTAAGCTATCAAAACTGTACATAAAAAAGGACTGCTAGTTGCTTACTTTCAATTTTGACATAAGTACTTATCTGATAAGCATGCTTGTCGAAAACTTTGCTTAGCTACTTGCGAACTGAAATATGTACAATCATAATTTACACATTGAGCATTCGATATTGTGTAGTGATCGACATAATAAGTTTGCTAACAACTCATGGCCATAACAGGTATCATAATGCAAAAATACTTTTAACCTCCATGACAAAAAAACGTAATTTATTCAGCGATGCATAAAATTCTTCGCGAATGACTTTAGATAAGTAACATATAGCCCCATGTTCTTAGAAAACAACAGGTTGTTTTAGTACAATGCTTACACATTTGGGATCTTTGTTTTTAATGCACTAACAACATATACTTTCATGTTATCCAAGATGTTCCCTTCATGATTCGTGCTCTCAAAACACAAAATAGTTCGCTATTAAACTTCAATTTGGAGTTCCATGTAACAAATAGTTCTTTCACCAATCGTTGATAACTCTAGCATTATATATCTCTTTCTTTCAATGTACATAAAAATCTTTTATATGATATGAAGACTTTTCTAACTTTTTATCTTAACATTTTGTCCCACATCGATTGAACAAAGATCTTGTTAGTTAGTTATATAGCCTTGTCTATATATGCCCGTTATATGTGTTTAGAATAGCCGAAAGATAACGTTTTCATGTTGATTAGTTTCTTGGATTGTTACATATACAATTTGTACGAATTAAGAAGTAAAAATATTAGAGGTGTCAATTTGTGCCCAAAATCAAAAAAATGGGATAAATTGGCAAACTTTTGAAAGATTTGGGCACATTTGGACCCCCTTATTTTTTTGGAATGGGCATGTATTGCCCATTTAGAAGTTTAATGGGCACATGTTTTTTTCGAACATTAGATTGTTTTTAAAGAAAAACTTATTTTTAATTTTTTAAATATAAATGAGGTGTTATGTTTGAGGAATTTATTTCGTCGTTTTGGGTTTTTTTTAAAGTGATTCGTATAACATGAGCCCGTTTCGCCCGTGCCCGTTTAGCCCGCGCCCGTTTAGCCCGCGCCCGTTTGGCCCATAGCCCGTTTGGTCCATAGCCCGTGCCCGCCCGTTTTGCCACCTTTAAAAAATATTTTTGAAGTTAATCAAGAATGACTAAAAGCTGAGAAAGAGTTTCATTAACAATCATTTACTCAATTTCGTATTGATCATTATACATAGGTAGCCGTGGAAAAAAAAAACCGAAACCGAAAAAAAAAAAGAAACCCTAAACCGTAACCTGTTAAAACTGGTTTTGACCATAACCGGCGGTTTGTAACCGGATAATTCATGTGCAGATAAATTTAAACAACTTATTTCTTTAAACATTTTTGAAATTTGAAAAGATCACTTTCTGTGCACATAAATGGTTAGATATAAGTACAGATTAATGTATGTAAATTGTTATAATAAATATGGATTAATGTATGAAAATGGTTATAAGAGCTCTAGGTGTCGTGAAGAGCACACTCTCTTCATTCGGGGTCCACGGGTGTCACATCACCATAAGAAACCTCCACAATTAACCACAACTAACCCTCCTAACTCACAACAAACCTCAACTCACTCATTTGGGCCCACCACTTCCTAAAAATACAAATATTACAACTATAAAAAAGAGAAAAAAAAATGACAAAACAAGTTCGTCATGTAGACGAAGAGGTGCTCCACGGCGAAGGACGGCGAGGCTAGGCGGTATGGCGGCGAAGGACGGCGAGCAGTCCACCGTGGCGGCGAGGACAACGACGAGGACGACACCTTGTGCTCCAATGAATATGGATTATTGTTACAAATAGCCAATGAAAGTGATGTAAATTAACAAATTATGAAATCTCATACGTGATATCTGTTAATGAATTTTTTCATAAATGAAACAATTAGAGCTCGATTGAATAAAATTACTTAAAGTTTTACCACAATGTGTTACGTTGTTACATATACAAACGTAAGTTGATGACTTTCTATTATGATAATTAAACGCTTACTCATTTTCTCTTGTAAAAAGTCACGGGTTATTATAACAACGCTTAAACATCTGCAATCTTTCATTTTTAGAGCAATAATAACACATAATTGTAGGTTATCGCAATTGTCCCCTTCATGATTTGTGCTCCAAACACATAAACTAGTTGCTTCTAACTTCAATTTGGAGTTCCAAGTAACATATCTTTCTTTCACCAAGTGTTTAATAACTATATCTTACTATTTTTTTTAAGTCTTTCCTAACATTTTATACTAACATTCTATCCCACATAGCTTGAAGATAAATGTTGGTGGTTACTAATATACCATAGCGTATGTGGGTCAAATATGTTGAGAATAGTATTATGTTTTCGGAGATTTCACTATCTTTCAGGTTAGAAAAAAAAAAACTGCTAGTTATGAAATGTTCGGAAACTCATATGAACTCTTAACTTTTTACTTTCACTTTGATACCGTAAAACATGGTTTGGTGTAGACCATGTTAATCATTAATTTCAAACTGGTTTGAATGAAAAACGAACTATGACAGCTAACGAAGAAACAATAAAAATGTAGAAACTAACTATGAAAGCTAACGTGCAAAATAGAAGCACAACCTAGTCAAAGTTTGAAAATATAGTTATTTGGTAGAAAAGGCTCAAAATCCTTTGTGAACCCTCGTATAAACCATGATTGGACCGGTGCAATGAACCAATCCTTGGTCTAACCGTCTAATATGACCCTTATAAAAGGAATTCAAACCGTGGCTTAAATCTCCTTGTGACATGTCTACTTATTTTATGACCGTATATGTAAAAGTGGGTTACGGTTTTGTAACTCGGGTTATGATAATCAACATGTCATATATATATTGGTGGGGTATGAATTTATGAAAGGAAATTGCATGCCTAATTTTAGGCCTAAAGGGATGTGAATTTTTTTTATTGGTTTATGACGAAACGGGTTCATCTATTGTCATCAATAGAATGATGCCATATAAGATTAGGTATATAATTTGACACATAAATTAGGTATGCCAATCAATACTCTTTATGAAATAATGTTAGCTTAAGTTTAGCGACCACTAAGAGACCATCAACACCGTTATCACATCATTTTTTTTCAAGAACATACCGAAAAAATCAATTAATAAATACATACCGAAAAAATCAATTAATAAATATCCACACACACAAACATTCGTCCCTTTTCATTTCAGCTCTTTCGCGTATGCGACGGATTGATGTTTTTTCCCTCCTGCGGCGCATCTCAAGTCGGGTGGTGTAACGGTTGCCGACGCGTAGCCCGGTCTTAATATGTTACTATACAACAAGGGAAGAGTACAGGGCCGGATTTAAGCATGTGCGGGGTGAGCAACCGCACAGGGCCTCCATTTTTACGGGGCCCAGTTTTAGAAAGTTAATGATAATATTAAACTGAATTTCAGAAGATTTAGAAGTACTAAGTGGCGTTTATGATGAATAATAAACATTTTATACGCTTGTGAAGCTTTATAAGAAGAGAGCTTGGAATGGTGAGTGGAGATATGTTTATCATGAAGAAGACGACCCAAAAGAGGTTTATTTGTGGTGGCCGTAAAAAAGTTCTTTTTTCAACCTTATGTATGTGTAATCTTTTAGTTTAGCCCTTTTAAACCATGGTACTTGATAAATCCATCCTCATTATTGAAATTTATACAATTCTTGATTGGGCATAAAACATAACACCTATATTATTATACAAATAAAAAATACAATATAGTTTCCAGATATATTATACAGAAGAATATTAGTTTTGTTTTTTATTTTTTTTAAAGAGCTACATAAAAACTTTTATACGCGACCAGTAATCAACATTAGGCCAATGCTAATGGTGACCGTAACTATTGTGGTCACTCATTGCCACATCAGCTTTCTCTCTCTAAGATTACACTCAACCACAATTTGCTAATGGTGACCACAATACCGACAGTAACGGTTTTTTTTTTTTTTTTTTTTTTTTTTTTTTTTTTTTTTTTAAATAAAAATTTCATTCATATAGTATGCCAATATTAAATGCAATAGTAAATTTCATTCATATAGGTGACCACAGTTTATCGATATCTCTATAAACTAGAAAGAGTAGAATAATATAGTACAAAATAAGTATAACATGAAGAAACCAAATTCAGCCCAAGTGGAAATAAAGAAAGTCCAATAACAACCCATAACTAATTCACCTAAACCTACGTATATAAACAGTCCTCTCTCTTTTCTTGCAGCCACACACAAACCCACAGCTTCTTCTCCACTTCTTCTAATAACAAAATCTCAAACACACTTTCTCTTGTTTCTCCTACGAACCCTAGCACCAATCTATCTTGCTTGATTGAAAAAGATCTATGACCGAGCACCAATCTTGTATCTGCTACGAAACTTCTTTATGTTTAGACCTTGATTTTTTGTGCATTAAAAGCATGCAAGAGTCAAAAACATAGAGGGAGTTGTGTCCATTTATTCGGTTGGCTGACAAACCGAAAAAATGCAAAGGTTGGGGTGAGATTCGTTTATGCTCGGTTGAGCTAGGGGGGCGACGCGGTTGACTAGTCGGTTGGGGGTCAACCAACCGAAAAAACACCCTTCCATTAGCATTGGCCTTAAAAGTTTAAACTTCACATACACTTGTCAAAAACATACCTAAATTAGGAAATATATTTTAGTAAAGTACAACTTATATAAAAATATCAAAACATTAAAACACAAATGTATACGTTAGTATGTTACCATTGCTATTGTAACATATCTAAGTTACGGTATCAAACAAAATATTAATCTGCCAATTTTATTAATACTTGAAGTTTCGTCGATCAAGGGGCCTATTATAAACTTTTGGCACAGGGCCACCGAAATCCATGAGACTGTCAGACGGCCCTGGTCAAATGTAATCCAATTACTAAGATGGAGCCTTTGGTGAAAACAAAAACAAGAAATTTTCACGTTTATAAAGAATTGCCTAGCTGCTTATACTGAAATCTTAAACACAAGTTTATGATGCACTTGCACATGTATGATAGAATAAAGGAGTCACACTTGATTACTAGAAAAGAAGGATGATGAACAGATTAAACTAGGAAAGCTATTGAAAATAAATGAAAAGATTGTCTTATGATGATAGTGTGGTTGAAGACGAAATAGGTACACAAAGTTTCAAGATCAGAGGGACCAACTATTGGTTTCAAGCTTTGGCAAAAAAAAGAAGATAGTTTTTAAACAAAGGACCAGTTGAGTTGGGCTGAACTGATGCATGTTTCTTATATTCAGGCCCAATTATATCTTCCTGGCTACATGCGAACCTGAATATATACATTCATAATTTACACGATGAGCATTCAATAAATGTAGTGATCGGCATAATACGTTTCTAAACAACCTAGGGCCAAAGCAAGTATGATAATACATAAATATTCTAACGATTATGACCCAAAAAAATAATATATAGATTTCTCCATAAACGATTTCAAAGCGATATATAGATTTCAGACAAGTAAAAATCTCTTATATACTATGGAGACATTTCATAACCTTTAATCCCACATTGGTTGAAGAAAGAACTTGTTGGTTAGTCTATGACTCTATGTGGCTCATACATGCCTGTAATGGTACAGTGTTCTCATGCTCATCACTTCTTTGCTACTTTACAAGTTCAACAAGTTTGTAAATAGCACTTGTAAAAATTCACGGATGTGATTTACATGAAAACTTGTATGAACTTCAAATTTTTCATAATTAAAAATCACTTTCTATTTTGCCTCAAATGAAACATTTTGAGCTTGGTTTAAACTAAAATGCTTACTTGTAATGTTATCACAATGTTTTGCGTCGCTTTAAATAGAAAATGTAAGTTGATTTCACAAGATATTTCTTTAAGCTCATACATTTTTAAATCTTTTATCTTGAACTTGAAAATCTATCTCACATCGGCTAAAGATAGAAGTTGTTGGTTACTTATATACCGTAAGAGTATGTTTGTTAAATGTATTGAGACTAGTAGTATGTTTTCAAATTTTAATTCATCTTCTGGTTAAAAAACCGGAAGGGTGGTTTAAAATTTGAAAACTCATGAACTCTTAATTTTTTTTCTTTTATTATTATTATTATTATTATTATTATTATTATTATTATTATTATTATTATTATTATTTTTATATTGTTAAACATGTTTTGGTGGAACTTTTAACTTTTTTCTTTTATTTTTATTTTGATATTGTTAAACATGTTTTGGTGGTGACAATTTTAATTTTTAATGTCACACAAGTTAGAAAGGAGCACATATCTTAGAGGCCAAAAGAAACGTATATGACTATGTTATTAAAACCGGCAACTTAATACAAGATGTTAACATAAGTACTCTTTTAGTATTTTGAGATTTTTAACCTAGGGCCAAAACAAGTATCATAATATAGACATACTTTACCCAAACACATGATTGAGCACGTAATTCATTTAGCCAAATCTCAATTCTAAACTTGAATAACAGTTCATATTAAAACAGTAAATCATGTGACTTATGTTATCAAAGCAGTAAAAAATGATGTTTGTCACCGAAAACTTTGCTTAGTTGCTTCTGAACTTCAATTTCAAGTGACTTATCTTTCTTTCACGAGTTCTTGCATTGTCTCTTTCTTTCCATGTAAATACAAACCTTATTATAAGGTACTGTTAGTATAAGCATGTTAGATGTATAAGAGTGTATAGGGATAAGGATGTACAGTTGGCTATGAGATGATGATTAGCAATTTACCTCAAATAGGCCATGTATTCTCCTTATATATACTCTCTCATTTGTATGTAATAAGCATCGATTCAATAATACAATTCATATTCTTCCATTATCTTTATTGTGTAATCTTACATCATAGCCAACTGTACATCCTTATCCCTATACACTCTTATACATCTAACATGCTTATCCTAACAGGTACCTTTTCTAACCTTATAATCCTAGCATTTTATCATGCATGGGTTGAAGAAAGAAGTTTTCGGTTACTAACATACCGTACCATTGTACCATATGTCGGTTATGCGTCTAAGAATGGTATTATGTTTTCAGAAATATTGCTTTCTTGCAAGCTAAAGAAGTTTGTGAGATAACCATAGGTCTTAAAGTTAATTATGAACTCTTAATTTTTCTTTCATTTTTAAACAACATTTAGGGCCAAAACAAGTATCACAATACTAAAATACTTTAACGTTTATGACCCAAAAACATAGTTCACTCAACGATATGTTCATATATAGATTTCTACATAAACGATTTAAGATAAGTAAACGCTAGCCCCTATTTCTTTGAAAAAAACCACTCTTTTAATACAACGCTTAAACATTTCCAATCTTTCCACTTTAGAGCAACAGGCTGTTAGTTTGCTTCTGACTCATGCTTCAAACACATAATTTTACGAGCTCTTGATAACTCTTGCATTTTCTTTCTTTCATTGTCAAAGGAATTATTTTATAACAATTTACCATTCTTTTAATGGAAACCTTTTCTAGTCTTTGATCCGAACATTCTGTCCCACGTAGGATGGAGAAAGAACTTGTTTGTGACTAATATACCATAATGTATGCGAGTGTCATGTCTCTAGAATAATATAATGTTCTCAGCTGAGTTTCAATCAACGAGTTAAGAAAATGTAACTCTTTGCGTGGTGAGCACCGGAAAACAATTTTTCAAATCTTTTTTTTTTTATTGTAAAACATGTTGTGGTGGAAACTATTTTTATCTTTAATTACACACAAGCTAATTAGAATGCAAAAAGAATAACCATGAACGTTATGCATGTAGACAATAATTCTTTAGAGCATAATCTACATAGAAAGTACTGCAAGTATCTACGGTCCACCATCTTTCACATCAATGATGCCCTCTGAGAGTACGTATTTGTAAATGTCATTTACACACGCCAAAAATTTATAGTTTGGTGTTGGTATAATTTACATAATTATATTGCAGATTACTTGGGTCTGTTTCCTTATGTTGGGACCGGGTTGGGAAAATAAGCTGATAAGACCCAAGCAGTAATTTAGCAAATGCTTAAAAAGATAAAATTATCATACTCCGTATTACATATCCATGTCAACTTCTAGTTTGGGTCACTTTCCCCTATGTTAGGTTGATATGGGTCAAAGTCCATTAGGGTAGCCAACAGTTGCCGTCCATACTTAACTAGGCGTGTGCACAAAGTGGATTGGTACCGAGAAGAAGAATACTGGATTGACCCGTACCAAAACTGGCCTGATTTGACCATACCAAAACTGGCCTGATTTGACCCGTACCAAAACTGACCCATTCAAAACGAACCCGTTTTCATCCCTTACCCAACTTATATGACCTACCATTCTGCCACATCTACACTAGTATGCTTCTTTTCATAATGTTTTACCAACATTAGTATCGAAATTCTTTTTTTATCAATGAAGCTGATTTGAACTGAGCATCAAAAATTGGATAAATCAAAGGTGATTTTAATCGAGAATTTACCTACTAAAAACGAGGATCAATAATACGGTGTAAAATCAAAGGAAAATGTTGAACTAATAGAAACCATTGAGGATTCTTATTATAAAATTTATTATGTGATTGATTTGGCTTAACGTTATGATTATGAATATTTGATGTTAAGGATTAAACAATAAGTTCCATATTGGTTCCCAGTTAGCAGCTGCAAATCTATTTATATAAGATAGTTGAAAAGATCCTTTCAAAACGTATGTCGAAACACCCCCAACCATCTGAATCATGCTAGCTCCATTGATATAGTATGCAATGTGAACGCGATGTCGTATTCGTTAAAGGTGGTGTATCTTATATGTTTTCGCAATAACGATGGCTTAATGGTTTAAGAATTTATCACTTTTTCGCAATACCGATGGCTTAATCTTTAGAGGCTGTAGTAACTCAAGTTGCAGATAGAGATGTTGTTATTTTCACCAAGGACAAAGATTATGGATCCAAGCAGCACAATCTTTTCTATGAAGGTAATTCAAGAACCGGAAGAAATTTAGGTAGTCAACATCTCATGTTCTTACTCATCATGATTACAAATACTAATTACGGAGTACATCATATGTTGTTACATGCTTGCGAATATTTTCAACTAGCTCCCTAGTATATATTATCTGCAACTATATGGAGGATTGCCTAACGGCTTATAACGAGATTGTAACATAAGTACTCTTTTTAGCATAATAAGAATTTAACCAAACAAGCATCATAATACAGAAAATACTTTACCTAAACAACTGAAAACGTAACTCATTGAGCCGAATATCCATTTCTACTTGAATAACGATTTATAAAGTAAACATTTAACACTTTATGACTATAATAAGCTTAAAGGATTGCCAAGCTGCTTATATTTAGATCGTGACATAAGCATGTTTGTCTTAAACTTTGCCTAGCTACTTGCAACCATAGGTTGTACATTTGAGTATTCAAAACATGCTTATTGATAGGCCGTAACAAGCATGAAAACATAGATAAACTCCAGCTTTCATGACCCAAAAATGTAATCCCACATTGGTCGAAGAAATGTATTGTTTGTTACTAATATTTTGTAGTGTAAGTGAGGCACATGTGTCTAGCATAGTATAATGTTTTCAGATAATGGGTCTCTTGCAAGTTAAAAAAATTTGCGAGTTGTTCATTTCTCTGAAAATTCATACAACTCTTGACTTTTTGTTATTTTTTATTTTTGATTCTTTACTCTAAAACATGTTATGGCGGAACCATCTCAGTACAAGAATCGACGCTTTTAGACACGGCCAAAATTCGTGACTAATAGTCGGTATATCGTGGCTATACACCTTTTGCCACGAAAATACGTGACTAAATCCTCGTGGCAATAACCCCGTAGCAAGGCAGTCATATCCAATGTGTGACTGCAGCCATGTTGGTTGCCTTGTATCGATATTGTACACATATATCTGAGCCTCATCTGTCATCATTAGTCATGTATTTCTGTGAGTTGCGCAGTATTCGGTGTGTGTATGATATCAAACACTGGGTCAAACGTCGCCGCAACGCGACGGGCGTCTTCATCTCGTTATAAAGGAAAGCAAATGGTGAAAGCTAATAAAGAACAATAGAAATGTAAAAATGCATCTTAATTCTTTTGATTAAAATGCCCAAAATAAATACACATACAATATAACTCAACATTCGACAACAAACATAAATCTTATTAGATAATTCATACACGTATCAAAACCTTTTATTTATTTATTTTTGATAAAAGGGTTTCTACCTCGGTAAATATATTGATAAAAAAAGCGTTAAAGAACAACAATGTGGCTAAATTATGTCATTAATACATCATAATATAAACATACCCCAATGGGTACAAGAATATGCATATGTTAAAAGCAACAACGATAGTGACAACAAGTACTATTTCAATTATCATGTTTAGAAATCCTAAGAACATGTATGGTTCCGTTCAACTGATTCTAGATTTCTACATATTGACAAGTGAGACAAATATGTGACTACAGTTCCACATTTTGGGGCAATCAATTTGCTCAAATAAAATTCTTGGTGGTTTAAATCATTTTTCATTTATCTGTCAAATAAAAATAACAAAGTGAAAATAAGTAAAAATATATGTACTGTTGAATTTTACTAATCATAACAATTATTAAAAACAAGTAAACATCATCAAAGCATGCAGCGGAAGTAATAGAAAAAATACTTGTAATTGAATTAACCGAATAAAAGAATATGCTTACCTTTTAGCAATTCAAGAAACACACAATATCGAGAACAAGGAACAAAAACCCAATATCGAGATCATCTAATATTATAGATATCTTATTACACAAATACTCATATTATTTATCGATTGTAACAAGTAAGTTTTATCGTCGTGCCTAAGCAGAGCCCAAGAGTATGAAAATGGACACGAAAATATTGTGCGATGTAAAAAAGATGTTAGACATAAGTACTTTAATGTTCCAAGTTGAAGAAATATGTTGTTGATTACTAATATACTCTTTATGGAAATAAAAATCTTTTACATACTAAATTTTCATGGAAATATCTTCTAACTTTCTATCCCACATAGGTTTAACAATAATGTTGTTTGTCACTAATATACTCTAGTGTATGAGGGTTATGCATGTTTAGAATAATATTATGTTCTTAGATGCATACCATCTCTTCCAAGTTAAAAAAATTTGAAAGGTAGGTATGATCTCGAAACACATATTAGCTCTTAACTTTTTTGTGTGTGTGTCTACTTTTACTTTTTATTTCTTTTACCATAAAACATGTTCTTCTGGAGACCTTTCTAATCTTTTACTTCAAATAACTTAAGAGGGGAAGATATATTATATGTTAATTAAGAATGACTAAACAATGAGAATGGTTGAGAAACAATCATATTACACAATTTTGTTTGGATCATTATAGATAGCAAATAAAATTGAATTAAACAACCCATTCAAAACGAACCCGTTTCATCCCTTACCCAACTTGTATGACCCGTCATTTTTACACATCTACATTAGTATGCTTCTCTTCATTATGTTTTACTAATGCTTGAAAAATCTTTTTTTTTTTTTTTATCAATGAAGCCAATTTGAAAAGCATGACTCTAAAAGAAACTGGTTTAAAACCCATGGAGCACAAGTTGATATTAATAGGAAAATAGATAGATGATCTTGAACACTTCCATATGGCGGGTATGAAGAGTAACGCAAAAGTGATCTTATTAGAAAATTTACCTACCAAAACGAGGATCGTGAAAATGGTGAAGAAGTAAATGAAAACATTGAACTAAATGAAACCATTGAGGAGAAGAATTAGTTTGCAGAAAAGGTACATTTTCTTGATGGATTCTTATAAAATTGATTATTTTGGCCTAACGTCATGATTATAAATATTTGATTTTCGGGTAAAGTGAATCATTATCAACTCGTCTAAGGATTATAAAATCAGTTTAGATAAGTTCCGGTTAGCGGCTGCTAATCTATTTATATAAGAAAGTTGAAAAGATCTTTTCAAACCGCATGTCCAAACACCCCCTAACCATTTGTATTTTGCTAGCTCCATTGCTATAGTCTGAATGCATAGTTGGTCATTCGTTAAAGTGTAACGTTGGCAATACTAAAGGCTAAATGGTTTTAAATTAAAGTTACTTTTTGTCTCACCGAATAATTTATTATTATTATTATTATTATTATTATTATTATTATTATTATTATTATTATTATTATTATTATTATTATTATTATTATTATTATATTTTTTAATACTTGTTAAAGGTGGCTAGACTTTGTAAATTCAACCAAGTACAAAGAATGTTGATTCAAGCCGTGCCATATTGTCTATGAAGGTTATTCAAGAACCCGAATAGTCAACATCTCATGTAATTTACGACTCGAGATTACAAATACCTGTTATTAATTCTATAAATAGAGTTTATTTTTGCTGGATACATTGCAATTGTAGACCAACTGTAGACTAAACGTCTTGTGCACTACTACCAGTGAATATCATTTTGTGTAAAAGTATATAAAATGAAGACTTAGATTGTGATTTCTAATTTGTTTCCTTTTGTTGTAAGTTGTGTTGACCCCTTAATAATGAGTGGAAGAATAAGATATGACCCAAAAACTTCAGTATGATGTTTCATGTAACAAATCTTTCTTTCAACAACTGTTAAGAACTCTTAGAATTATCTCTTTCTTATCACTTTTTAATGAATATTTTTTCTAACATTTTATCATAACCCTCTATCCCACATTGGATTAATATAGAAGTTGTTGGTTACTAATATACCATAAGTATATGTGGGTTAAAAATATTGAGAAATAGTATTATGATTTCTACTACAATTTGTCAGGTTTAGGAATATCCGAAAACTAATATAAACTCTCAGCTTTTTTCTTTTAATTTGGTACTCTAAAACATGTTTTCGTCTTTCTTCTAATTTGGTACTCTAAAACATGTTTTGGTGGAGTCAACAACCAACGTAAATCCATCTTTTTATATAATAAAAGAATCACATAATTTGCGTACAATTTTGTCAAAACAATCTTATTAAAAAAATAAAAATAATGAAAGATCCCACATAGGCTGAAGATAAAAGTTGTTTGTTAGTTATATACCGTAAGTGTATGTGTGTTAAATGTGTTGAGACAAGTATTATGTCTTCGAGTATTTCACTACCTTCTAGGTTGAAAAAATGTGGAAGTGTTGAAATTTCTTGAAAACTGATATGAACTCTTACCTTTTTTGCTTTTTGTTTCGTACTATAAAACATGTTTAATCCATAATTCCACATAGTTTAGATTAGAAAACAAATATTGAAAGCTAATAAAGAAACAATACAAATGTAAAAATGTATCTAAGTTCTTTTCAATAAAATGCTACGTGCAAAATAAACAATGCCCGATCTAATTCGACAGTCAACTACCAACATAAATTTATTAGATAATTCATACACATATCACTACCATGTATGAAATGAACAAATTTTTTTCATAGTAGAAATTTCATAACGAAGATATTGAAAAGAAATATTGAAAGCTAATAAAGAAACAATACAAATGTAAAAATGTATCTAAGTTCTTTTCAATAAAATGCTACGTGCAAAATAAACAATGCCCGATCTAATTCGACAGTCAACTACCAACATAAATTTATTAGATAATTCATACACATATCACTACCATGTATGAAATGAACAAATTTTTTTCATAGTAGAAATTTCATAACGAAGATATTCTTGTGTATATCTTATTTTCATATAGCTAGTGTCATACATATTTTTGTTTTATCATGTTTAGATACTTATTGACTTGGAATATTCAAGGATTTCTAAACCCATGGGTGCATACTCCATTCTAAAACAATTCTCTATATTCACGAATCTTTTTCACTACCACGTGCGAGTATAAGTACCTTTATTATGAGAATATATAAAAGACCAAGGATTTTGTGAATCTTATTTCTCATTTGGAACCAACTGAGCTATGTGTCACGAAAAGAATGAAAGTCTTAGACAACAAATTTATGCAATTTGGCTAGGATTTTAAAAGGCCTAGCCACAACCTCCTACAAATATTGTGTATCTTGTGAGCTTTAATATTAAGAGGAGCCACAAATTGGTGACCGTAAAAGAAGTAATGAAAAGATTTAAACTATGAAACATGTCGAAAATAAATAAAAATATTGTCTTATGATGATATCGTGGTTGTTGTTCATGCTACTTAAGCCGATTTATGTCCTAAGAACCTTTTGTTGGAAAGTAGAGTCGATTATTCGAAGACGAAATAGGTACACAAAGTTTCATGGTCAGGGGGTCCAAATATTGGGCTCAAGCTTTGGTAGAAAACAAAAAGATAGCTATCGTTAATCCAAGATGTCACCTCATAATTCGTGCTCCAAACACATAACCTAGCTGCTTTCAAAAAATGTGGTGTTCAAGTGACCTGACTATTTCTTTCTATGTACATAAAAGTCTTTTATATAACAATTTACCATATTTTTATGGAATATATTTTAATTTCTAGTCAAACATTCTATCCAACATAGGTTGAAGTAATATGTTGTTGGTTGCTAATATACTTTAGTGTATGTGGGTTATGCATGTCTTGAATAATATTATGTTCTCAAATGCATACCATTTCTTCCGAGTTAATAAAAATTTTAAGGTACGTATGGATCTCGAAACGCATATTAGCTCTTAACTTTCTAATCTTTTACTTCAAATAAATTAAGAGGGGAAGATATATTATACGTTAATTAAGAATGACTAACAACAGAAAGGTTGAGAAACAATTATATTACTCAATTTTGGTTGGATCATTATAGATAGCAAATTAAATTGAATTAAACAACGCATTTTTTTTAAACATTTCTGAAACTGGAAAACATCACTCTCTATGCACATATATGTGAATGGCCAATGAAAGTGAATTAAATTAACAATTTATGTAATCTCTTACATGATATCTGTTTATGAAACTTTCTCATAAATGAAAAGGTCACTCTATGTTTTGCATCTATGGAAACAATTAGAGCTCGATTTAACACAAATGGTTACGTAAAATTTTACCACAACATGTTACATACTTACATAGAACAAACGTGAGTTGATCACTTAGTGCTATGATGAGTAAATGCATACCCTTTTTCTCTTATAAAAAATCATAGGTTGATATAACATCACTTAAAAATTTGCAATATTTCATTTTTAGAGCAATAACAAGATATAATTTTACGTTAACGAAACTGTGCTCTTCATGATTTGTGTTCCAAACACAAACTAGTTGCTTTCAACTTCAATTTGGAGTTACAAGTAAAATATCTTTCTTTTACAAACTATTTATGACTATATCTTACAATTTTTTTTTAGGTATTTCCTGACATTTTATACTAACATTCTAGCTATCCCACATAGCTTTAAAAATAGAAGTTGTTAGGTAACTAATATCCATAATTATATGTGTGTTTAATGAGTCATTTTATTTTGCTTACCTATAAGTTCATGCTTATCAAGGGACAAATCCCCATCATCTATCTAGTTTGATATAATGGTCAGGATTAACCTAAGATTTAAATATAAACATAAATCCATGGGTTTTTTTTTTTTTTTTTTTTTTTTTTTTTTTTTTTTTTTTTTTCACGTTTTTTTTTAAATTCACGTTTTTTTTAATTCGCGTTCTATTTATTAATATTATTATTATTATTATTATTATTATTTTAATTCACGTTTTTCTAATTTGCTTTTTTTCTTTGCTTTCATACGTTTTCGTCTCCTTTCATACGTTGTCATATGTTTTCGTCCGTTTTCATCCGTTTTCATACGTTTTTATCCGTTTTCGTTCGTTTTCATACGTTTCGTCCATCTTCATCATTTTTCATTCGTTTTCGTCCATTTTTCATACGTTTTCATCCGTTTCAGACGTGTTTTTACTCTTTCATATGTTTTTGTCCGTTTTCATACGTGTTTATCCGTTTTCTTAAGTTTTCGTCCATTTTCATACGTTTCTAACTATCACAAGTGATATTCTGTGATATTTGTAATCACATGTGATATTTTTTTAATATCACTTTGTGATTATCTGAATATCACTTTTTGTGATATTCAGAATCTCATAAGTGATATTCAGTATATCCGATATTCTGAATATCACAAAGTGATACTTAGAATATCACAAAGTGATATTCAGAAAATCACAAGTGATATTTTGTTAATATCATTTTGTGTTTTTTCGAATATCACTCTGAATATCACTTGTGATTTTCTAAATATCACTCTCTGATATCTGAATATCACTCTATGATATTCTGAATATCACTTTATGATATTATGAATATCACTTGTAATTTTCTGGATATCACTATGTGATATCTTGAATATCACGTGTGATTTCATGTTACAAAAC
Source organism: Chrysanthemum seticuspe (assembly GCA_019973895.1). Lineage (NCBI taxonomy): Eukaryota > Viridiplantae > Streptophyta > Magnoliopsida > Asterales > Asteraceae > Chrysanthemum > Chrysanthemum seticuspe. The sequence continues at coordinate 361,416,813 of BPTQ01000009.1, forward strand.
ATTTGTTGAAAATCACTTGTGATGTTCAGAATATCACAAGTGGTTTTCTGAATATCACAAATCACTTGCGATATTCACAATATCATTTGTGATATTCAGAATATCACGTGTGATATTCCGAATATCACTTGTGATATTCCGAATATCAGTTAAGATATTCAGAATATCACTTGTAATGTTCAGAAACGTATAAAAACGGCCGAAAACATTTAAAAATGGACGAAAACATTTGAAAACGAATGAAAATGTAAGAAAACTGACGAATATGTATGAAAACGTAAAAACAAGTATGAAAACTGACGAAACGTAGGAATAATGGACGAAAACATAAGAAAATAGACGAAAACGTATGAAAACGGATATAAAGGTATGTAAACGGGCGAAAACGTAAGATAACGTATGTAAATGGATGAAAACGTATGAAAACAGATAAAAACGTATGAAAGCGTTTGAAAACGGATAAAAACGTATCAAAACAAACCAAAACGTATGAAAACGGACGAAAACGTATGAAAACGGATGAAAATAGATGAAAACAGACGAAAACGTATGAAAGCGAAGAAAAAATGCGAATTAAAAAAAAAAAAGCAAAAAAAAAACGTGAATTTAAACAAAAAACGTGAATTAAAAAAAATGAATAAAAAAGAAAGACAAGAAGACAAGAAAAAAACTTGGACTTAGGTTTATCTTTAAATCTTAGGTTAGTCCCCACCATTATATCAAACTAGATGAATAATGAAGATTTGTCCCTTAATAAGCATCAAAATAAAATAAAAGTAATAATTTGAAAATTCAAATTCCTCTATATATAGTATAGGTTTATCTTTAAATCTCATACATGATGTCTCATATATGTTAATGAAACTTTTCATATATTGAAAACGTCACTCGCTATTTTGCATGTGTGGAAACGATTAGAGCTCCATTTAACACAAATGGTTAACCACAATATGTTACGTCATGCATATAGCACACGTAAGTTGATCACTTTGTACTATGATAAGTTAACGCTTGCCCTTTTTCTTCTATAAAAAATCACAGATTCTTACAAAAATGCTTAAACATTTTCAATATTTCATTTAAAGAGTAACAACATATAATTTTACATTATCGAGACTATACCTTTCATGATTTTACTTTTCTTTTTAGGTCTTTTCTAACATTTTATCCTAACATTCTATCCCACATAGCTTGAAGATAGAACTTGGTGGTTACTAATATACCATAGTGTATGTAGGTAAAACATGTTGAGATTAGTATTATGTTTGCGGATATTTCACTATCTTTCAGGTTAGAAAAAAAAACTGTCTATTTTGAAATATTTGGAAACTCATATGAACTCTTGACTTTTTACTTTCATTTTGGTACCGTAAAACATGGTTTGGTGGAGACTAGAGACCATGTTATCTTTAATTTCAAACTAGTTTGAATGAAAAACGAACTATGAAAGCTAATGATCAACAGGCATGTGGCCTAGTGGTAAGTGCTTAGGTTGTTAAGCGAGCCACTAGTGAGAGTAGTACCGGGTGGGTGACCTACCGGGAAGTCCTCACTTGTGGTCCACATGCTCTGTTGATATTTGCAATGAGGATTTGCGCCCCTTAGACTAAGCCGCTGGGGGTTCAAATCTGAGCAAGGTCGGGGTTTTCATCCGGACGTTACTCCAGCAAGGAAACTTGTGTGGAGGCGGTACGGTTTCCTCGCGGCACTGAAGCCACATATCGTACCTGCGTGGACCCGGTTAAGACAACATAGACTGGTCGATGTGGGGTTAGGGCCCTCTTACGGGAGGGTGGTGAAACCTAAGTTGGAAAGTCACCTGTCAAAAAAAAAAAAAAAACTATGAAAGCTAATAAAGAAACAATAAAGATGTAAAAAAGTCAACACACTCCAAAGTTATTTGGTCTGGTGGGAAAAGGCTCAAAACGCATTGTGAACCCTCGTATAAACCATGATTTCACCAATGAACCAATCCTGATTTGACCATGACCAATAAAAAGAACCGTGACCCTTATAAAAGGAGCTCAGAACGAAGCTTATACCTCCGTGTGATATGTCTACTTATTTTTTTGACCCTATTTGTAAAAGTGGGTTATATCTACATCTACATTTGTGAACTACAGATAGAAGAAATATTATGGTGAATTTATGGAACCAAATTTCTTTCACCCCTTATTCTGATTACTTTATTCTTTTTGATACGTTTTACGGTTCGGTTAACATATAGAATCATAGGCTAATAAGTTGCACACTCTAACTTTTTATTTGACACACAAATTTATGCATTCTGTAGTTTTACAATTATTATATGTTGTTTGATGTGTGTTTACATTTGAGTGTGCAAATAACAAATAAGAGTGCGCCAACCAATTCTCAAAATCATACTCTTTTCGTCTTAAGATAAATGTTCATCTTATAATTTTTTGATGTCTACAAATAAATATTCACTTTGTGTTTCAATCAAATAAAATAAAAATTAGTCAGTAAGATAATATTTGATCGATGAATAATATAGTTGATGTGATTTTTTAAAACTATGTACAATTTAAAATTAAACATTTATTTTGAGACAAGAGGAGTACAAACTAATATTAAAAATATTTTAATACACACAAATTCTCATATTATTTATCGGTTGTAACAAGTAAAGTTTTATAGCCCAAGAGTATGAAAATGAACACGATAATATTGTGTGATGTAAAACAATAATAGAGTTATTGACTATCTAAGCAGTTAAAAACAAACAAGATATAGAAGTATAAGACAACTTTGTGATCAATTTATTAATCTTATATGGTAGTCCACAAAACAATAGTACCTTTCAAGCATACCATGCTTTTAATTTCACGCCTACATCACATTCTATTATGCATTGTAAAAATGGTTGGAGCTCGGTTTAATAAAAAAAAATGTAACTTTACTCTACCACAACAAAGGTAAGTTGATCATTTTCTATTATTACAAGTAATCACTTACCCTTTTTCTCTTTACGAAATCACAATTTCTTTTAACAATGCTTAAAATTTTGAAATCATTAACTTTTAGAGCAATATCAACATATAACTTCACGTTATCGAAACTGGCCACTTGATGATTCGTGCTCCAAACACATAAACTAGTTGCTTCAAAACTTTCAGGTAGCGTATCTTTCTTTCACTAATTGTTAATAACTATTTCTTACTATTGTTTAGACCTTTTCTAACTTTTTCCTTAACAATTTATCCCACATAGGCTGAAGACAAAAGTTGTTGGTTACTAATATACCATAAATGTATGTGTATTAAATGTATTGAGACAAGTATTATGTCTTCTGCTAATAGACAACCTGTGAGGTTGAAAAATCTTACCGGTTGTCTATCGTACGAAAACTCATATGAACACTCAATTTTTTTTCTTTTTATTTTTGGTACCCTAAACCTGTTTTGGTGGAGATCATTTTAGTTTTTACCTTCACACAGGTTAGAAAAATACCCGCATATTTTGGCTATGTTTGACGCGGGGCTTATGGAGGCTTATAGAGGATTGAGCATATAAAATAAGTCGGCTTATATGATAAGTTTTATTTGTCACACAGGCTTATGGAGGCTTATGGCTTATAAAATAAGACTTATGCCTTCATAGGCCTACGCCCATAAAAAGGGGTTTATAGCAAGTTAAATTACTTAAATATCTTTAAAATATAATGATTTATCATCTAAAAGCTAGAAATATAAATTAATTTAATTTCATTTATTTTTATGTAATTTTACAAAAGAGCAAGACCGGTGGCCTTTTTCTACATTTGGCAGAACTAGAAGCAGCCTCTCTAGTTGTCTACATCACAACCTCTCTCATACACCGTGGAAGACGGTATTGCCGTATTGGGCCTATAACCCGTGAAATTTGGTATTGAGAGTTACTTTTTCTTTTATGTAATTTTACATTAATAAGCTTCAACTACAACTAATTTGCCAAACAACTTTATAAAAATATAAGCTTCAACTTTCGATTTATAATATAAGCCCACCAGCCCAACTCATTGTGCCAAACATACCCTTTAATATATAACTACGTTATCAAAGACACTCTATATAAGATGTTAACATCAGTTCTCTATTACAATTATGAGACATTAACCAGCTTGGGCCAAAACAAGTATCATAATATAGACATACTTCACCCGAACACATTCATTTAGCCGAATCTCAGTTTTATTATTAGAGCAATAAAAACAAATGATTTATGTTATCAACAATAAAGGATTGCCTAGCTGCTTTTAGATTTTAACGTAAGTGTTGTTTGTTGCCGAAAACTTTACAAAGTTGCTTCTGAACTTCAATTTGGAGTTCCAAGTGTCTTATCTTTCTTTCTTGCATTATCTTTTTCTTTCGAGGATAAGGAACATGAGAGGTAATGTTATGCTTGTTTATTATTTCAAAATATTTATTTTATTTTAGTTCAAATTTACAATCATATTAAGCACAACATTACCTCTTATGTTCACGTACGTGAATATGAGAGGACACTGATCCTTCTTTCCAAGTAAATAAAAACCTTTAATATTATATGGTTACCCTTTCTAACCTTATAATCCTAGCATTTTATCTCGCATGGGTTGAATAAAAAAGTTGTTGGTTACTAATATACCATATGATACGTGTGTTATGCGTTTAAGATTATTATTAAGTTTTCAGGCATAATATATTCTTGCAAGCTAAAGAAGTTTGTAAGATAACGATATGTCTGAAAGTTAATTATGAACTCTTAATTTTTCGTTGATTTTTAAACAACCTAGGGACAAAACAATTATCACAATACTAAAATACTTTAACGTTTATGATCCAAAAACATAGTTTACTCAACGATATGTTCATATATAGATTTCTACATAAACGATTTTAGAAAAGTAAACCACAATGTCAACTCATATTTCTACTAAGATACTCTAAGTTAAGGGTCCAACAACTTGGGCTAAAAATAGACTAATTTGCATTTCTACATGATCAGATATCTATTATAAAGTTGTGCGCTTTTTCTTGGGACATATTTTTGGTGTTTGGTTGTTGATATGTTTAATTTTCTTCTCTTTATTGTGGTTTGTCATGTGCATGTAATATCGATCAAATTACTTTCTTTAATATTGAACTGACTTGGTTTGATGACCTCTAATCTAATATTGCTAAATGAAATAAGTAACCGAGTGCTTGAAGGCAAACACTTATTACCGGAACCACCACAGTAAACACTACTACACAAACTGCTTTTACCCACAGATTTTTTCCCACGAAAACAAAACTGTGTGAAATTTCCCACGGAATACCAACAAATTACACACCAAATTGTTTACCAAATTTCGGTGGGAAATATGTCGTAAATTTCCCACGGATTTCTCACTATTTACACACTAAATTGTTGACCAAGTTTTTGTGTGAAATCCGTCACAAATTTCCCACAGATTTGTGACAATATTCACACTATTCGTGTTGATTAGACGTCCGTGGGAAACTAGTGGCACATTTCACACATATTAGCCACGACCAAAATTATGTGGCAAATTTAAAATAACTATTTAACTTGTCCGTGGGAAATCTGTGGGTCACTAGCCACGTATTTCTCACAAAATGTTGTTTTTGTGTTAGTCGTGGGAAATACGTCGGTACTTTCCCATGGATTTCCCACAAAAAATATTGTTTTTTTGTTTATGTATAATTACACATTCTCACATTACTTAGTATGTCTTCATATGTGTTTGGTGGTTTCATTATTATATGTGTTTGTTTATTAATTTAACTATTATGTTAGTATCAAAAGTGTATGTGTGTAACAAACCATTGTATATGTGTGGATATCTACACGTATATGTTCCGTATGTCTGTTTATGAACTTCATTGTATCTCTATATATTTTGTATGTAGGTAAACGGACGTTATAAGCGTGAACGTGTAACGATATTAGAAAATTAAAAGAAAACGATTATCTCTGTGGGAAATTCATCAGTAATTTTCTATGGATTACCTACCAATCTAATTAAGCCGTGGAAAATATGTGTCTAAATACCCATGGATTTCCCAAAAACAATATCGTTTTTATGTTTCTGTATACTTACACATTCCCCCATTATCTTATATATGTCTTCATATGTGGTTTGTAGTTTCATATTTTATGTGTTTGTTTATTAATGTAACTATTTACGTGAGTATTATAAGTATATGTGTAGGTTTAGGTATAACCTTATTGTGGAATAAACCATTGTATATGTGTGAATATCTACACTTGTATGTCTAGTATGTTTGTTTATGACCTCCATTGTATCTATATATGTTTTGTATGTAGGTATACGGACGCGGGATACATGAACGTGTAACTATATTAGAAAAAGTAAAAGAAAATGCTTATGTTTATGGAAAAGTCGTCGGTAATTTCCCACGAATTACCTACGAATCTCATGAATCCGTGGGAATTATGTGTGTAAATATCCACAAAATTCCCACAAACAATATCGGTTATATGTTTCTGTATACTTACACACGATCCCATTACCTAGTGTGTCTTCATATGCGTTTGTAGTTTCATATTTTATGTGTTCTTTATTAATGTAACTATTTATGTGAGTATCATAAATATGTACATACCATATCAACCGAAAGCATTATACAAATCAATACCAATCTATACCCCATGAGTAGATGTTGATCTATACTTCTCTACAATACCACTTATTTTGCCTAACACTTTACCGATTCCCGTATCAATATCATTAGCTAGCTATAGTGAACACATCAATAATACCGTAAAAAAACCATAGTCACTTTGTCGTTAAAATACTAAATCTAACCTTGTGATATAATTAACCCTTCTATCAACCTTTAGCCAAAGTTATATAAAACATTAACTATATGGACACCAAAATTCAGTTATAACTGAACCGAACAAAACTAAAAATTCATTTTTCGGTTTGGATATGGTTTTGGCTATCTGAACCGAAAACGAATTTCCATAAATATATGTACTTTTTATATATTTATATATAAAAAAGACCATTAAATGTTATCCTACTCGGCCTCCGTGGGTGGGGATTTTTCTCTTGTCGTGTTCGCTGTAATTGTCAAGAGTTTTTTCATCCTTTTTGTCGCCTTCGCAGTTAAAGCCTCGGGTAGTTTCTAGGATGTGTTGTTTTGTTTTATTCCTAGATTGTATTGTACTTTTTGGCTTCTAGCATCTTGCTAGTTGCTTTTTATATCTATATATTCCTTTGCCGTTCAAAAAAAATATATATAAAAAAAACTTTTTATGCTTGAAATAATTATATTTGCCAAAAATCTATATAATAAATTTAAACAAAATATATAACTGTGTAATTCGGGTTATTCGGGTCAACCTGAAAACCTAAACGAATTCAAATTCGGTTTTGGTTCGGTTCGGTTCGGTTCGGTTGAATTCTAGTTCGGTTCCGTTTGGATTTCGGTTTAACGCGGAATTTTTTTTTAACCGAACTAACTGAACCGAATAAACCAAACAACCCGATAACCGAACAGAGTATGCCTTGTGAGTATGTGACAACCCAAAATCCGGATAGGCCCATTTACTCTTTTATCAAATTCGGCTAGAAAGCCCAAGACATAACCAACTATTCTCATTTAGATAACCCTAAACCTAAATATCCTCCATCTACTCTCGCAGCCACCCAAAAAAAGTGTACTTCACTTGCTTTCTCTAATATCTACTAGCAGCTACTGAATATCGAATCTCCAATCTCGAACACATCTTTTAATAGTTTTCATGTTACTATAAGGTAATATTTTAACATCTATTGATCCTTAAATCTATATGATTAAAAGTTGTAGTATATGATTTAAGTGAAAGATGTAGTAAGTTTTCAAGTTTAGTTTTCTTTTAAAGTTTTTTGGTATTTTAAGATCGATTGCAACAGCCCACTCGCCGGAATCAGCCATGGTATATCTTATTTGCTTTTGTTATTTTAGTTTATTTAACGTTTTTTCAAGTGTTTTTGTGTGCTTATTCTTTTTGTTTTTTTATTGTAGATCTTGTAATATTTGTTAATTTGGTTCACTTGAAACAGTCCCGGGGAAGCAGATGTCTAATTTCTTGGAAGCAACTGCCGTAATGAGTTTTCGGAGTTAATGACAAATAAAAGATTGGAAAAAGATGGAAGATAAGATGTATAATGCAATAAAACAATTGTAGTTTTTTGTGTTTTTTTGCCTAGATGTACTATGTATTAAGTGATTCATGTGTTTTTTTTCTACTGGAATGGTTTCCAAATTTCTTCATATTGGAATGGTTTCTGAATTTGTATCAAGTGTATAATGCAATAAAACAATTTGGTATTTGATTCATATGGTTTCCGAATTGCTTTCATGATTCGTGTGTATAATATATTTGCCAAAAATTAAAAAATAAATAACATATCAGTAAACTGTGAAAAAAAAAACAAAATATATAAAATAATAAAAATTTATTGAATTATATAAAATTTTAATCATGTTTCACCCAAAAAAATTCAAAATCTGTGGGAAGGTTGTGGGAGAAAAATCCGTGGGAAATCTTTTTTGAAAAATTGTGAAAAACCTCCGTGGGAAGTTTTTTTATGAAAAATTGTGAAAAATCTTTAGGAATACATCCGTAGGAAATTGGTGGGTAATAAACCTACAGATTACACACAAAGATATCTGTGGGAAAAGTAGTCAACGCAGTGGGAAAATCTGTGGGAAAATATATACCCACGGGGTTTTTACACACGGAATATTTCCGTGTGAAATCCGTGGAAAAGGGCCCTTTCCCACGAGATTTCCTACGGATTTTACCGTGGGAAAAACCTGTTTGTGTAGTAGTGAAATGGCCCCATATCTCGTAGCAACCACTGGGGTTTTGTGAGGGTGAGCAAGTGGTGCTATAGACCTTACAGCATACATATCCCATGAACTCAACGACTTGTATATCAAAAAAGTTAAAATTGCCTCTTGTTTAACCATGACAACTTACTGTCCTGGCTAATATTGGCACCCCATGAGCTTTTTGAGGGAGATGAAGATGACATTTTTGGGCTCTGTTGATCTTGAAAACTTATGCAAGTCCCATTATAGAATACAGCTAGGTGATGTGACTCACATCCTATGATAAGAGTCTTAACATTTGACTGTAACAAGTCCACTGAACAAACTTTAGTTTGTTGCATGCTTTTCATATGAGTTGATGTTTGTTTTAGTTGTAATATCCAGCATGCAAAGCAAACTACTATTACAGTTACCAGGTCGATCATGGAGTGACACCCACTCGGTTCCATCCTATTATAGAATCCATAAAACATTGAACCGACAAGCCAAACCCCTTTGACCCATTTTGACCCGAACTCTAAATTTTGACCCATTTTAACTTGTTAATATATCTACCTTCACCAAATGATACCTGGCCAATTACGTGTGTATGTATGGGCTGATCATAAAAAGCCTTTGGTTCGTAATATTGCTTGGGACTATGATGTTGTCATCACGACTTTCAGTCGGCTAAGTGCTGAATGGAGCCCAAAAAAGAGAAGTGTTTTGATGCAAGTTCATTGGCTCAGAGTTGTTTTTGATAAAGGTCACACCCTTGGTATAAGTTTGAATTTGACAAACAAATTAGAGTCAAGGAGGACTCTTTTTGTATTTCTTAACAAACATAGAATGGGTCTTGAATATATGAACATATATTAACAAATAGTTCTACGTTTAGATTTGCATAATATAACTATTTATCAACACTTAGTTAAATAAATATTGTTGCATAATATGACTATTTATGTTTATATGAATGATAAAATATTAGAGATACTAATTGTCAAATTTATATGAATGATAAATAGTTTTAAATCCCAATTCAGTTTGAGATCCCATTTTTGAATGTTACAACTTTTTTTAAGACCCATTTAATTTATATTTATTGTCAATATTTTACTGTTTACAAAATTCTATGTCTTGTACGTTAACCGGTTAAACTCGTTCCGGCAAAGAAAAAGGGGTCATATTAAACCGGGTTTTTAATTCTCGAAACTCAATTAGACCCACCGGGTTTTAAATAACCCGGGTTAACCCGGTTCTAGAAACCCGATCGGATTTGGTTTTTGCATGTTTTTTTTTATAAATAAAACAAGTTAATCATATATATTTGTGACGTAATTTTTTTTAAACGTTATCTTTGTTATTAAATGTGTTTCTAGGCACAATATATGGATTAGTCATGATATATATATATACTTCTTTTTTGTATTGTTGAAAAAAAAGAGGTTTTTTATATAGAAAATCGGGTTGACCCAGTGGTTGAACCGGTAACCCGGTGACTCGACTGGGTCGATTAAAGACACGGTTTTCAAAACATTGGATAAGTGTCTAAAATCTGAAATAAATTTCTACTTTGAAATTGTTAAATACAAAGTGTATACAATAAAAGGAAAAAAAAAAGGTATGACAACAGAAAAAGTAAATAAAAGGATGGCTATATAGGAACCTTTTTTTTTTTTTTGAAAATATGGACCAACCTTCAAAACTATACGACTCAAATGTAAATTCAAATTTTAAACTTTACATAACCATATAAAAACAAATCATGTGAGCGCTAAAGAACACAAAAATTGTAACAGTAAAATCTTAGTGGCAAAGATCAAATAAGTGAGACGTACTCACAAAAAGATAAGATTACCTAATTGTATCCACATCAAACGGCTGTCCTACTTCATGTCAAAAGTTGTGAATACAAAAAAAAAAAAAAAAAAAAAAGTAAACATACACACACAAAAACGACGTGCGTGAACACACGAACAACTATTACCTTAAAAACACATAAATGTTTATGTAAATTATTAGTTTGTTAACATTGTATCAACTAACTTAGGTGAACAATCATAATATATGTTAAATTTTCACGAAAGAAAATCGCAACTTAATAAGTTTAGATAATAAAACCAAAAAGTAAAAGACTTTTAACGCCAATCGTGAATTTGTCAACACATGGAAATTTGACTATAACCCAATACCACAAATAGTAAAATTGTCTCTGTTATGTCAATGTCACTTTATACGAGTAGTCTATTATTACAATATTAATCGATAAATGTGACTGAAACATTTGTTAAAAAACACGTACACATAAATGGATCCTATTAGGTTTTGTTGAAAAGTAAACATAATCGCCGTAATGCAACCATGCCATCAGTAAAACGATTCTTCGGGAAGAATTCATGATGCTACTGATACGATTTGTCGAAAGAAAACATCCATCGATTAAACTTTGTACCAGATATCGCTGCCGCTAGGAGGAACTGGTAAAACATCCATCGGGAAGAATTCATGAGACATGCTGATGGTGATTCTTCGGGCGTGTTTTTTTATTGATGGCCCTGGAGGAACTGGTAAAACATTCTTGTATAAAGCGTTACTTGCCACTGTTCGTTCTTGTGGTCTTATTGCACTTGCCACCGCTTCGTCAGGGGCTGCGGCAAATAACATGACAGGGGGAAGAACTGCTCACTCTCGATTTAAGATCCCCATCAATCTTAATACAAACTCAGTATGGAACATCAAAAAACAAAGTGGCCTTGCTAAGCTACTTTTCCAAGCCAAGTTGATAATCTGGGATGAAACATCAATGGCTAAAAGGCAAGGTGTGGAGGTGGTTGATCGAACTATGCAAAACATTACCGAGGTCAAGCTTCCATTCGGCGGCAAGATAATGGTTTTAGGAGGGGATTTTAGAGAGGTTTTGCCGGTCATAAGACGTGGAACACGAGCGCAAATTGTAAATTCGAGTCTACGGATGTCACCTCTTTGGTCTAGAATTCAAAAAAATGCGGTTAACCATAAACATGTGGGCACGGACAGACCCATGGTTTTCAAACTTCCTATTACGAGTTGGTGACGGAGTTGAAGAGGTCATCGATGAAGACTATGTACACATACCTGATGACATGATGATTCCATACACAGAAGATGCTGCCTCAAAGGATGCATTGATCAATGAAATGTTTCCTTCCTTTGCCACCATAGCTCATTCACCTACTGATATAGTTTCAAGAGCAATTTTATCCACTAAAAATGAACATGTTGACAGTATATGTTGATTGACAGATTTCTTGGAGAAGAGAAGGTTTACTATAGTTTTGATGAAGCAGAAGACGACACCCATAACTTCTATCCTTTGGAATTCTTAAACTCGCTCAACATGAGCGGATTGCCTCCTCATTACTTGCGTTTGAAAATTGGATGCCCGATTATTCTTTTAAGGAATCTCGATCCGGAAAATGGATTATGTAATGGCACGAGGTTGATATGCAAACGATTTGATCCTAATGTCATCAATGCTGAGATTGTTGTGGGACTAAACGCTGGAGTTAGAGTGCTCTTGCCAAGAATTCCTTTTGCTCCATCTGAAGACAACATGTTCCCTTTCAAACTAAAGAGAACACAATTCCCCGTGCGCCTTAGCTTTACGATGACTATTAATAAAGCTCAGGGCCAAACAATTCCAAATGTGGGTGTCTATTTTCCAGATTCCTTTTTCTCTCATGGCCAGCTTTATGTGGCATTGTCTAGAGGGATATCTCGTAGAACAACAAAGGTATTGGTTAAACCAGTCAAAGAGTTCCGTCAAGCAGGAATCTATATCTCAAATGTCGTGTATCAAGAAGTTTTACGCGGCGAGTAACATGTGTTGTTAGTTAATATTTCATAATTGATGTAATGCTTTATTTTAAGTTTCATTAAATATTTTTATATGTCGTTTGATATATGTTAAGAATTTTTGCTAGAGTTTAATTATCACATGTTACAACCGTTTGTAATTACATTTTGATCCGTTCATGTTCTATTTTGAACGTTATACAAAACACTTACCACAATATCGCATACCGTTAATTGTCTGCCGCTAGAAACCGATGCCGCTAGGCACGGGTACTCGCCTAGTAGATATATAAGAATGTATCTTATTTGTATTCTTGTTATATGCTTATATGTATTTCCGGTCTGAAGAAGAGATGTTAACATAAGTAATAACATACTTGAGATGTTAACCCAGGGACAAAACTAACCAAACAAGCCCCTAAAAGCTAAATGCTATATATGATAAAGGTTTGCTTGGCTGCTTATATTTTTATTTTGACATAAGTGCTCATCTGATAAACATGTTTGTCAAAAACTTTGCTTAGCTACTTGCGAACTAAATTTGTAAATTCATAAAGTATGAGCATTCAAAAATGTGTTGTTATCGGCATATAAGTTTCCTAAACAACCCATGGCCATAACACGTATCATAATGCAAAAATATTTTAACCTTCATGACAAAAAACGTAATTCATTCACCGATGTATTAGATTTCTTCGCGATGATGTTAGATAAGTAAAAGCTAACCCATTAATCTTAAAAAAATCACATGTTGTTTTAGTTACCCACTCAAACATTTGCAATCTTTCGTTTTTAGAGTACTAACAACATATACTTTCATGTTATCCAAGATGTTCCCTTCATAATTCGTGCTCCGAAAACACAAAATTAGTTCACTTCTAAACTTCAATTTGGACTTCCATGTAACACATATTTCACTTCTAAACTTCATACATGATATCCGTTGATGAAGCTTTTCATATATAAAACGTTATTCTCTATTTTGCATCTATGGAAACGATTAGAGCTCCATCTAACACAAATGGTTACTTAGAAGTTTACCACAACATGTTACGTCGTTACATATAGCAAACACTTTCTATTGTGAATTTGTAAGTAGATACTTACCCTTTTACTCTTACTAGACTAGTGCATAGCAATGGAATTTTATTGATGCAGATAGTTGTAGTGATAAAAAAAACTTTGAGTTATAAACGAAAAGTAATAAAAATTTGAGGATTTGGGGAATAAACATATTGTTTTGAAACCTGGTACGACCTGGCCAGTTCCACCGGTTGAACCGGTTCCGGTCGAAAAAAGGGTCAAACTAAACCAGTTTTTATATTTTCGAAACCAGATTAGACCCTCCGGGTTTGAACTGACCCGGATCAACCCGGTTCTCGAGATATATATATATATATATATATACTTCTTTTTGTATCATTTCAAATATATATAAATTTAATTTTTGTGGAAGATCGGGTTGACCTGGTGGTCGAACCGGTAACCCGTTGAATGGTGACTCTACTGGGTCGATTAGAGACATGGTTTTCAAAACATTTATAAACACTATTTTAACTTAATGAAAAAGTTTATGGTTTTCACATATAGTTTCTTAATTTTACACTTTCAAGATTTCCTTAAATTGATTAAGTTTTTTACTTTTCACTTTTGGAGGTTTTTCTTTATATATAGTATAGATAGATAAGAAATCACACGTCCTTCTATAACGCTCAAATATTTGCAATCTATCATTTCTAGAGCATAAACAACATATAGTTTCACGTTATCGAAGTTGTCCCCTTCGTTATTCTTGCTCCAAACACAAAAACTTCTTGCTTCTAAACTTCAATTTGGTATTCCAGGTAACATATCTTTCTTTCACCAATGGTTAATAACTATATCTTACTATTTTCGAGGTCTATCCTAACATTCTATCCCACATAGCTTGAAGATACAAGTTGTTGGTTACTAATATACCATATTGTATGTTGGTTCTAATATGTTGAGAAAAGTTTTATGTTTCCAAGTATTTCCCCAACAGGACGGGATACAAAAATCCTAGCTGGTTGGGAAATTTTGGAAACTCATTTAAAGTCTTAACTTTTTTTTGTTTAACTTGGTACTGTGAAACATGTTTTGGCGTAGACCATGCTAATCTTTAATTTCACAAAGGTTTGAAAGAAAAACGAACCGGAAACAATAAAATGTAAAAATGTATCTCAAATCTTTTGGTTAAATTGAAACATGCAAAGTAAATACATGTACAATTTAACTCAATGCTCAGCAACCAACATAAATCTTACTAGACAATTTATATAGTTATCATAAACGTATATGAAATGAACATATTTTTATCATAGTTGAAAGTTCACAAGAAGGATATCCTTGTAAATATCTTATTTTTATCTAGCTAGTGCCATACATATTTTCGTTCTAATGTCATCTTATACATACACAACAACCATAGTGACAATCACCAACTACTATTTCAATGATCACGTTTCGACTTCGAAATTCAAGAATGTCTAAAGGCATAGGTCCATAATAAACGATGTTGTCTCCCTAAATTTTGAGAAAACCACATGCGAGTTTAAAGTTTATATACTATGCTACCAACTGACCTGCACGTCACTAAAAGTCTTAGACCGCAACTTTCAGCAAGTTTGACGTATCTGTCGAGATGCTTTTAAGATGAGCTACATTGGATAACTAGAAAAGAAGTAATGAACAGATTCAAATTAGGAAAGGAATAAAAATTAAGAGAAAACCTTTTGTTAAGATGGTATTGTGGTTGTCGTTCACGTAATTTAAACCGCTAGGTCGGAAGATCATGCGTTGGAAAGTAGAGTTGAAGATGAAAAAGGTAGACAAAGCTTCATGATCTAACGTCTACTAATGAAATGGGAACTTAACAGAGACACATTTATAATGGCGCAAAACATGTATCCGATTGAATAATTTGGTAGAAACACCGAATTGATTCGATCTGAAAGTGTTCACACGCCTTTCAGAGTATTAAGCATATCCGATTGTGTTCGTTATCACCACATATCCCCTACAAAGATCGAATCAATTAAGATGATGAACCCTGATTCTGTGAAAGATATGAACAAGACGTTTGCAAAGTTGGAGAAGTTTTCTGGGCAGGATTTTCGTAGATGGCAAAAGAAGATGCATTTTTATCTCACGAATCTGAAAGTGGTATATGTTCTGAGTACCCCGTGCCCTGAGGCTGTTGAGAATGAAACGCTGGAACAGACTCGTAATCGTTCAAAGTGGGAAAACGCAGACTACATATGTCGTGGTCATATTCTTAACGGTATGTCTGATTCCTTGTTTGATGTTTATCAAAAAGTAGAGTCTGCAAAAGAATTATGGGATAACCTAGAAGCCAAATATATGACAGAAGATGCGTCTAGTAAGAAATTCCTAGTTGGTAGTTTTAATAACTTTAAAATGGTAGACACTAGGCCTGTCATGGAACAGTACCACGAATTGCAAAGGATATTAGGACAGTTTGCGCAATATGATATGAAAATGGACGAATCAATTTCTGTCTCTAGTATCATAGATAAACTGCCCCCCTCTTGGAAAGATTTTAAAAACAATCTGAAACATAAGAAAGAGGAATTGAATCTGGTTGAACTTGGAAGTCATTTCCAAATTGAACAATCCATACGTGATATGGAAAAGGGTTCTGTTGGTGGTACTAAAACCATGGCTGGTTCTTCTGTGAACATGGTGGAGGAGGGTGAATCCTCTAAGGCTGGTAAAGGGAAACGAAAGTGGCAAAGCAATAACAACAAAGGTTCTGATAAGAAACCAAAAGTAACCTGTTGGAAGTGTGGGAAACCCGGACACTTTAAGAAAGATTGCAGGTCTAAGGGTGGAGGTAAAGGAAAAAACGAGGCTGGTGCTAGTGGATCCAAGGATCCTGGAAAGCAATCAGGTTTGTTTTTGGTACCTACTGATCATTCTGTTGAAAATTATTATGTATCAATAATTTCTGAAACATTCTATGTACAGGATGATGATTTATCATGGTGGGTGGATTCAGGAGCAACATGTCATGTGTGCAAAAATCTTCAATGGTTCAAGGACTTTAAGCCAATTGAAGATGGATCTTTATTAAAGATGGGCAATGTTGCAACTGAACCGATTAAAGGACTAGGATTTGTTAATCTGGTCTTTACTTCTGGAAACTCTTTACTTTTAAATAATGTTGTGTATGTACCTGGAATTCGTAAGAACTTAGTATCTGGTATTGTATTAAATAATTGTGGCTACAAGCAAGTCTTGGAAAGCGACAAGTATATATTGTCTAGACATGGAACCTTTATTGGCTTTGGATATTTGAATGGCATGTTTAAATTAAATTTGGATGTTTCGTTTATTAATAATTCTGTTTGCATGGCTTCTACTAGTTCTAGCAATAATTGTGGTAAATCTGAATTATGACATGCTAGACTAGGACACGTACATTACAAGAGAATGATAGACATGTCAAAAATGAGTCTAATACCTGCTTTTGAATTGAATGGTGAAAAGTGTAAGACTTGTATGTTGACTAAGATAACTAGACAACCTTTCGCCAAAAATGTCATTAGAGATACTAAGGTATTAGAACTTGTGCACAGTGACTTGTGTGATTTTCATTCAACTCCATCATTTGGTAATAAAAAGTATGTAGTTACTTTTATTGATGATGCTACTAGATACTGCTATGTTTACTTGTGTCATACAAAAGATGAAGCTCTTGATAAGTTTAAAATTTATAAAGAAGAAGTAGAGCTTTATCATGGTGTGAAGATTAAAACACTTCGCACTGATAGGGGAGGTGAATATTATGATCCAGTATATTTTCAATCTACTGGTATAATACATCAGACCACTGCTCCATATACACCACAACAAAATGGTATATCTGAAAGAAAGAATAGGACATTAAAAGAAATGGTTAATTCCATGATATGCTATTCTGGCCTAAGTGATGGATTTTGGGGTGAGGCTATGTTGACAGCCTGTTATTTATTAAATAGAGTTCCTAATAAAAGGAACAAGATAACCCCTTATGAACTTTGGTATAAAAAGGCACCAAAACTGAGTTATCTCAGAGTTTGGGGCTGTAGAGCTGTGGTAAGATTGACTGATCCTAAACTAAATAATATAGGTCAAAGAGGTATAGATTGTGTATTCATTGGCTATCCTGAGAATTCTAAGTGCTATAGGTTCTATGTCATAGAACCTAATGATTATGTATCTGTGCACTCTGTTATTGAGTCACGAGATACTGATTTTGGCAATGAGGATAGGTTTACATCTTTACCTAAACCTGCAGACATAATTGCAAGTTCTAGTAACTTTGGTGCATCTGACCAAGTGACTGTTTCTCCTCCTGAGCCTTCTGAGCCTAGGAGGAGTGTAAGAGCAAGAAAAACCAAATCCTTTGGTGGCGATTTCCAACTATATTTGGTCGAAGGATCAAGGAATGAAATTCAATTTCAATATCAATATTGTTTCAATGTTGATAAAGATCCTAGGACCTACAGTGAAGCTATGGCTTCAAGGGATGCTGCATTTTGGAAAGAGGCAATCCAAGATGAGATTGATTCTATAATGCACAATAATACTTGGAAACCGTCTGATTTACCACCTGGTTGTAAACCATTGAATAGTAAATGGATCTTCAAAAGGAAGATGAAGGTGGATGGAAGCATAGACAAGTATAAAGCCAGATTGGTTATCCAAGGCTTTAGACAAAAGGAAGGTATTGATTTCTTTGATACTTATGCTCCTGTTGCTAGGATTACCACCATTAGATTATTGTTAGCACTTGCGGCTATACATAATCTTGTAATTCACCAAATGGATGTTAAAACAGCCTTTCTGAATGGTGAATTGGATGAAGAGATTTACATAAGACAACCTGAAGGTTTTGTCATGCCTGGTAATGAAAATAAGGTTTGTAAATTGGTTAAGTCTCTTTATGGTTTGAAACAAGCTCCTAAGCAGTGGCATCAGAAATTTGATGATGTTATCTTATCTAATGGTTTTGCATTAAACCAAGCAGACAAGTGTGTATACAGCAAGTTTGATGATTCTGGTAAAGGAGTAATCATTTGATTGTATGTTGATGACATGTTGATCTTTGGTACTGACCAAGATCAAGTTAATACAACTAAGGAGTTCTTGTCCTCTAAATTTGAGATGAAGGACATGGGGGAGGCTGATGTGATTCTTGGCATTAAGATCATACGTGGAGAACATGGCATTACTATCTCTCAATCACATTATATAGAGAAGATGTTGGATAAATTTAATCTGAAAGATTGTTCTCCAATAGGTACTCCTATGGATCCCACAACAAAACTTGTGCCTAATAAAGGTGTTGCTGTGAATCAACTTGAATATTCAAGGGCTATTGGATCTTTAATGTATGCCATGATTAGTACTAGACCTGATATAGCCTTTGCTGTTGGAAAGTTGAGTAGATATACTCACAATCCAGGTTTAATCCATTGGCGAGCAATTAATCGAGTATTTCAGTACTTGAAAGGAACAATGGATTATGGTTTGACTTATACTGGATTTCCTTCTGTTCTTGAAGGTTATTCAGATGCAAGTTGGATTTCCAATAAGGAAGATCATTCTTCCACAACTGGTTGGGTATACCTACTTGGAGGTGGTTCCATTTGCTGGGCATCTAAGACGCAAACTTGCATAACTGATTCAATAATGGAATCTGAGTTTGTGGCATTAGCGGCAGCTGGTAAAGAAGTTGAATGGCTAAGGAACTTAATTTATGAAATTCCATTGTGGCCTAAACCGATATCATCCATTTCTATCAGATGTGATAGTCAAGCTACTTTGGCTAAGGCATACAGTCAAGTGTATAATGGGAAGTCTAGACACTTAGGTGTTAGACATAGCATTATACGTGATCTTATCACGAATGGTGTGATATCTGTGGTGTTTGTGATAACACAAAACAATTTAGCCGATCATCTAACCAAAGGGTTGAATAGAGATCTCGTGAAAAATTCGGCTATAGGGATGGGATTAAAGTCCATCAGAAATCTCTGATATCAAGATACCCAATTCCCACCTAGTATGACGCTAGGTGCTGAATTCAATGTGGAAGGCTTAATATTTAGAGATTGGAACACATTTGAAGAATCATCCCAAGGTATGTGTTCAGACCTACAAGTTAGGGAGGTTGAATGAATATATTCTTAATAGCTCTTTTGACAAATTGCGTTGTAGGTGCAAGACTAAAAGAGCTACCTATATGAGCATGAAGTTTAGCCGTTTCAAGAAGCTGGGACTTGGCTTTGACGTGCTTATGAAGGATAAGGACATAGGCTAGTAAAACATGTATCAAGATAGAACTACTATGTATGTAAACTTTTTTGTACATTATCTTCGTGTATTCATATTGAATTCCCAGGGTTCAATCCTTAGCGACACCCTGGTATTCGAATATTTAGAATGTGTAATGTACTAATGTGAAATTCAATCGTCACGACATTTCATTTATGCAAAAGCTTGATTGCTTGAGATTACTTGTTTTAGTTAATCAAGGATTGCACTAAAATAGGGGAGGAATGTTGGATATTTTAGTGTAATTGGATTAACTTGTTTTGACCAATTTCATCATAATAATACATCATTTAGGTTTGGAGGTGCGGAGTGCACACCTACTTGAATTTATTATGATCTTAGGGGCGAAGCCCCTAAGGGACGGGGGTCCGGGGGCAGCGCCCCTGGTAGCAGGGTCCAAGGGGCGGCAGCCCCTGGCAGGGTCCAAGGGGCAGAGCCCCTGGCTGAAATTCCACTAAGTTGCTATGTAAAAAACTTCTGCTGAAATTTTTTATTTCCACTAAGTTGCTATGTAAAAAACTTCTGCTGAAATTCCTGCTTAAGGATTCTGCTGAAGTTATGAATCTGCTGAAGTTATGATTCTGTTGAAGTTATGTTCCTCAGAAATTAATTTTCGGAAATTGAGGGACAAAATTTGACAACTTGGAAACCCTATAACTGCCTTTGGCAGTTATCCCGTATCATAGTTATATACGGTTTATTTGGTCATATATTTTCTTACGGTTGATTATATCTCAGATAAACACATACAGAAAATTCTAAACTCTGAATTGTATCCGATTGAATAATTTGGTAGAACCACCGAATTGATTCGATCTGAAAGTGTTCACACGCCTTTCAGAGTATTAAGCATATCCGATTGTGTTCGTTATCACCACATATCCCCTACAAAACAATCCATATATTTGTCGACTGAAATGGATATATGAACTAAACTGATGAAACTATACCTTGTGTGCTTGCACACAATATTCAATTTTAGAATAGAATAGATAGCATGACTCACATTATACTTTATTCAATTCCGATTCTGTTATTATGATCAGATTGTGAGACATAATATACGAACATGTTAACATGACTCACATTATTAAAAACTTTGTGACGACGGAACTCTCGCATCATCTCTATCTTACCATTTATTTTATGAAGTTTTTTTGTAACATTTTATCTTAACACTTTATCCCACATTGGCCGAAAATAGAAGTTGTTGGTTAATTATATACCATAAGTGTATCTGTGTTAAATGTGTTAGAGTATAGTATTATGTCTTCGGATATATCCTTGTGTGTTAGGTTGAAAAAAATCTAGCCCACATGGAAGTATCAGAAAATTCTTACGAACCCTCAGCTTTTTTATTTTAATTTGGTATTGGTACTCTAAAACATGCTTAATTTTTAATTTCACATAGGTTAGGAAGAAAAAAAAAGCATTTTTGAAGACTAATAAAGAAACAATAGAAATTTAAAAATGTATCTTGATTCTTTTAATTAAAATGCAACATGCAAAATATGCCCGCATGATCTAATTCGACAATCAACAACCAACATAATGTATTTTATTAGAGAATTCATGCACTTATCATAACCATATATTAAATAAACATATGTTATCATATTTGAAAGTTCGATCATAGCGAGATATATTATGCGGTGTTTACACAAATACAACAAAGGTAGTGACAATCAACAACTACTATTTCAATTATCATGATACTTCGAATTAGAATAATCAAGGTTTTTTAACCCATAGATCCATGTTAAACGGTATACATATCCCCAAATCTTTGAGAAAACCAAATGAGCAAGTTTAGAGTACAATTATGATCATGACATCCTCAGCAAGACCAATTATATTAGAAGTTTCCTTCCCTATCCAGAACCAACTCAGCTACATGTTAACGATGAAGGATTATAAAAATCCTAGCCACAACCTCCAACAAATATTGTATCTCTTACGAGCATGTCTTAAGACGAGCCACACTTGATGACTAGAAAAGAAGAATTCGACAAATTTAAACTGGGAAAGCAATCGAAAATAGGAGAAAAATATGTCTTGTGATGATATTGTGGTTGTCGTTCACGCAATTTAAGCTAATATATGTCCTAAGAACCTGTAGCAAATGTTTTGATATTACATGAGTCATGTTGTGGATGAGTTTATATCAAAATGTCATTTATATGTCACATAATTTAAGCTACTATAGGCCCAATAGTTTCGGCTAAATTGATGAACAATTGAACTTTCTTTATGTTCAAACCCTTATTATCTGTTATATATTCACTTCTTGTATGCTTATACAAAAATTCAACCAACTCCATATGAATAATACTCGTATCGAATATAATTTCTGCAAGTTTATAAAGAATTGTATAGCTGCTTATATTGAGATGTTAAACATACGTATACACTTAAAATTTTGTATATTTTCTCATTGTTAGAGCAATAACAACATATAACATAAGTTATCAAAGCTTTGCCTTCAAAAAATGCTTAGTGATTGGGGTGACAAGTTTTCTAAGCAAACGACCAAAACAATCAAAAAAATATCATAATACAGAAATACTTTAACGTTCATGACTCAAAAAAGTAATGCATTAAGCAATAAATAAATTTCTACATAAACGATTTCAAATAGGGCAAATGACAAAAAAATGCATTGAACTTGACACTTTTTATGATTGTGTGTAGCCAACTATTTTTTTTCTTATTGTGTGTACTGAACTTTTAAAATTCGATTATTGTGTGTATTTTGTGACCATTTTACCCTTAATTTTTTTCAAATTTTGAAGGGTAAAATGGTCATTTTACATGGCAGAATAGTCATAAAATGCACATAATGATCGAAATTTGAAAGTTCAGTACTATGAAATTTTCTTTCTATCCTCATGAATATAAGTCTTTAAAATAAAGTTTTCCATTTTATGAGACCGTTTCTAACACTATATCCTAAAATTCTATCCCACATAGCTAGAAGAAAAATTATTGGTTACTAGTATACCATATCGAACATTGTTTAAATGTCTCTAGAATAATATTAGTTTTCAGGTTTGTCTCACATTCTTGTACTTTGTAAGGTTAAACAAATATAGGAATGTCAGATATCTATCTGTAATATGAACTCTTAACTTTTCTTTTTTGTTCTTTCTTACATTCTTCACAATAAAACATGTTTTGATGGACAACACTTTAATCTTTAAATTCACATAGTTTAAGAGAAAAAGGTATACAAGAACTCAATTAAGAAAGACTAAAAAATGAGAAAGAATGTGCGAAACAATTAGATTAGTTAATTTTGCTTTGATCATTATACTTGGTAAATGAAATTTAATTAAACAACTTGTTTCTAAAAAGTTTTCTGAATCTGAAAAACATCATATCACTTTAGGTGCACATATATGGAATTGGTTACGGATTAATGTATGTAACATTGTTACTTGTTACAAATAGCAAACGTAAGTTGGTCACAAAATGTATTTCCCTAAGAAGACAGAAACCATCACTTTATGTGTTGGTTAATGCATTATCTATTTCTTTCCATGTAATTATTAATTTACCATTTTTTAGTTATGGAGACCTTTTCTAACCTTCTATTATTTCATTTTATCCGATATACGTTGGAGAAAGAAATTGCTTCTGACTAATATAGCACAATGTATGCGAGTGTTATGTGTCTAGAATAGTATGATGTTTTCAGGCTATCATCACTGACGAGTTAAGAAAACTTAACACATCACGTTTGTGAACGTCTGAAAACTCATATGAACTCTTTAACAATTTTTGAACTCTTTTTTACTGTAAAACATGTTCGTTGGAAACTACTCCGGTTTGTTATCTTTAATTTCACACAGGTTAGGTTAATTAGAATGCAAAAAGGATAACAGTGATTGCTTTAAATACTAACTCAATAGTCTAACACTTTTCCACCAGTACCATTGTGTATTTTCGTGCAGCGGTGGATCAGGGGTCTGGTGGCACCACATTGTCACGGGACTTTCATAGAGTTCTGTTTAATAAACTTCGTTTTTATTAACTCAATCGTTCTAACACTTGATGACTTATATCTAATACATCATGAACACATTAACAATATAATCTAAGCCAATGAAATAATAAACTTTACACTTACAACGATTCTCGTATAAAACTATACAGGAGAGCGACAGACCAAAACTCCGAAATGTAGAAGTTTGAAGTATTATACATTCAATCATGGTTAATATTGATGTTTTGTTCATTTGTTATGCATGTGGACACTAATTCTTCATTGCAACAACTACGGTCCAATAATACGAGAGAACTTTTAGTTCATCACATTGGTCTAAGAAAGAACTTGTTGGTTAGTTATATACCCTAGTCTATGTTGCATACATGTAATTGGAATAGTACAGTGTTTTCAGGTGAATCTTTCTAGATCTTTAGAAGTTTAACGAAATTGTAAAGATTTAGACGCCATTCTCTGAAAACTTGTATGAACTTCAAATTTTTTTCTGTTTTGTTTTTCTTTTTATTATAAAACATGTTTTGTTGGAAAACCTTTTAATATTTAGTATCACATAGCTTAAGAAGTTAAAAATATTTTTGAAGTGTTACAAACAATTATATTGTTTTGAGCATGATAGAAAGCAAATGAAATGAATTAAACATCTTATTCTCATCTAGCCAGTGATGTATATTTGTTTTTATATAATGTGATCTTACGCAACTACAACAACAATAGTGACAATTATCAACTATTATTTCCATTATCATGGTTAGATACTTATCGACTTAGAATATTCCATGATTTATAAACTCATATGTTCATACTAAACGATGCTCTATATTCCCAAACCTATGAAAAAATCGCGCGCGCAAGTTTGAAGTGCAATCATTATGAGAATTTCGAAAAGACCAATCATTTTAAAAGTCTCATTTCTTAATTGGAACCAGCTAGCTAGACGCCGACGAAGGATTTTAATAGTATTAACCACAACGTTCTGAAAAATGTAAAAAATTCAATAAACACGCTGTGTTGCTTAATGCATATCCGTGATCTCATGAGACCTCATATGTCGGCTTGGTATGATATGTGGTGTAATTAATCAAAGTCCTTTGTATCATCATCTTACTGCTCGAAATATAACAAGGGATGATATTTCTTTGGAGCCCTGTGTCTCGTTTGGCTTATTATGAGGAAAAGGTTGAAGACGCAAGATACGTTAAGACAATGGAATGTTGGTCCAACAACCAACTTAAACCTGTTCTTGTGTCCATTTTACAATGTTATTCCCGACTCTCATGAGCATGTTTTCTTCGAGTGTGCTTATCCGTTTCAAGTCTGGAATATGGTTTCTTAACATGGCTGCAATGGATGATGTTGGTTGATTTTGGGACGAAAGTATATCGTGGATAAAACCTATTGCGTTGAAACGTACGGCTGTGAGTATTATTTTTCGTCTAGTGATTGCTGCTATGGCCTAGCTAGTTCATTTGGCAAGAGAGGAATTTCCGTTCATCCAGGAATCAAGTTCATTCACTCTGGGACGACGTAGATATTTGTTTGTAAACACAGGCATGGTTCTATTTTTCAGTCGGATGTCTGTTATTGTTTAATGTCTCATGCATTCGGCGTGTCATTGCATGTAGTTCGGTGTCACACCCCGTCAAAGGCGGAAACACGGGATGTAACTTGGAAAGGCACATTGCATAACATCATAGATTCATACCTTATATTTGTTACAATAATAGTTTACAAAAACATTTCTCGTCTAAAAGTTTAAAAGTGCAACATGTCTTCCTGAAAACATGGTACCGATGTATCAAATGATTTGACTCTAATAATCGTGCCTTCAAATACCTTAATAATGATCACTTGAAAATGGTACTGGAAAACGTCAACATAATGTTGGTGAGCTCGTAGGTTTAAGTGTAAAACCAATGAGGTGTGAATACATATTGTAGGACAAAAAGTGAGCATGATTACCAATTATAAGCACAAGTCAAAACAAATTAGTGTCGCGCCAACTGAACCTACCACGATTGTCACATACATAAACAGTACACTGTGGGGAGCTACCCCGATAGATCTATCAAAATGTTTCGGCTCTCAACAGAGTTAACAGTTGCGCAGTTGCATGTCCACACGCAACAAAACATTTTATCGCACATAATCGTATCATCACACATACATGTCCAAAATCATGTAAAACAATAGTTCACAGCATAAAACAATAGTTCACAGCATAAAACCAGTTGAAAAGCATTTAGTACCATTTCCACCCCAAGAAAAAACATGTTAAAAGCTGGGCTACGAGAACTCACCTCAAGTAATCAAGTACTATAGTATCGGAATTGATGTGCACGGAAAACGATGCTCGAAAACTCTAACCGCAATCTAATTAAATAATAAGGCACTTTAGGTCGTGCACATGCTATGAATGAGATGCATATGTTTTTTACATGATTTTATCACCAATATATGTTTGAGTTTAAGTTTATTACGAAAAATAACATTTTACGTCGAAATATAATAATTAAAATTTTTTCTCGAACTTCTCAAATATGGCCAAGTACTCAAATTTACTGACCAATATCTTGTTCGTTATTTAGTGTTATCAGTCCAAATTGACCGTGTTGACTATATTTGACTCACATATCATATTTTACCAAATCGGACCCTATCTAAAAACTTAACATGGTCACTTGAGAAAAACAGTTTCGACACTTTGTTTTATTTCAGAAATTTCTGCACGGTTTAAATTTTTATCCAGTCTTTATAGGACCGTAACTTATTCGTTAGAGCTCGGTTTGTCCTGATTCGAAAAGCTATATTTATTTCGTCGCGTTGTCTACCTATTACACTACTTTAATAGCCCACTACCTAAGCCTAAAGGGCTCATTATTAGGCTTAAAAGACGTCACTTGGTTACGTTTTCACATAAAACCATAACTTTTCCGACCTTATTAAAGATACAAGTTCCCTTCCGTTCGACCTAGGTTTCGGATATGTCACTATATTATCATTATATTAAAGTGTGGTAATGAGATTTTTAACAACAATTCACTCTAGGTGTCGAAAATAAAGATGATGGGACGACATCAGGTCCTTTGCACAAATGAGTTCGAAGACATAAATTTTGAGACATGAGCATATATTGGTGATAGAATCTCGTGTATGTATGATATATAAGTAGTAAGTATGGATACGAAATGGGATTTTGAAATGCTTACAAAGGTGGAGGGAAATGATCGAGAAAACTTGCCAAAACTAACCCGAAAATCCTAACTTGCAACCTAGAAACCCTTGTTTACCAAATGCTACACCCAAATGTTTCCAAAAACCTTGTAACCAAAATTTTTTACCCCTTCCCTTGTTTGTTTTCTGCTGTTCGAACCAAGAAGAGAGACAAAGGAGAATATGTTTCTGCTTGGTGATGACATGAGGAGTGTAAGGCTAGTGTCCTAATTTTATCCTTGAAACAAGGCATGGTCTTTTCATTAAAATAAGACTCTATATAGGCTAGGACTAATAAAAAAAAGATGAAATGGAAGGGTGATGTGATGGTGTCGTGGACCTGGGATTGAGGGACAAAGGTGTTGTCAACTTTTCATATTATCCAAGAGATGGTAAGATTGCATGGTATATATTGTGTTTCTTGTTAAATAATCAAAGGAATGATGTTTAAGTAAGACTCTATTACTAGCTCATTATGAAAATGTAGGGGAAACTGAAATTTGGCATGTGGGTGTCGTGGGTTTTGTCAAAGGGGAACAAGAAGTTGGTAGTTTGTTGAATGAGTGGAAGTATTACACAAATCCTTTTTATTTTATTTTATTTAAGAATAGGGTATGGCTTTTACAATATTATAAGGCCCTAACTAGCTAGAATGAGTGGAATGTGTGTTTGGTTTGTGTCGTGGGCTAGACATGGAAAGGCAATCTTGTCCATTGCTTTAATGTATGAACTAATAGAGTACATGATGCTAAACAAGTAAACTCAACACTGAAGGTCAACTCAGTCAACATCTCACCACATTGCTTAAGGCATCAAAGATATCTGAGTATATTTTAGTATTGTATTTGCTTGTACTCTGAGCTTTACATGTTGTTCCATTGTATAAGTAGTATGTGTAATGTAGTTGTAAGTAGTATAAATAGCTGCTACTCTTTTCATTTTATCTGTAACAATTCATTTCATAATAATAACAAAGCACTTTTCCTCCATCTTCTTCACTTTATGATATGGTATCAGAGCCTCCGGTGAACCACCACAACAACTTCTAACCAACCATCACAACCACCATAACAAACTCTAACAAACCACCACAACAAACTTCCAAATCCACTGTAACTAACTTTTTCCGATCAATAACCACCAAAAAACAATCATCATAATAACCATCACTAATCCACCATTTTCAGATCAACATCATCATCAATCATTACTCTGATCACAAATTACCATTAATCTTTTACTCACAAATAACTTTCCGCTCAATATCACCATGGTTCGACCACCAATTACTCAATCCAACACCAATCCACCACCAATACCACCACCAAACATCACCGGAGATCCTGAAGATACAAATTCAAACAATCATCCCCTTTTTCTTCACCAGAATGACCATCCAGGTCTCATTTTGATCTCCAAGAAGCTTCTTGGATCAGAAAACTACAGCTCATGGAGGCGTTCAATGACCATTGCTCTCAATGCAAAGAACAAACTAAAGATTGTTACCAAAGCATATCCAGAACCTGATACTGAATCACCATTCAGAGCACTTTGGGAACGCAACAATGATATGATTATATCATGGATTCTCAACACAGTCACAGAACAGATAAGTAACAGCTTAAGTTTTGTTAATTCAGCATCAGATCTATGGACTGAATTGCAAGAACATTATTCTCAACTTGATGGTCACAGAATTTACCAGTTAAGTAATGACATTGCTCAATTGAAACAAGAAAATTGCTCAATAGAAGTGTTTTATCAGAAGTTAAAGGGATACTGGGATGAAATGGATGCATTAGAAGCACCATACATATGTACTTGTAACTGTACTTGTGAGAATGGTAGATTGAATGGTGCTAGGGAAAATAGGAAAAGACTCATTCAGTTTCTCATGGGGTTAGATGAGAGTTTTGCAAATTTGAGAGGTCAAATTTTGCTTATACAGCCACTGCCTAATGCTACTAAGGCTTATGGTATGCTCAGACAAGAAGAAAAACAAAGGGAAGCTATCACTCCTAAGCATGTCAATCCTACAGTTTTGTCATCTCACACAAATGTCAATCACTCTTCACAACCAACTTTTAGGCAAAACAGAACAACTCTCAACACTGGAAGTAACAGGGGTGAAACACATAGGAGAACACCTTTCAAACAAGGGGTTTATTGTAGCAATTGTCAAAAAGAAGGACACTACAAGAGTGAATGCTATCAACTTGTGGGATATCCTGTTGGACACCCCTTACATGGGAAAGTCAAACCTACAAACAGACCAAGAGCAGTCAACAGTGCAGTGGGATCAGATGTGGCATCCACAAGTGGCAACAGCAATGTAAAAGATGGCTCAACAGAAGCAACAGGAAGAGAAAGTGATTCAGCAGTCTTTGCCAAAATGGATAATCTGCAAAATCAGCTTAATCAGGTCATGTTGATGCTGCAAGGTAAAGGTATCAATACTTTTAAAATCCTTTCTGCTGCTAGATATTTTTTCATTGCCTCTTGTATAGCTCATATTAAGGATGCTTGGGTGTGTGATAGTGGTGCCACTGACCACATTTGTATAACACTGACCCTCATGTTCAACATCAAACATCTCACCACACCTGTCATTGTGTCCCTACCAAATGGCCACCAAACCATGGTAACCAAAACTGGTTCTGTTAGAATTAAGGCACAACTCACCCTACACAATGTCCTCTTCATACCTTCCTTTGCTTACAATCTTCTCTCCATCAGCCAAGTCACCAAGTCTACA
>BPTQ01000009.1:361446895-361803561 GCA_019973895.1 Chrysanthemum seticuspe
TTAAAACTGAAGTTGAATTACAACTTGGGTCTTTGATCAAAAGATTAAGGACTGATAGGGGAGGTGAGTACATGGATACTCAGTACTTTCAGTCTGTTGGAATAATCCATGAAACGACTGCCCCTTATACTCCTCAGCAAAATGGTATTTCTGAAAGGAAAAACAGGGTGCTGAAGGAGATGGTTAATTCCATGTTGTCCTTTTTAGGACTGAGTCAAGGGTTCTGGGGTGAAGCTATGTTAACAGCTTGCTATTTATTAAATAGGGTTCCCAACAAAAGGACTTACCCCTTATGAACTCTGGACTAAAAGGAAACCCAACTTGAATTATCTCAAGGTTTGGGGTTGTAGGGCTGTTGTAAGACTCCCTGATCCAAAGCAAAAGACTTTGGGTGAAAGAGGCATTGACTGCATCTTTGTTGGATATGCTGAGCATTCCAAGGCTTTTAGGTTCTATGTTGTTGAACCTAATGAACATGTTTCAGTTAACACAATAATTGAATCAAGGGATGCAGATTTTGATGAGAATAGATTCTCATCAGTCCCTAGACCAAGTCAGAGGATTCCTAATGGAACTCATGACACTGGTGTATCAGAGGTCCCTGATGATGAACCATCAGTGGTCCCTGATGAGGTTGTGGTTCAGCAACCTGAACCTGTGCTCAGGAAAAGCAAAAGGGTCAGGACTCCAAAGTCATTTGGACCTGAGTTTCAACTATACTTAGTTGAAGGTACCAGGGATGAGGTCTTAGACCAATACTCCTATTGCTTCATTGTTGAGGATGACCCCAAAACATTTGAAGAAGCAATGAAGTCCCAGGATATTGCTTTCTGGAAAGAAGCAATCAATGATGAGATGGATTCCATCATGGGCAACAACACTTGGGTGTTGGTTGATCTACCTCCTGGTTGCAAACCTCTGGGTTGCAAATGGATTTTCAAAAGAAAAATGAAGGTAGATGGAACTATTGAAAAGTTCAAGGCTAGACTAGTCGTTCAGGGCTTTAAACAAAAGTCAGGAATAGACTATTTTGATACTTATGCCCCTGTGGCTCGTATCAGTACCATAAGACTGTTGATTGCTATGGCATCTATTCACAATCTGGTTATTCATCAGATGGATGTGAAAAAAGCTTTCTTGAATGGTGAATTGGAAGAGGAGGTTTATATGAACCAACCTCAGGGCTTCATCATGCCTGGCAATGAAAACAAGGTGTGTAAACTGATTAAGTCTCTTTATGGACTTAAGCAGGCACCTAAGCAATGGCATCAAAAGTTTGATGAAGTGGTTTTGTCTAGTGGTTATGTTCTTAACCAAGCTGACAAATGTGTATATAGCAAATTTGATAAATCTGGTAGAGGAGTCATCATTTGTCTATATGTTGATGACATGTTGATCTTTGGCACTGACCAAAATCAGGTTGACCTGACAAAGGAATTTTTGTCATCAAGGTTCTCCATGAAAGACATGGGGGAGGCTGATGTTATCCTTGGTATAAGGATTAAACATGAAAGTAATAGAATTTCTATATCTCAGTCTCATTATATTGAGAAGGTACTGAGGAAATTCAATTACTTTGATTGTACTCCAGTGAGTACTCCTATGGATACTTGTGAGAAGCTGATGCCTAATCATGGCAAGGCTGTATCTCAACTTGAGTATTCTAGGGTAATTGGCTGCCTGATGTATGCCATGACTTGTACAAGACTTGATATTGGTTTTGCAGTGGGAAAATTGAGCAGGTATACTAGTAATCCTAGTGCTCATCACTGGCAAGCAGTTCAGAGGGTACTGAAGTATTTGAAGAGAACTATGGATTATAGTCTCTCATATACTGGTTACCCATCAGTGTTGGAAGGTTACACTGATGCAAGTTGGATCAGTAACACTGAAGACAATTCGTCTACCAGTGGCTGGGTATTCCTACTTGGTGGAGGTGCAATTTCTTGGGCATCCAAGAAGCAAACTTGCATCACCAGTTCAATAATGGAATCTGAATTTGTGGCTTTAGCAGCTGCTGGAAAAGAAGGTGA
The DNA here is from genome assembly GCA_019973895.1 of Chrysanthemum seticuspe. NCBI lineage: Eukaryota > Viridiplantae > Streptophyta > Magnoliopsida > Asterales > Asteraceae > Chrysanthemum > Chrysanthemum seticuspe. The sequence continues at coordinate 361,448,929 of BPTQ01000009.1, forward strand.
ATGGTTGAAAAACTTGCTTCTTGAGATTCCATTGTGGCCTAAACCTATAGCACCTATTTCTATCCGGTGTGATAGTGCAGCTACATTGGCTAAGGCTTATAGCCAGATGTACAATGGTAAGTCTAGACACTTAGGTGTCAGACATAGCATGATTCGTGAGCTTATCATGAATGGGGTGGTATCTATAGAGTTTGTGAGATCTCAACAGAACTTAGTTGATCACTTGATGAAGGGTCTGGCTAGAGACTTGGTTATAAAGTCTGCTAAAGGGATGGGTTTAAGTCCAACTTAGTCACTGAATGCTAGGACACCCAACTCCCTCCTAAGGAAACTTGGGAGCTGAGTTCAATGTGAAAAGTTGAACATTCAGTGGACTGGAGCACATGTTTTATTTACATCCTAAGGTTGTGCTCAGAACCTGCTGAAAGGAGGATGAAGTCTTTACTTCTTAATGGTTAATTTTCTTTGAAAAAGTGCTTGGCAAGAGCATGAATAAAGAGGAACCACCTATGTGAATGTTGAAGTTTTGCCGCTTCAGGGAGCTTTTGGACTTTTGGCTCTTACAACATTTATGAATTTGGATATGGACACATGGCTTGTATAGTGTCAGGAGCTGTTAAGTGTTTGAAAACTTGTGTATATTTTATCTTCAGGTATTCAAATGGGTTGAAGGGTTCAATTCTTAGAACACCCTGATTCTCGAATATTTGAACGTGTAATTTACTAAGATGGAAATTCAATCCTCAGGACATTTTCGTTTATGCACATGTTTTGCTTGATGTTTATTTTTCATGCAAAGGAAGTGAACTAAATTTGGGGAGGATTGTTGGAAAATTTAGTGCACTTGTGGGATTAGTTCACACCTTGTAATGGGTTAGGAGGTACGGAGTGTACACCCATAAGGTCCATGAACACCCTGACTCTTATAGTGGTTTGTATTGGTAGTACTGGTGAAAGTACTGCTTGGTGAAAGTACTGCTTGAGGAAAGTACTGCTTGTGGAAAGTACTGCTTGTGGTTTCCACTGATAAGCAGTGTTTCCACTGATAGGCAGTGTTTCCACTGAAGTAGTGTATCCACTGCTAGTACTATGAAAGTACTGATAAGCAGTGTTTCCACTGATAGGTTGTATTTCCACTTTAAGTGGAAAGTACTGCTAGTGGAAAGTACTGCTTATTGAAAGTACTGCTAAATGGCAGTTACAACTGCATTATGACCACGTTTAATTGGTCATGTAACCACTAACGGCTATAATGGGGATAGTTATGAGGTGATTAATGGGCCGATTAATCCTCATAATTCCATTTGAACGGTTGAGAGTAATGTCCTATAAATAGGATATCTGATTATGCATGAAGAAGACACAGAAAACACTAAACACTTATAAGCGCAAGGGTTATAGAATTATGCCTAATTCTATAACTGCATTTGGTCTTATCCCAAGTAGATATTCTTGTAACCTAGGCATTAGGGTCGAATAGTTTACTTTGGAAAGTGATCACACGATTCCAAGTGATATCCTGTAACCACCTAGTGGTATTTGTTACTGCTGACCTTGTTGTTTGTTTCTGCTGAACAGTTGTTGATTATCTTTACCCTGCTTTGGGACGAATACACACCAACAAGGACATGATCTCAGATAGGAAGGGGTGGAGGGATAGAATTAGGATTTGCGGGTAGTGGTGCTAGGTTGGCTTTTAGGTGTCCCCTTTTGCCTCCTTGCGTGTTTTGTTTTGTGGCCTCTTTTTTGCTTTGCCGTAGTCTTAGGCCCCGTGCATTGTTTGCGTTGCTCTGTTGTTGCTCCCTTAGGTTTGCCTGCTTTGTCTTGATCCTTGCGTTCGGTCTTTTGGTGCTTCGTGTATTTTTGCCTTAGCTTTATGCCTCGTGTGCTACTTTGATTTGCTCTGTGTTGCCCCCTTTTCTTGGCCTGCTTTTGGTGTGCCTGAGCTTTTTGGTTTTATGTCTGTTGCGCTTTGCTATTGGCGTATTTACGGCGTGCTTGTGCGTGTTTCTTTTTTCTGTATGCCCTGTTTGCTTGTTTGCTTGCTTTCTTTTTACTACGCTATTGCCTTTTGTTTTTGTCGTATGCTTTCTCTATCCTTTTGCACTACGCTATTTCCTTTTGTTTGTTATTGTTGTTGTTGTTGTTGTTGTGATCGCATAATAGTCAATAAGCTACGCAGTTTAGTAAATATAAAAAGCATAGTTAAATGTTAATGTATGGGGACTCAGAAGGGTTAACTATGCTTCTTTTTTAGGAAAACACTTTTTTATGATCTTAAAAACACAATCAAACCCTTTCTAAGATCCCATTGGTATGTTCAACTTCCATTTGAATCCGCAACTATATCATATTGTTTCCTTAACTTTTTTTTAACAATCTAGCAAAACTATAATTATGAGGTGTCAGTCTGTATGAGGCTGTGATGACAAGTATCTTATTAAATCATGCAAATGATGTGATACTCCGTGTCTTGGCGTGGCAATTCTATATTTTATACTATTGCAGCCATGGCGGTTATATCCTGATATTTTTGAAACTATTGATTTATACAGATCTGAGCCTCACTATTATGTGCAAAAAATGAGTCAAATTTTTTTTGACTGTATGGTAGATGGGTTGCCTGTATACAAGATCTTATTCCCTAGTTTCACCATTAAAATTTTAACCATTGCACTTAAAATTCTTTTCATCGCTGGATAGGATTTTTGTCTTTTCATCTCTGTAAAATTAACTTTTTGTAGAATCGATAATTATTTATTCGTCACACCTTTGGTACTTTGAGCTTCCCCTCGAAAACCCATTCCTATGTCACTGTCATAGCAATAGGTTTGGTGCAAATCTTTGCAGCCATTTCATAGACATGGCAATGGGATTTCGAGTGGACGCTCAAAGTACTAAGATGTCTCCACTTGCTTGCTTATAACATAGGTGTCTTACTTTGATAGAGGCTGTGTTAAGCTTACCATGACCATCAACGCTTTGATCAATTATGACGGGTAGTTTTAAACTTGAGATTGCCCATATCTTGACCTGGTTTATAGCAATGTAGAGACGATTATGTTGCATGTTTGTGACCGTTTTATTTTATATGCATAATATTATCACAACCTTGTACTTTAATGAAGTTGGTAAATTTCTTCAGGTCAATCATGTTTCATTGTGGCTGGCATCTGTTGGCGTCACGTGTATATATAGTTTCTGTTAGAAGCTATATATAATCATTGGTCCCTATCATACACCCGTCCCAATGAATCATGATTGGCTCGAAGATGTTAAGCATCTGTGTATATAGTCGTAGTAGAATGGGCTGGAATTTGACATCGAATAAGAATGGGCTGGAAGAAGTTAATACTGGCAGTGCTAAGTTAATACTGTCAGTGCTAAGTTAATACTGGTAGTGCTAAGTTATTGAATAGTATGTTTCTTATTTAAAAAGTACCTACAATTATATACTTTATTACAACGTTTAACTTTTTTTGTTACTTGGATTCCATAGGTTTTTATCATCACAGTGAACGTGACATTCAAGGACGGGAAACATCGTACAAAAACATTGCAAACGTTGATGCACTGGCAGTGATTCAATAGCTACATTATATATTCGATTAACCAATATTGTATTCGACATATGTATTTATTTGCGAGAAGTTACGATATCGCGTATGTTAATGTAATATTATTTATTTGTATGTTAAGGTACTTAATTTTTAAGGTGATTCTACCAAATATTTTGTATGTATATAATCAAGGGTTTAGGTTCATAAAATAGTTGCGTACTTTTTCAAATGTACCGTTTTGGTACGTAATTGTTGTGTAAAATTTACATATTTGCATATATACCCAAAAACATGCTTAAGTTGCATTGTACATCATGCATTAAAAACTTGTATTATGGAGAAATATGCAACTTTTTGAGTTTTAGTGGGTATATATGCAATGCTCCCATAATACAAGCTAAAAAAATAAAACAAAAAATCTTTCCCTTAATTAATAGTAATCATTGCAGTTTTGAGAACTGTGACATATTACGGCTACACTTAATCACATAGTCAAAGCAAAATATTCAAGTCTATCTTCTTCAACACAACAACCGCATCATCAGGTAATGTTACACATTGTTTTTTTTTTCTTTTGTTTTTTTAACCATGAACTGCAAATGTAAAGTGATTGATATGCATGTTTCTGATATGTTGATGGATACAAATGCATGTTTGGTAATTTTTTTGCAATGTTTAACATATCCTAAAGAATATAGTATCCTTTGATCATAATGTAACAGCCGTTTTATTAGAGCAAGGGGTATGGGAGGTATTGAATCTCGCCACTTCCAACGTGGCAACTCGCTACAATGTTTCGTCCGTCGCCATGATACCACATGGCCTCGCCAGTGTGCAATTCGCCGGGGGAACAACGAAGAAAAAGACAAGAAACATATCCGTTACAATCCACTATTTTGCATATAAAATGATAGTGGGTGGGGCCCAAGTGAAGAGAAGTGAGTATGTTGTGATTGGGGGGTATTTTTTTGTTAGTGTGTTGGAGTGATGTGGCACACGTGGGGCCCAAGTGAAGAGAATTGGGGAGCTCACCATACCCCTTGCTCTTAGAACTATATGCGATTTGATTCTTTAGAATATTGTGTGACATGTAAATATAGGATGATTTGAATAAAAAAAATAATGGATATATGTGGATTGTGGAAAAACGTAGCAGCTATTTGTTAAATAGCTAATTAGACAACTTGTAAACATATGTTTAATCTAGGTTAGTATAGCTTTTATATGATTTGGTAAAGCACTACATCTTATGTAATTAATTATCTGAGCTTAGGTTTAAACATTGGATGAAGCAATGGCGTATGGTATGTTGGGTAGATTATGGATTTCTTACTAGATTTTAACAAACGTATGGGGTAAGATGAATAAACGTAAAAAAATACAGATTTTTACTCTAAAAGGACTATATGATTATTGATTTTTGAAACATAGTTAAATATGTAGTAGTACATCTTCAATCATTTTTTGTTTGACACCTTAATGATAAAGATGTATTGATCATCTAAGACTTGTATTAGTTGAATGTTATGCATATGTGATAACCTTATTGACCATTAAGACGATTGTGGTTTTAAAATAGAATGAGCATCCAATTATTGTTGGTGGAGGCAAACCGCACAAACATTAGGACATTGCAGGTAAGTTGTACTTAAAATGCTTACTTAAGGTTATAAATTTATCAATGTAACCATCAAATTGATATACGTGCTTACTTTTTAAATTTAAGATGCTTCCTGCTTTGTTTACTGAAACACTGTACCCCAAGAAGCACTGGATATACCTAATCCACAATAGGGGAACCAAACATAAGGTTTACTGGAAATTGGTTCGTGGTCGCATTACTTTGCAAGGGTCCGAGTGGCAAGCTTTTATTGATCAAAGCCAATACATCAATGTGGCCACATTCCATTTCATTCGTCAGGAAGAAGACTGTTATTATGTAACAGGGTACAACGATGCAGGCCACGAATGCCCTGGATACGATCTGGCTCTTCTAGGTTACAGACAACGTAGGTGCCTGGTTACGTTGGATGAATATCCTGCACAACCTCTGGTAAGAAAAAAATGTTAATCAATACATTGTATAAGTTTGTTGAAAATGGGGATTATTTTAATTGTTTGACCCGCTAATGTTTTCTTTAAACTAAACTGTTACGTAGGTCATTCCTTGCAATTTCCGGGACAATACTGACAATAACCAATTTGACGTTCTTGTTGCTGGCGTGCCCGTAGCAGCTATCACTCACCGTCAAATTGAAATACTGGAGGAAAACAGACACGTGCATGAGTTTGGTAGGCACGGATGGAATGTATTGGTTCACGATGAAAACCTGTTTGCTGGCACAAGAGTTGTTTTCACAAATCTCCTAAACAATACTCTTTCCCTGATGCCATTTGCTGAAAATGGATTGATGATGCGTTCTGAACTTGTGCAATGTATGGAGCTAAATTGTACAAGACCGTTCATGAGAAACCCCGTAGATGAAGGTATGTTAATCAAAGTGTAGACATAATCTATGATTTTATTTTAAAAATAAACCTTTCCATATAATAGCTTTTAAATTATTAATTACCATTTTTATTAAATTTCAATTGCAGATGAGCGTATGAAACACATATGTGCATGGAACGAATGTACAGAGCATGAAAGTGAAAGGGATTGTTTTTACGCGCCCATCCTTGCATATGTCACGGACAGGAGTCGTTTGGTAAGTAATGATACAAATCGGACCATTTCAGTCATTATCTGCTTTTGCAAAAACTAATATATGCTTCAACACATGGACATACTTTTGATTAGCATACTACATTGTTCTTTTTAATGCAGAACATACCACATAAGTTTACGAAGCGAAATCACATGTGGAAGTACCATAACGCATTGCTGAGATACCGGGAAGACATGGAGTTTTATGTGAACGTGAATCTGCAACACCACAGCGATAGGCCTAGAAGCAAGAACCACGTTACCATAAACGCCATATGGAGAGAGATTGTTGAGGAGTGTCAGTGGGAACAAAACAAAATGGTCAGATTCAATCTTGTTGACTTTGTCATCGACGACCAAGCTTCGGTGTCTTCCCGTAATCCAGTTATAATTCCAGTATTTAGCATGTGCTAAAACGTAATTCCAGGCATTATCAGTTGTTATTGGTAGACACATTTATAAACAGATTTTAGGATTGTGTAGGATTTGGTTGGCTTCATTTAGGGTGTGTGTTCCCAAGTAGTTGAAGCCATTCATGAGATGGAATGTAAACTACTTGGTATAACCCCTATCTGGAAGCTGATAAGGTTTTAAAAGGTACCATTTTGAGGGGTCGTTTAAGTCCTTATTTGATCACTTTTGTATCCGTTATTGCTTAATATCGTTCCTTTTCACTTTTTAGGTCTCTTGAAGGTAAAATGCTGGAATGGCACTTATTTGGACGAAAAGGCGCGAATATATGAAGAAAATGGCCAAAGTCAGAATCGAGGCACTCAAAGCTGCTGAAAACAGAAGGCGACGGCGTCAGGTGTTTATTGCGACGCCATCGGAGGATTTTTTGTGACGATACAGTAGCCAAATACCCTATTTTCAAGTGACGACGTCGGGCTTTAAAAGAGTAGGCCGTTGCTACTCAGACGGCCTAGATGCAACCCAGACGACGTCAGAAGCTGAAGAGGACGGCGTCACGGACATAAGGTGACGCCGTCGCAAGGTTAACGTGGCCAAGACGAAACCCTAATGACGGCGACACGACGGCGTCACGGAACATAAGGTGACGCCGTCGCATATGTAATCTTATATATAGAATCCGAATTTTTCAGTTTTAGAGAGAGTCTTTTGGAGTGAAAACCTAAAATCGAACCTAAGGTGTCTTGTACAGTATTTTAGGGTTTTAAACCCTATCTTACATCAAGATAAGTATTTACTTCATCAATTCAATTATGTCTTTGATTATTTGTGTGTATGCTTGCATGTTCTCCATGTCCGGCTAATTTATTTGTGTGTTTGCTTAGGAAGTATGAAACTTAATTATTGAATATTGATTGGTTGTTTCTTATCTTAGTTGATCAATGATCTAGTAATGCGATAGGTCATTCGTTGTGTACTTAATGCTTGATTCATCTTTGTGAACCTTAGAATATGATTACCTGAGTAGTTGTAGGCTAAATTATCCAAAGAGTGCCTTAGAGTAAGAGTTTATCATCCCTAGTGGGTTTTGTAGACGAGACCCTTTGGTAAGTTCAAAGAGTTAGGGAGAAACGCATACCCTACAACTTTAGACACACAACGCAACTAAGAATAAGGACGTGACAACTCAACCATCAATAGGAGATAATTAAGGAGTAGTATAACCTAAGTAAACACATCTTTAAACTATCATACGAGCACACATTAATTAGACATAGACTCCCACAACCTTAGTTTAGATAATTAGATAATAGTAGAGTAATCGGTATAAATACCAACCCCCCCCCCAAATCCAATACCCGAGATTCGTACCTTTCCATTTCATAAATCATAAAAATACAAAAAATAATCTTCCTCAACCTTAACCTTAGTGTAGTAACTTCTCACTAGCATTCCTATTCCCCTAGAGAACGATATCAATACCCGTGGCTTACCCTAATTACTACACTACAACGATTAGGTTCACTGCCTAGGGTGTTATAAAACTTGCTCGAAGAAAAGGAAGTTTCCTTGACCCCGAACGACGCGTGTAGCATTATCAAGTTTTTGGCGCCGCTGCCAGGGAATAGAATAGCTAGTTAGTAGTCCACCTCGTTTAGGTTCTTTGCTTGATTCCTATCAAGTAAATTTTTCTCATTTTTTAGCTTTCTCTTAGTCTATCCCCCTTCTTCGTGACCTTTGTTCGTAATACCCATCACTTTTCATCATGGAGGATGATAACCAACCACCACTCATCAACCCACCACCAAATGACCCGCCAAGAGCCCGTACTCTTGGTGAATACTCAAGACCAAGCCACCTAGGCTATAGGAACACCATTGAGCTTCCAGACCAAGCCCAAACTACGGCCCTACGATCCGACACCATCCGGTTGGTGCAAAACGGATGTGCATTCCATGGACTTTGTTCCGAAGATCCAAATCAGCATCTGAGGGATTTCCTCAAAATTGTCGATTCCATCGACCTTGATGCTATTACTCGGGAGACCACGCGCCTACGTCTCTTCCAATTCTCTCTACGGGACCAAGCTAGTAATTGGCTTGAGCGACTTCCCGCCGGCTCCATCTCAAGTTGGGATGATCTTACCTCTCGCTTCCTTGCTCAATTTTTCCCACCGGGGAGAGCCACTAAGCTTAGGAATGACATCTTGATGTTCCAACAACGTCAAGGTGAATCTCTCTACGAAGCATGGACTCGATTCAAGGACTTACTTCATAAAGTCCCTCATCACGGCATTGATCTTTGGCTCCAAGTCCAAATCTTTTATGATCATGTCAACTTCCCCGCTAAGCGATCCATTGACCAAGCGGCCGGTGGAAAACTTAGTGATCTCACCGCGGAAGAATCATGGGGTATAATAGAGGACCTCGCCCTCTATGACAACGAAAGTTGGGATGACCCCCGTGAGCTGCCCAAAACTGTTAAGGCAATCTCCTTGCCTCCTTCCGATCGTAGGATGATCGAACTTGAAGATCAAGTTAAATTCCTAATGAGCTCCTACGAAAATCCTAAATCTTCACACCATGTGAACAAAGTTTCTTCCTCGTGTGAGCCGTTTTGTGATCCTCATAACACGCGCACTAGCACTCGATCTCCCGAACATGCTTCCGTTGACTACGCATCCTCACGCATTAATGGAACGGGAGGAAGATTCCCTACAATACCCGGACCTAGGAATTTCAATGAAACCCGAGAGGCATGGAAAGGCAAGCCCGACTTCTACTGGGGACAAACCAAAGAATTCACCTCCAATGATTTCTCTTGGCCCCCACCTAATGGTCCTAACCAACAAAACGTCGAAGGGATGTTGCATAACCTAGTTGCATCTCAAGAAACCCAAATGGCTAAGCTCTCGGACCGCTTTAACCATCAACAAGCCGAGATGGATAGGAAAATAGACAACCTTTTGAAAGCCATAACTAATAGTGATAAGAAGGTTAGTGCTATCTTAACCCCCGAGCCTTCAGGTATAGAGATTAAGGATCCAAGCAAGCTAACTAAGCACGTCCAATTCGTCAATACCATCGCCTTAGTGAAACCGGATAGAACAGATGACGAAGAGGACCATACACTTGTGGATGATGAAACACCCGAGGAAGTAGATGAAGTAGACATTGACTATTTCAACAAATTTCCTACGGAAAAAGAACTATCTCGCCACCCTCACTTAGTCCGTGACCTCCGTCACATGTATGTTAGGAAAAGTCCTAGAATCAAGTTTGGGAACCCTTGGAATCTTAACATACCATGTTGCATAGGACACCTTTTTGTGGCAAAGGCCTACATTGATCGCAGGTCCCCAATCAACATAATGACTAGCACCTACTACAATTGGATATTGAAGAAGCCTATTCCAACTAGGCAAGACCCCAATGATCCTAATGTTAGTTGCAATTTTCTCAGAAGAATTAAGGGATTGCCCGTTTATGTAGGTAGTTTCACGTTTCCTACGGACTTCATAATTGTGGATGATATTAGCACGGCCATAGACCCTAGCTTGTCCCATGTTATTCTAGGAAAACCTTTCATAGAAAGCACCGGGATGATCTATAATCCCTCGTTAGGAGTAGTGCGATTCAAGAATGAGACCGATGACATAGCTTACCAAATGCCGTTTAAGATTGAGAAGTTTTCATCACTCTCTAATGATGAAAAAGAACTTAAACTGTCGGTCTATTATAGGAATGATGAGGATAGGGAGAAAGGTGTAGATTATGTTATGGCTAAGATTTTCGGATTCTATAAGGATTGCTTGAGCCTAGGACCGGAATATAGAACCGATTGGGGAGAGGATGAACTCTTAGAGAAGTGCATTATAGGGCACTTCTACAACATGGAATCCCCCATTAGAGACCGTCAAGGTGGCGGTGGTGAGGCAACGTAGGAGCACAACTATGAGTCTAGCTACAAGACTCTTAAATAAAGAAAAGCGCTTCGTGGGAGGCAACCCATGCTTAATTTTTTGCTTGTTAGTGTCATATATCTTTTATTAATTGTTTATCCTCATGTTTAAATTTGTAAAAATGCTTTATTTTGTTTTTAACCTCGTCTTAATTGCATATAAAGGTATTTTACATAAGGGATAAGTGTAGGGAGGATTACACACGTTTTCAAAAGAAACGTAAACATGAGAATAACAATTAACTAAAAGATATTTATTTTTGTTTGTTCGAGTCAAATGCTTGTATCGAGTCATAATGGATGTTTTTGCAGAAATTTTTCCAGACTCTAAAGATGTAAATTTTCCAGAATTTTTTCCAGAAAATCGCAGACCAGTTTTTGTCAGGATAACCTGACGGCGTCAGGATTGCAACCTGACGGCGTCAGGAAGGAGTAAAAACATCAGATTACTTTTTTCTCGTTTTCTGAGCTACTTATAAATTTTTGGAATTTTCCAGGTCTTAATTTTCTTAGAAATTCTGTAAACATCCATTCCACAAGCATTATATCCTAGTTTAAATCGATTCTTATATATATTATTACCGCCGATTTTACACGAAGGTTTCGTTTGTTTTCTTCAAGTGTGCAGGTTTAGTTTGTCAAGAAGAAGTTACATAAGATTGGAAGGAGCTTTTCACGCAATAATTCTTCTTGAAAAGGATTTAACCACCACTTTACACGGATCCTACCGAGCTAATCAGGGGAGTACTAGTTTATTTCGTTTTTAATTACCTTCTTCTATCATAACTTTGATACTTTCGGGGAACATTGGGGACAATGTTCAGTTTAAGTGTAGGGAGGGAAAATAAAACGGGAACTTTGAAACTATGCTTATCCTTGATTATTTACTTTGTCCAATTGCACTTTTGTAATAAACCATGAGAAAATGTCGGTTAGGGTAATTTTGGCACCAAATTTAAAATTTTTCATGACATATAGGAGTGGGCCATTAGTCTTAACAAAAGCGTCTCACGGATAGGAAGTTGCATGATTAGCACAAAAACCCTTTACCACCCAAATTCCACCCAAAATGTGAGGATCGCCCTTAGATTAGTAGGAATTAAAGCATTCATCTTCAATGCTTAGAGTGTGAACCGGTAGTATATTAGATTCTAGAACTTGTTTTGTGATGCATTCCGAGATCGCAAGTGAGACTACACTTGTGTAGTTAGGAATAACTAAATGATAAGAGGCATTAGGATAAACCCTTGTTTGATACCCGTAATATAATTACTTCTTCCACATCGGTTGAGTAATTCCCCAACACCCTTTGCGTTGTACTGTTTCGGTTTTTCCGGAATATCAATGAAGAGCATTGTTTACACCCCACCCCCAAATATACACCCAAATCGCCTTAGCCTACCCTATATGCACTCACTTTTAGTGCATTATTGTTATCACCCAAAACCCTTAGTTCAATTATCTGGTTGCTTGCATGAGTTGCTAAGTCAAGTCATATCCTTTGTATACAGTTTTGGGACGATTGGGATTCATGGGAAAAGTTAAAATTTGTGAAATGACGGGAAGGGAACGTTAAATTCAAATTCCCTTTGTTTGCATAATAATGTACCCCAAGTCTTTTGATCTTTTCAATACGGGTCAAATTAGTGTTAGAGTAATAAAAACTCAAGTGTAGGGATGTGCCTATAAATCCCTATCATTTTGATGTTACCGTAGAGGATGGTAGAGTAAAAGTGTATGAAAAAAAAATCGAAAAAAAAATAGAAAAAGAGAAAAAGAAAAAAATAGAGTGTAAAAAAAAAATATATATATATATATATATATATATATATATATATATATATATATATATATATACGGGCTACCATCCTACATCTATCCTTTAAATTTATGTTTGTTTATTTCCGTTGCCTAGAGTTTTAGAGTGTCGAGTCTTGGCTTAGCAACGCCATTCTTCATATGCATTTAACATAGAGATTTTTGACTCGCCACCACTAAATAGCCTATCCCACCAAACCCTTGTTTCCCTACCGTAAGCCTAACATTACAACCCTTTAAAAGACCTCTTTGATAGTCTTTCCTAGGTGCTTACGCCAAAGCGATGGAGGTTTGATCTATTCTCAAGCCTATGGTAATCTATGTACTAGGACCGGTTAATGAGTGTTTATCTTCCATTTCCTATTTGTTATATTTCATATATACACCCGAGAGAGATGTGAGTATCCAAACACCCCATGTGAGGTGCTAGTATGTAATGTTCCGTGCTTGTTATGACTTTTGCGGGGCTTATATGTGTTGTGGACCGTTTTGAATTAATGCTTCATGACCCCTAACTTATAAATTAATTGGCTAAAAGCACATTTGCTTGAGGACAAGCAAATAACAAGTGTAGGGATATTTGATAAGGTTTTAAAAGGTACCATTTTGAGGGGTCGTTTAAGTCCTTATTTGATCACTTTTGTATTCGTTATTGCTTAATATCGTTCCTTTTCACTTTTTAGGTCTCTTGAAGGCAAAATGCTGGAATGGCACTTATTTGGACGAAAAGGCGCGAATATACGAAGAAAATGGCCAAAGTCAGAATCGAGACACTCAAAGCTGCTGAAAACAGAAGGCGACGGCGTCACTGCTTAACTGCGACGCCGTCGGAGGAATTTGTGACGGCTCAGAAGAGAAAATGGCTTGTTTTGAAGGACGGCGTCGGGCTTTAAAGGGGTAGACCGTCGCAACTCAGACGGCCTAGATGCGACCCAAAACGACGTCAGAAGCTGAAGAGGACGGCGTAACAGACATAAGGTGACGCCGTCGCAAGGTTAACGTGGCCAAGACGAAACCCTAATGACGGCGACACGACGGCGTCACAAAACATAAGGTGACGCCGTCGCATATGTAATATTATTTATAGAATCCGAATTTTTCAGTTTTAGGAGAGTCTTTTTGGAGTAAAAACCTAAAACCGAACCAAGGGTGTCTTGCACTGTATTTTAGGGTTTCAAACCCTATCTTACATCAAGATAAGTATTTACTTCATCAATTCAATTATGTCTTTGATTATTTGTGTGTATGCTTGCATGTTCTCCATGTCCGGCTAATTTATTTGTGTGTTTGCTTAGGAAGTATGAAACTTAATTATTGAATATTGATTGGTTGTTTCTTATCTTAGTTGATTAATGATCTAGTAATGCGATAGGTCATTCGTTGTGTACTTAATGCTTGATTCATCTTTGTGAACCTTAGAATATGATTACCTGAGTAGTTGTAAGCTAAATCATCCAAAGAGTGCCTTAGAGTAAGAGTTTATCATCCCTAGTGGGTTTTGTAGACGAGACCCTTTGGTAAGTTCAAAGAGTTAAGGAGAAACGCATACCCTACAACTTTAGACACACAACGCAACTAAGAATAAGGACGTGACAACTCAACCATCAATAGGAGATAATTAAGGAGTAGTATAACCTAAGTAAACACATCTTTAAACTATCATACGAGCACACATTAATTAGACATAGACTACCAGCACCTTAGTTTAGATAATTAGCTAATAGTAGAGTAATCGGTAGAAATACCAACCCCCCTAAATCCAATACCCGAGATTTGTACTTTTCAATTTCCAAAAAAACATAAAAAAGATAAAAAAAATAATCTTCCTCAACCTTAACCTTAGCGTAGTAACTTCTCACTAGCATTCCTATTCCCCTAGAGAACGATATCAATACCTGTGGCTTACCCTAATACTACACTACAACGATTAGGTTCACTGCCTAGGGTGTTGAAAAACTTGCTCGACGAAAAGGAAGTTACTTTGACCCCGAACGCGCTGCGTAAGCATATCAAGTACCTTGATCTTCAACCTTTTCTTCTTCAGTACTTTAAATGATAACATGCTCTTCAGTACCTTTAAATTCTTTCTCCTTAACAACATCTTCTTTCAAATTCTTTTCTTCTAAATTCCTCCCCAAGTTGACAGAAGATGGTTTAGGAACCTTCTTGCCTTTGGCCTTCTTCTTAAGCTGCCTTTGGTGCTTATTTTCTTCCTTAACCCATAAACGATAACGGTTAATAAAAGGCGTAACATAATTTCTTAGCCTTCGATACTTGAGTTTTAAGTACCTAAACTCTTTAGCTTGCTCTTCAAAGTTTTTCTTCAACCTTGTCAATTCTCTAGTTAAAGCATAATTGGTGAGAACTTGACCTTCTGTCTCAATAGCTGGTTCAGCTCCTCCAGATGACATGGATTCTGCTTGTGAAAATTCGTGTGGAGACGGTTGTGGAGACACTTGCGGAGGTGTAACTGCAATATGCTCTTGAAATTCTGTACTCTGAGAAGTAGTACCTGGTGATGCAGTACGTTGTATTCCAGTATTTTGTGATGCAGAACTCTGAGATGCAGCACTTTGAGATGCAGCACTTTGTGAAGCAGTTGTGCAGACGCAGTACCTTCACTCTCTTCATCATCTCCAGCCTCATCACGAACAGCCTGAACAACCTCCATCATTGAAGCAGTTAATGGAGTATCTGCTCCTCTGAATAAATCACTCCTCCGTGCCATAAATGTAAAGATTTTGGCTTGTTGCACAATGACAGGTAACAAATCAGCAGGTTTTGGTACATCAGCCAATTGCTTGTTTAAGAAAACCTGTACAAACCTTGGGTACATCAACCATTTTAACCCATATGATATATGTAAAAGCATCCCATCCAGAATTAGCCTTGAAAAGTTAAACACTCGATTTGTAGCTAATCCAACCACTGCAGATGCAATATTTGACCCAAACTGCTCCCAAGAAGTACTTTTAGCACTTATACAATGAAGCAATACATGAATCAAAAACTTCCATTGAGGACAAAATAAATCTTTCTTGAACGTTTGTTCTGTCAAAGACCCTTCATAACCAAGATCCCGAAACGTATCCCAAATCAGTTGCTTGTCAAAACGAATAGCCCCTTCTTCATCACCAAATAACAAATCTTCTTTAATAGAAACTTCTGTTATCTTGATAGTTCTTCCAGCAACTTTTGATCTAATATAGTATTCATCTTCCTCGGTATTATCCCTAGCATTAGCCCAAAATTCTTGAATCCAAGGTTCAATGATATCTGGTGATACGCTTACGCAGCGCGTTCGGGGTCAAGGAAACTTCCTTTTCTTCGAGCAAGTTTTATAACACCCTAGGCAGTGAACCAAATCGTTGTAGTGTAGTAATTAGGGTAAGCCAAGGGTATTGATATCGTTCTCTAAGGGAATAGGAATGCTAGTGAGAAGTTACTACGCTAAGGTTGAGGTTGAGGAAGATTATTTTTTGTATTTTTTATGTTTTATGAAATTGAAAGGTACGAATCTCGGGTATTGGATTTCGGGGGTTGGTATTTCTACCAATTACTCTACTATTATCTAATTATCTAAACTAAGGTGGTGGGAGTCTATGTCTAATTAATGTGTGCTCGTATGATAGTTTAAAGATGTGTTTACTTAGGTTTTACTACTCCTTAATTATCTCCTATTGATGGTTGAGTTGTCACGTCCTTATTCTTAGTTGCGTTGTGTGTCTAAAGTTGTAGGGTATGCGTTTCTCCCTAACTTTTTGAACTTACCAAAGGGTCTCGTCTACAAAACCCACTAGGGATGATAAACTCTTACTCTAAGGCACTCTTTGGATGGTTTAGCCTACAACTACTCAGGTAATCATATTCTAAGGTTCACAAAGATGAATCAAGCCTTAAGTACACAACGAATGACCTATCGCATTACTAGATCATTAGTCAACTAAGATAAGAAACAACCAATCAATATTCAATAATTAAGTTTCATATTCCTAAGCAAACACACAAATAAATTAGCTGGACATGGAGAACATGCAAGCATACACACAAATAATCAAAGAAATAATTGAATTGGTAAAGTAAGTACTTATCTTGATGTAAAATAGGGTTTAGAACCCTAAAATACTGTACAAGATACCCTTGGTTCGGTTTTAGGTTTTTACTCCAAAAGACTCTCTCTCAAACTGAAAAATTCGGATTCTATATATAAGATTACATATGCGACGGCATCACCTTATGTTTCGTGACGCCGTCGTGTCGCCGTCATTAGGGTTTTGTCTTGGCCACGTTAACCTTGCGACGGCGTCACCTTATGTCTGTGACGCCGTCCTCTTCAGCTTCTGACGTCGTCTGGTCGCATCTAGGCCGTCTGAGTTGCGACGGTCTACTCCTTTAAAGCCCGACGCCGTCTCGTGAAAATACGAATTTTGGCTTCTGACCCGTCACAAAATCCTACGACGGCGTCGTAGTTAAGCAGTGACGCCGTCGCCTTCTATTTTCAGCAGCTTTGAGTGTCTCGATTCTGACTTTGGCCATTTTCTTCGTATATTCGCGCCTTTTCGTCCAAATAAGTGCCATTCCAGCATTTTGCCTTCAAGAGACCTAAAAAGTGAAAAGGAACGATATTAAGCAATAACGGATACAAAAGTGATCAAATAAGGGCTAAAACGACCCCTCAAAATGGTACCTTTTAAAACCTTATCAAATACCCCTACACTTGTGATTTGCTTGTCCTCAAGCAAATGTGCTTTTAGCCAATTAATTTATAAGTTAGGGGTCATGAAACATTGATTCAAAACGGTCCACAACACATATAAGCCACGCAAAAGTCATAACAAACACGGAAATTACATACTAGCACATCACATGGGGTGTTTGGATACTCACATCTCTCTCGGGTGTATATATAAAATATAGCAAATAGGAAATGGAAGATAAACACTCATTAACCGGTCCTAGTACATAGATTACCATAGGCTTGAGAATAGATCAAACCTCCATCGGTTTGGCGTAAGCACCTAGGAAAGACTATCAAAGAGGTCTTTTAAAGGGTTGTAATGTTGGGCTTACGGTAGGGAAACAAAGGGTTTGGTGGGATAGGCTTTTTAGTGGTGGAAAGTCAAAAATCTCTATGTTAAATGCATACGAAGAATGGCGTTGCTAAGCCAAGACTCGACACTCTAAAACTCTAGGTAACGGAAATAAACAAACATAAATTTAAAAGATAGATGTAGGATGGTAGCCCGTATTATTTTTATTATTTTTTTTTTATTATTTTTTTTTACAATCTATTTTTTTCTTTTTCTCTTTTTCTATTTTTTTTTTTTTTTTTTTTATACACTTTTACTCTACCATCCTCTACGGTAACATCAAAATGATAGGGATTTATAGGCACATCCCTACACTTGAGTTTTTATTACTCTAACACTAATTTGACCCGAATTGAAAAGATCAAAACACTTAGGGTACATTATTATGCAAACAAAGGGAATTTGAATTTAACATTCCCTTCCCGTCATTTCATAAACTTTAACTTTTACCATGAATCCCAATCATCCCAAAACTGTATACAAAGGATATGACTCGACTTAGTAACTCATGCAAGCAACCAGATAATTGAACTAAGGGTTTAGGGTGATAACAAAAATTTGCACTAAAAGTGAGTGCATAAGGGGTAGGCTTAGGCGATTTGGGTGTATATTTGGGGGTGGGGTGTAAACAATGCTCTTCATTGATATTCCGGAAAAACCGAAACATCACGAGAACCGCGAAAAGGATAGGCTCTGAGGGGTTAGCTAGGGGTATCGTGTACTAAAGATGAGTACAACGCAAAGGGTGTGGGGGAATTACTCAACCGATGTGGAAGAAGTAATTATATTACGGGTATCAAACAAGGGTTATCCTAATGCCTCTTATCATTTAATTAATCCTAACTACACAAGTGTAGTCTCACTTGCAATCTCGGAATGCATCACAAAACAAGTTCTAGAATCTAATATACTACCGGTTCACACTCTAAGCATTGAAGATGAATGCTTTTAATTCCTACTAATCTAAGGGCGATCCTCACATTTTGGTGGAATTTAGGTGGTAAAGGGTTTTTGTGCTAGTCATGCAACTTCCTATCCATGAGACGCTTTTGTTAAGACGAATGGCCCACTCCTATATGTTATGAAAAATTTTAAATTTGGTGCCAAAATTACCCTAACCGACATTTTCTCATGGGTTATTACGCAATCACAGTTGGAAAAAGCAAATAATCAAGGATAAGCATAGTTTCAAAGTTCCTGTTTTATTTTCCCTCCCTACACTTAAACTGAACATTGTCTCCAACGTTCCCCGAAAGTATCAAAGTTATGATAATGGAAGGTAATTAAAAACGAAAGAAACTAATACTCCCCTGATTAGCTCGGTAGGATCCGTGTAAAGTGGTGGTTAAATCCTTTTCAAGAAGAATTATTGCGTGAAAAGCTCCTTACAATCTTGTGTAACTTCTACTTGACAAACTAAACCTGCACACTCGAAGAAAAAAAATGAAACCTT
Organism: Chrysanthemum seticuspe; assembly: GCA_019973895.1. Taxonomy (NCBI): domain Eukaryota; kingdom Viridiplantae; phylum Streptophyta; class Magnoliopsida; order Asterales; family Asteraceae; genus Chrysanthemum; species Chrysanthemum seticuspe. The sequence continues at coordinate 361,467,928 of BPTQ01000009.1, forward strand.
CGCGTAAAATCGGCGGTAATAATATATATAAGACTCGATTTAAACTAGGATATAATGCTTGTGGAATGGATGTTTACAGAATTTCTAAGAAAATTAAGACCTGGAAAATTCCAAAAATTTATAAGTAGCTCAGAAAACGAGAAAAAGTGATCTGATGTTTTTACTCCTTCCTGACGTCTTCAGGTTGCAATCCTGACGCCGTCAGGTTATCCTGATAAAAACTGGTCTGCGATTTTCTGGAAAATTTACATCTTTAGAATCTGGAAAAATTTCTGCAAAAACATCCATTATGACTCGATACAAGCATTTGACTCGAACAAACAAACATATATATCTTTTAGTTAATTGTTATTCTCATGTTTACGTTTCTTTTGAAAACGTGTGTAATCCTCCCTACACTTATTCCATATGTAAAATACCTTTATATGCAATTAAGACGAGGTTAAAAACAAAATAAAGCATTTTTACAAATTTAAAATGAGGATAAACAATTAATAAAAGATATATGACACTAACAAGCAAAAAATTAAGCATGGGTTGCCTCCCACGAAGCGCTTTTCTTTATTTAAGAGTCTTGTAGCTAGACTCGAAGTCGCACTCCTACGTTACTTCACTACCGCCCTCTTGACGGTCTCTATCGGGGGATTCTATGTTGTAGAAGTGTCCTATGATGCACCTCTCTAAGAGTTTGTCCTCTCCCCACTCGGTCCTATATTCCGGTCCTAAGTTCAAACAATCTTTATAGAACCCGAAAATCTTAGCCATAACATAATCTACTCCCTTTTCCCTATCCTTATCATTCATGTAATAGACCGACAGTTTAAGTTCCTTTTCTTCATTAGAGAGTGATGAAAACTTCTCAATCTTAAACGGCATTTGGTAAGCTATGTCGTCGAACTCATCCTTGAATCGCACTACTCCTAACGAGGGGTCATAGGTCATCCCGGTGCTTTCTATGAAAGGTTTTCCTAGAATAACGTGGGACAAGCTAGGGTCTATGGCCGTGCTAATATCATCCACAATTATGAAGTCTGTAGGGAACGTGAAACTACCTATATAGACGGGCAATCCCTTAATTCTACCAAGAAAATTGCACTTATCCTTAGGATTATCGGGGTCTTGCCTAGTTGGGATAGGCTTTTTCATTATCCAGTTGTAGTAGGTGCTAGTCATTATGTTGATTGGGGATTTGCGATCAATGTAGGCCTTTGCCACAAAAAGGTGTCCTATGCAACATGGTATGTTAAGATTCCAAGGGTTCCCAAACTTGATTCTAGGGCATTTCCTAACATACATGTGACGGAGGTCACACACTAAGTGAGGGTGGCGAGATAGTTCTTCTTCCGTAGGAAATTTGTTGAAATAGTCAATGTCTACTTCATCTACTTCCTCGGGTGTTTCATTATTCACAAGCGTAGGGTCCTCTTCGTCATCTGTTCTATCCGGTTTCACTAAGGCGATGGTATTGACGAATTGGACGTGCTTAGTTAGCTTGCTTGGATCCTCAATCTCTATACCTGAAGGTTCGGGAGTTGAGATAGCACTAACCTTCTTATCACTATTGGTTATGGCTTTCAAAAGGTTGTCTATCTTCCTATCCATCTCAGCTTGTTGATGGTTAAAGCGGTCCGAGAGCTTAGCCATTTGGGTTTCTTGGGATGCAACTAGGTTTTGCAACATCCCTTCGATGTTTTGTTGGTTAGGACCGTTAGGTGGGGGCCATGAGAAATCATTGGAGGTGAATTCTTTGGTTTGCCCCCAGTAGAAGTCGGGCTTGCTTTTCCATGCCTCACGGGTTTCATTGAAATTCCTAGGTCCGGGTATTGTAGGGAATCTTCCTCCCGTTCCATTAATACGCGAGGATGCGTAGTCAACAGAAGCATGTTCGGGGGATCGGGTGCTAGTGCGCGTGTTATGAGGATCACAACACGGCTCGCATGAGGAAGAAAATTTGTTCACATGGTGTGAAGACTTAGGATTTTCGTAGGAACTCATGAGTAATTTAACTTGATCTTCAAGTTCGATCATCCTACGGTCAGAAGGTTGTGAGTCGATTGAAGGCAAGGAGATTGCCTTGACGGTTTTAGGTAGCTCACGGGGGTCATCCCAACTTTCGTTGTCGTAGAGGGCAAGGTCCTCTATTATACCCCATGATTCTTTCGCGGTGAGATCACTAAGTTTTCCACCGGCCGCTTGGTCAATGGATCGCTTAGTGGGGAAGTTGACATGATCATAAAAGATTTGGACTTGGAGCCAAAGATCAATGCCATGATGAGGGACTTTATGAAGTAAGTCCTTGAATCGGGTCCATGCTTCGTAGAGAGATTCACCTTGACGTTGTTGGAACATCAAGATGTCATTCCTAAGCTTAGTGGTTCTCCCCGGTGGGAAAAATTGAGCAAGGAAGCGAGAGGTAAGATCATCCCAACTTGAGATGGAGCCGACGGGAAGTCGCTCAAGCCAATTACTAGCTTGGTCCCGTAGAGAGAATTGGAAGAGACGCAAGCGCGTGGTCTCCCGAGTAGTAGCATCAAGGTCGATGGAATCGACAATTTTGAGGAAATCCCTCAGATGCTGATTTGGATCTTCGGAACGAAGTCCATGGAATGCACATCCATTTTGCATCAACCGGATGGTGTCGGATCGCAGGGCCGTAGTTTGGGCTTGGTTGGGAAGCTCAATGGTGTTCTTATAGCCTAGGTGGCTTGGTCTTGAGTATTCACAAAGAGTACGGGCTCTTGGCGGGTCATTTGGTAGTGGGTTGATGAGTGGTGGTTGGTTATCACCTTCCATGATGAAAAGTGATGGGTGTTACGAACAAAGGTCATGAAGAAGGGGGATAGACTAAGAGAAAGCTAAAAATGAGAAAAATTTACTTGATAGGAATCAAGCAAAGAACCTAAACGAGGTGTACTACTAACTAGCTATTCTATTCCCCGGCAGCGGCGCCAAAAACTTGATACGCTTACGCAGCGCGTTCGGGGTCAAGGAAACTTCCTTTTCTTCGAGCCAGTTTTATAACACCCTAGGCAGTGAACCTAATCGTTGTAGTGTAGTAATTAGGGTAAGCCACGGGTATTGATATCGTTCTCTAGGGGAATAAGAATGCTAGTGAGAAGTTACTACGCTAAGGTTGAGGTTGAGGAAGATTATTTTTTGTATTTTTTATGTTTTATGAAATTGAAAGGTACGAATCTCGGGTATTGGATTTGGGGGGTTGGTATTTCTACCGATTACTCGTATGATAGTTTAAAGATGTGTTATCTAATTATCTAAACTAAGGTGGTGGGAGTCTATGTCTAATTAATGTGTGCTCGTATGATAGTTTAAAGATGTGTTTACTTAGGTTTTACTACTCCTTAATTATCTCCTATTGATGGTTGAGTTGTCACGTCCTTATTCTTAGTTGCGTTGTGTGTCTAAAGTTGTAGGGTATGCGTTTCTGCCTAACTCTTTGAACTTACCAAAGGGTCTCGTCTACAAAACCCACTAGGGATGATAAACTCTTACTCTAAGGCACTCTTTGGATGGTTTAGCCTACAACTACTCAGGTAATCATATTCTAAGGTTCTCAAAGATGAATCAAGCATTAAGTACACAACGAATGACCTATCGCATTACTAGATCATTAGTCAACTAAGATAAGAAACAACTAATCAATATTCAATAATTAAGTTTCATATTCCTAAGCAAACACACAAATAAATTAGCCGGACATGGAGAACATGCAAGCATACACACAAATAATCAAAGACATAATTGAATTGGTGAAGTAAATACTTATCTTGATGTAAAATAGGGTTTAGAACCCTAAAATACTGTACAAGATACCCTTGGTTCGGTTTTAGGTTTTTACTCCAAAAGACTCTCTCTCAAACTGAAAAATTCGGATTCTATATATAAGATTACATATGCGAAAGCATCACCTTATGTTTCGTGACGCCGTCGTGTCGCCGTCATTAGGGTTTCGTCTTGGCCACGTTAACCTTGCGACGGCGTCACCTTATGTCTGTGACGCCGTCCTCTTCAGCTTCTGACACCGTATGGGTCGCATCTAGGCCGTCTGAGTTGCGACGGTCTACTCCTTTAAAGCCCGACGCCGTCTCTTGAAAATACGAATTTTGGCTTCTGACCCATCACAAAATCCTACGACGGCGTCGCAGTTAAGCAGTGACGCCGTCGCCTTCTATTTTCAGCAGCTTTGAGTGTCTCGATTCTGACTTTGGCCATTTTCTTCGTATATTCGCGCCTTTTCATCCAAATAAGTGCCATTCCAGCATTTTGCCTTCAAAAGACCTAAAAAGTGAAAAGGAACGATATTAAGCAATAACGGATACAAAAGTGATCAAATAAGGGCTAAAACGACCCCTCAAAATGGTACCTTTTAAAACCTTATCAAATATTCTTTGAGTATGTAATTTCCACTATCTTTTAAAACATGATCCAGAATTATCTTTTGGTTCATCACATGTGGATTTTCAAAACTTTCTAGATTTTTATCAAAACTCTCTTTGGTAGATTCACTCACTGTATCTTGTAACACAAAAACATCTGATTCACTTTTTGTTGAAAGTATTGTGTGTCCCTCAGCAGTACTTTCCCTTTTAACCCATTCAGTTTTAACAGTTGGTTCCTGTGATCTAGATCCCCTATGTGAATTATAGTACCTTCTAGGTTGATAATAGTGAGATTTCCTAGGGTTCCTATTCCAAGTAGTGTGAGCAGTACCTTGTGTTGACTGAGCAGTACTTTGAGAAGGTACTGCTTGTGAAGGTACTGGTTGCCTAGAAAAAGATCTTCTCTGGTGAGGGTACCTATGGTCTGGTGAGAAATTATGATGATTTACCCTATTTGAATTATTCCAGACTGGTTTGTGCTCTCTAGGTTTCTGGTTGGTAGACCTATTCTTTGGAAACTTGCTAAGGTATTCTGAGTGTCGGTCACAATCTTTGATTAAGTGATGAGGACTATAACACACAAAGCACAGTTTTTCTCCCATACTTCAAAAGTGTCTACTCCTATGTCTATGACCAAAACTATTGTGCCTTCTAGGTGAATGATTAAATCTGATTTGACCAAAGTTATCCCAAAAAGGTTTAGCATTACTGTTTTGAAAAGGTTTTTCTGAAGGTACTGCTTGTGGAGCAGTACTTTGAGTTGAAGGTACTGCTTGACTTTGTACATTGGTATTAACAGTTTCTTTTGAGGTTTCAGTCCTAGATCGACCAATAAGCTTCTTCCTAAACTCAAGGCTATCTACACCAAATCGAGAAACATCAGGCCTAGGGGGTTGATGAATTCCAGTAGGATGGGGAACTGCATGATAACCAGTGTCTTTCTTAAGCTCAGGAGGTGAATCACTAGTTGAATCCTCATTACTAGATGTGTCTACATAATTAATGAGTTCATCATCACTAGTGGTTATATCTTCTAAGTCATCCTGATCACTAGTTATGTTTTCTTCCATGTTAGTAAAGTCCATACCAAAACCTAAGCCAGTTCTAATGTAAGCCCTTCTCTGTTTTTCAACATAAGCAACCCGAGACAAGCCAGATTCTTTCCAGGCATCAAACTTAGCTAACAGATCATCCCTCTCCTTAGTTAGTTTCTCAATTTCAGCAATTTTACAGTTTAGCTTCCATTCACTAAGTTTTAACTGGTAATCCTGTTGTTCATATTTTTCAGCCCAAGCCATTTCATTATTTTCATGAGTTAATATTTTGGCTTCCATAGACTCTAAAGTGATTTGATAACCTGCTACCTCAGACCTAGCCCTAATGCAATTATCTCTTTCAATCACATAACTATTTAACAGTTTTTGATAGAAATCATGACAATTTGAGCATACCTCAGAGAGAGGAGATGAACTTGGTGATGTAGCTACCATAGCAAGTAGTACAGGATCATCTTCAGACTCCAAGCTCAAATTAAATCCTCCTAGACAGTCTCTGGGTTCCAAAGCAGCATGTTCAGGTTCCTCATAAAAAACAGAGCTCCAGTCCTGTTCTTCCACAGAATCTTCAACCTTTCCTTCATAGCAACCATACAGTAGGTTACTGGTTCATCATCAAACTCAGCACTCCAGTCAACCTCTGATAAACTTTCTTGAGCAACCAAAGCTTTGGTTTCAGTAATAGGAATTTCCTTGAGTTCCAGCTTTGGTTTTTCAGTCCTCCTATTTGCTTGGTACTTAGCAAATCTGCACTCCCTTGCAAAGTCTCCAGTATTTTGACAATTGAAGCATTCAATCTTTGATTTGTCAAAAGTGATTCCCTGTTTTGGCTTGAAATCAATGTTCTTTCCTGTTTTCTTCATGTACTTCTTAATCCTTGCAGTAATCATTACTACTTGCCACCTTATGTCAATTTCTTCCAAAGCATCCTCTTCAATCTGTGAGAGATCTTCTTCATAGGTGACAGGTAAAGAAGCCTGTTGAGCAAAGAAGGAACACACAACTTCATCTGAGTGCATAGTAGTAGGTGGTAGTTCTTGCTGAGCATGGGTGGGAGTAGCATACGAGACAGTACTTTGAGTCACAGTACTTTGAGTAGGAGAAGCAGTACTTTTGGTTGAAGTACTGCCCCTCTTTTCAGATGATAGAAAAGAAATAATGTGAGACTTAGAACTTGTTTGACCATTCATCTCATGCTCATAAACCTTTAGATGGTTGTAGAGATCATCAAAGTCCATGACATCTAAACTAGGTTGTCCTCTGATCATTGTAGCAATAACATGCCATGTAGATGGCAAACTCCTTAGAAACTTCAGATTAGCATCTTCAACTGATACTTCTGCCTTGTATAGCTCCAACATGTTGAGAAGATTCTGAAACCTATCATATGCAGCATCAAGACTCTCTCTTTCACCAACTGTGAACGTTTCAAACTATTGCTTAAGAAGATTTCTGTACATCTTCTTAGAAGCTTCATTCCCTCCAAATCTTGTCTTGAGAGCAGCCCAGAGCTGCTTGGCATCTTTAGCATCATGAAACTTCAATAGATGTCCATCAGGTATAGCATACAAGAGAATGTTAAGAGCCTTCTCTTGATTCCTTATGGTAGCTACTGGTAAGACAGCTTTGGGTGGTTTAGGTTGTCCTGCAATCGCTATAGATTCTGGAACAACTTCATTACCATTGACAATTACATTCCATAAAGCATGATCTGTAATGGCAATGTACTGCCTCATCTTCATACACCATAAGTCATATTCTCCCTTCTTGATGATTGGAATCCTGAGTGAGGTGATTGATGGTGGTGGAACAGCTTCAGTCGACATCTTTAAGTTTGTTGTAGTAGGGTTTCTTCTTAGTCAGAGTTTCCACACAAGCTCTGATACCACTTTTTGGATCGATGTACTCTAACCAAACTAACTTAACTAGCTTGTTTAAGGTTTAATAACCTCGGATAAATCCTAAGTTATTAACAATGAAACACTGAGTAATCTTTATTAAGTACGCGGAATTTACTCAATAAATCTAAGAAGAACAACTTTATTAATAACTCTAAATCTGTTTCTTATGCAGATACTTTAACAACTCTAAGATAATCGAACTCTCTAAACTCTAAACAACTTGTAATCGTAAACTCTAAGACTTGTGAATTCGTACCTCTAATGCCAATCTAGGGATCCTTTTATAGGCTCAAAGATAACCCTAGTCGGTTTACAATTGTATCCTTGTACGACAAGTAATCTATTCTAGAATTACAAGACTTTCCATAAACGAATAAACAGTTCTTTAACTCTTGCAGAACTTTGACCTTCGTGTGCAATACTTTGACTTTATCTTTAGCAGTACTTTGACCCTTTGACTTTTTCCAGTTCTTTGCCATTCTGCAGTACTTTGTAAATCTTCAGTACTTTAACTGTTCAACACTTTCATATCCCAACAAGCAACCATGTCTTGCATAGAGATAGTGTAAAGACTAGAATTACGCGAGCCAGACATAAGGTCGTTCCCTTGTAGATCACGAATGAAACAAGATTTATCCCTGAAAGCAACTTCCAAATCTCCATTACAGAACTGACCTACTGAAAACAGATTGTGACCGAGGCCTTCCACATAGTAAACTCTGCTAATTTCGATGCTCCCATTGATATAGTCTCTGTAGCCCATGATAGCTGCGAAGTGATCATTCCCGAATCTGACAGTACCAATGAACTTTGCAATAAAGTTTGATAACAGTTTTAGGTTGCCTGTCATGTATCGGGAACATCCGCTATCAACAATCCAGAGAATGATCTGTATCACCTGCATTACACACAGACGACACAGATGGAATAGAAGTAGATGTGGAACCCGAAATGTTAGAGGGTTCCGAAGCAGTTATAGTAGACATACACACATCAATAACTTTAGGGATCTATTTAAATCCTAGCGTGTTATATATCCATTTTTGCCATCTATAACTACTATTTGCTTTAGTCTTAGTGAATGCACTAGGTGGTACTACATTCTTTGGAGGTGAAACTGGAGCTACAGGGACAACAATGCTTGCCTTAGAATCTAAAGAAGGCGGTCTACCAAGCACAGACTTAGTATGAATAGTGGGCCTAGAGGTATTCCGATTCTTAGGATTCCGTAAACGAGAGATTATAGCTTTAGCAACACATTTGTCATGACAATCAGAATTCATACTTTTACGACAAATAACACAAGGTGCATTAGACTGAATATCAAAAGTACTTAAAGGTTTAGCATTCGTTACATCACTATTTCTATTACATTTTCCAGACGCAATGTCTATAGTGGAAGCAACGTGAGTCTTAATCATAGTCCTAGGTCGTTCTTCTACTTTAGCATTCCTTATTGATATTTTCTTAGGTCGCAACTTCCTATTCTTCGATGTAGTGCTCCTAGGCTGTGAAGTGCGGACGTTTGGAAAAGACGCAACTATTTCTGTTTCAGTAGAAGGAAGCACGTTAGCAACTTGTGATTTGGCAGTAGGGATTCTAGGTTCACGATTACTAAGTGTTACTGGTGCTATTCCCTTAATCACGGTTGGCGGAAGTTCTTCATACTTTCCTAACATTTCTCTTAACTTAAAGATAGTGTGCACCAAATCTTGATTTTCAGAATGAAGATTTCCCGAAAAATTCCTGACTTCCTTAGTGTGTGCAAGAAAATGATCAAGCTCGTTTGATGCTTCATCACGAGTCTTTTTAAGTAAATCAAATATGACACCATATTCCTGTTTGACTTTTACAAGTTCTTGTTCATATTTTGAGATTTGACATTTCAAAGACACGTTTTGATCATCCAGTTGCTCAAATTTTGGATTAAATGATTTAGATTGCAACTGGTTGATTTTGTTTTGCAAAGCAAGTTCACGATTTTGACAATCTTTTTGACACCATTAAAGATGACGTTTTGCATTTGAAAGCTCGTTAATCAAACATTCATTTTCAGTGTTTAAAGACTTGATCTGATGCACATTATCAGAATTCTCAACAGTTACAACATTATCAACAGTATCAGCAGAGATATAATCATATGCATGTAGCAAAGAATTAAACAACATAGCATTATGGACATCAGCACAGATAACATCTTCCAAGAGTCGATTAACATCTTTTCTCAACATTTTCTTTTTACGTTTAGTATTAGAAATAGATGTTTCTGTTTTCTCGAAAACGACATTCATCAATCCAAGTTCCTTATGAAAGTCCCGTTCCTAAGATAATGAACAACTTTTCAAATTTTTAACATTTGGTAAAAGATTTTTCTGAAAAATGTCTCTTTGTTCTCGGGCCAGAGGCGATTGAAAATGTTGAACTTTGATTTCAAAATGATATTCTATATCATGTTGTAAAGTTTTGAGGTCAGCCATGAAAAGGTCAAAATATCTAAGAATTTTGCGATTTTCAGGTTTTGAATTTACTTCACTGATGGAAGGTAAAGGACTATAAGTTTGTGCATAATCTGGTTGGGGATTAACATTAGAAGACTCAGACTTTTTTATGATAATCCTTGGTGTGTTAGAAGAATCCGTTGGTGTGACGAAAGTGACCGCTTTTTTATAATTAAAAGGTTTGTTGTAAACAACAGTTTCTAATTTTGATCGACTCTCGTCTTCTGCATCTAATTTCTCTTGACGATGATATTCAACAACACTCATAACAGTATCATCAAGTTTATATTCTGCACTGGAAACTTCAGGATTTGGTTTGAATGCTTTTGGTGAAAGCTTAGGTTTGTAATCAGCAAGATTCGGTCCATATCCATTTGGATTGGGTTTTAAAGTAAACTTTTCAATAGCTGTTACTGACTCACCATGTTTGTAAAAAACAGTTTTAAACTCTTTAAGTTTGTTTTGCAAGCCGATAATTTCTTCAAGTTGGTCATCTATTCGTTTTGTTGAATGCTTTTTGTATGCAGAGAACTGTTTTTGACAATTTAACAACTCAACCTTAGCTTTTTGATTTTCCAAGGTGAGAGCGTTAATTTGCTTTTTATGTTCATGTTTCAGTTGTTCTATTTCAGACAACAAAGCATTCTTCGAAGCGGCTAGATCACGCATCTGTCTCTCTAAATATTTTTTGTTTTGATGAGATTTAGCAAAAGCGGCTTCAAAACCTTTTTCACGGTTTTCTTGAGTTTTGAAAAAGTTGAGTTGCATTTTTAAACATTCAAAATCCTTGGTTAACAGTGCATTTTTACTTTTTAAATCCTGATTTAATGCACAACATTCTTCAATTTGGGATTGCTGGTCTTTAAGTAAAAGAGCAAGATCTGGATGAGGCAAAAGTTCGGCTTGTTCAACGGGAGTCACAACATGATCATTATTTAGATCCTCAAGTATAACCACGGAGTCAATTTGATTATCAAAGGAAACCATAAGGTCATCTTGATCGTCAAATGTAACTACGGGGTTTAATTGAAAATCGTCGGAATGAGATGTAGATGACTCATTTTGAACATTCTGAGCCTTGCCGGATTCAGATGTTGACGGAGATATTAGATCAGAGATAAACATGGTTTGTTCGAGTACCTGAGACAAGCCATCAGTGTCATACACTGGGCCTGTGTCACTCATATGTAGCTCTTGCATATTAGCCATCAACATAACAGATGCATTGGCCTGCAAGTCCTCCATATCATCATCTGAGTTTGCATCTGCCATAAAGCTCTGTTCTTTGTCTGTGAGAATTCCACCAGCTTCATCCTTAAGAGCTAAAAGAAGAGCCTCTTTGTGATAAGCACTGCCCCTAGTCCTCGGCTTTGGGCATGCATTAACCAGGTGTCCCTTCTCATTGCAGTTGTAGCATCGAAGACCATTCAACCCATTCTGAGCATTTCCCTGTTCCACCACTTGAGCTCTGTTGTTATTCCTACCCACAGCATTAAACCCTTGACCACCGCCCATCTGACGACCATAACCACGATTCTGAACTTCAACTCATCCATTGTTCACTACAGCTTGATTCCGTGTGTTAGATGAGGAACGAATACGATTGTTGGATTTGTTGGTATAACGGCTAAAAGCATTAGCAATCATAACAAATCCTTGTTGCAATGCTTCGAACGAATCAGATTCCTCATTAGCTTTACTGACAAGTGCTTGAGCATTGTTGTTGTTGTATGGAACCAGTTGAGTTTGTTGAGATTGTTGCTGTAAAGGATCATATGGTGTGATTGTAGCAGTTGGTTGAGTTGCTGGTTGAGGAGGATAATTGTTTTGAGCATACAAGGCAAGTTGTTGATTTTCCGGATTTGACGTTGAAGCAATTTGAGCACGGAGAATCCTTTCCCTATCAACTTCCTTTTCATGAGGCTTCAAGTAATCATACAACAATTCGTATGTAGAATGATGCATGTTCTTCGCTTGACGGAGAAAAATGACATACTTCTCCCATTCAGGACCAAGACTACTCAAGAACTTAGTATTAACTGCAATTCTTGGCATGATGATGTTGTGTTTATCCAAATCATTTATGATGTCTGAGAATCGATGATGATAAGACTCTAGTGTCTCTCTAGGTTCAATCATGAAGTGCTCATAAGCCAAGTAAATTTTGGACTCCATATCCTCCTGATTGAGTGCAGATCCTTCCATAAGTAGATGAATGTGTTCCCACATTTTCTTTGCAGTCTTTTGAGCATCAACACTTCGAAGAATTGGGTTTGGTAATCCTAAAAGGATATATTGCATTGCAAGCACATCAGCTTCATAGTGTAGAAGTTCTTCTAGATTCAAGTCTGCAACAGTAGCAATGTTCGTTTGTTCATCTCTTGGTGGATTAGCATTTGGATCTCCGGGTACAATGACATTAGGCATCTGAAATGGACCTTCCAAGATAACCTTCTTTAAGAACTTTCTATCTGGCTTCTTCAGATCACAAAACCTAAAGAACCTTATCACCCATTGATCGTAGTTTCCTAGAGTGAGCATTGGAGGTCTATCAAGTGATCCAGCCTCATGAATTGATTGTTGGCTGCTTAAAGCTTCACACATCTTTGCAAACCAAGTGGGTTCCTTCATAGTGTTCCTTGATGGATGTTGATTGATTTCATTTGTGTAGGGTTGAAATTGAAGACTTGGTGGTGGTTGAACCATTTGAGGTTGTGGAATTGCAGCAAGTTGTGGAGTATGTTGTTGATTAAATTGTTGTTGATAAATTGCTTGTTGTTGATTCCATTGTTGATGTTGTGGACTTAATTGTTGTTGACGTTGAGTATAAGTGTAAGGGAAATAGTTAGAGTATGGTGGTTGTGACATGTTGATAAACTTGTGTTATAAAATGGATCTTTGTAGTCGAATGAACCTTAGTTGATGAAGTGTCCTTAGGCGTAGAAATCACAATAATCCAAGTAGCACTTATGCGTAAAAACACCAAAGTTGCGCGTAACAATAAGAGTTGCGCGTAGGTTTAGCTTACGCGTACGTTAAGGAAAAAGCACTAAAGTTATGCGTAAAACAAGAAGTTAGGCGTAGAAAACTTAGGCGTAGGATTACCTTATGCGAAAGACTAAGCTTAGGCGTAAGATAAATCTTATGCGTAGGATTTTCTACGCGTAAGCTGTATGCTTATGCGTAATTTTAGGGTTTTATCTCAAGTGATCTTTTACACTATCACAGTGTAAAAGATATCCAAAGTCGACGTATTTTCAGGCTTATCCAAGCAAGAAAACACGGAGTAAACCACGAAACTGAAGATCAAACCAAGGATAAAGTTACGCGTAAAACTAGGGTTTTGATACGCGTAGCTTTACTCGTAAAAATGATTTTTCCCAAAGATGTTTCTAAACCAGATTTTTGTGATGAGATAGCTTCAATATCACCAAAATAACACAAAAGTGTGAAACTTGATGAACCAAAACTTCTAAAACAGTTACGCGTAGGATGAAACCCTCGTACAAAAACTAGTTTAAAAATAATGATCCACGCATAAAGTTTGAAACTTTTTGCCAAAAACAGTTATTTTAACACCTTAAAACGTTGAAAGTACAAGAATCTTGGATTAAAAAGTGTAAAAATCGTGTTTTTAAGCGAACCAAAGTATCAAGCACGATACGTACATTCTACGCGTAGGACCAAAAACCCACTTCAAGAAACAATACGTTCACCCAACTATTAGGCGATTGATACCACTGTTAGGTCACTAGTTTTACAACACAAGCAACATAGAAAGAGATAGAGGCGGTTGAACAATAAACAAACACACACACACTAAATGATAATACGGTTATGCGTAGAGATGTGAGTGAAAGAAATAAATTGAACAACCAACCGTCAAGTGAGGGTTATACAAGAGTATTTATAGGAAGGAGAGCTAGGGCAACACTCCCACTCCCTTCCTTTCCTTAATGGACATGGGCATAAGCTCATGGGCCTTCTACATAAGCTTAAGGCTAATAACAAACATAAAAGCCATAAATAAGCTAACTATTACATATGAATCACTAACACTTGATTAAGGTTTAGGAGTGATTCCAACACTGTGAGATCAGACAATGGTACTGAATTTGTTAACAATAAAATGAGTAATTTGTTTAGCAGCCTGGGTATTATTCATCAAACTACTTGTGCCTATACTCCTCAGCAAAATGGGATTGCTGAGAGAAAGCATAGGCACTTATTGAATGTTGCTAGAAGTTTGTTGTTTCAAAGTGGTATTCCTTTAAGTATGTGGCCTGAATGCATTTTAACTGTTGCCTATCTAATTAACAGGCTACCATCTTCTGTTCTGAGTGGAAAGTCACCTTTTGAGCTTGTGTATGGTCAAAAACCAAAACTTTCTCATATGAGATGTTTTGGTTGCTTGTGTTTCTCTTCTATCCTTAATAATTCTGATAAATTTTCTTCTAAATCTGAAAAATGTGTTTTCATTGGTTTTAATACAACAAAAAAGGCTTATAAGGTTTACAGCCTTGAGTCTAAACTGATTTCTTATACCAGAGATGTTCAATTTTATGAAACTGTTTTTCCATTTAAAATGAACACTCAACTTCAAACTGATAAGGCTTCTGATACTACATTGAATGATCTAAATTTCTTTAATCAGAAACACATTGATCAAAATCCCAATGATGTAAGGAGAGGCCTTAATACATCTAATGATGATGGTTGTGCCTATTCATGCCCTAGAAGTACACATACCTCTAATGATGGTGAGAATACTGGTATAGCAACATCCATAGATGACAATAATCTATCTGAGGGAAGGGCCCCTTCTAATCTTAACACAACTCAATCTGTCTCTACTCAGAACACTAGTAATGAGCAGCCTGTTCTTAGAAGGTCTAGTAGGGACTCTAGAATGCCTGCTAAATTTAATGATTATGTTGTGAGTAGTAATGTAAAGTATGGCCTTGAGAAATATGTATGTCATTCAAATCTGAGCCCTGCAAATTACAGTTTCTCTACCACTTTAAACAAATCTGTTGAGCCTACCTCTTATGAGGAGGCTGCTAAAGATATTAATTGGGTTCAGGCTATGAATAATGAGATAACTGCTTTAAAAAGAAATAACACTTGGACTGAGTGTGAACTTCCTAAAGGAAAAAAAACTGTCAGTAGTAAGTGGCTATGGAAAATTAAGTATAAATCTTCAGGAGAAATTGATAAATATAAAGCAAGGGTTGTTGCCAGAGGCTTTAGCCAGAGGGAGGGATTTGATTATAGAGAAACCTTCAGTCCTGTTGTTAAAATGTCCACTGTGAGATGTATGGTTAATATTGCTGTTTGTCATAATTGGAGTATTTTTCAATTAGATGTTAACAATGCATTTCTATATGGTGATTTAACTGAGGAGGTTTATATGACTCTTCCTCCTGGCTTTGATGATCATAAGTCTAAAATTGTGAAGCTTAACAAATCTCTATATGGCCTTAAACAGGCTCCTAGACAATGGAATGCTAAACTTACTTTAACTCTTTGTGAAAATGGTTTTATGAAGTCTAAATTTGATTACTCTCTATTCACTAAGAGGTCTGGAAATGTGTTTTTGATTATGCTTGTGTATGTTGATGACATTATCATCACTGGAAATGATGTTAGTGAAATTGAGAAGTTTAAAGTGCTCTTAAAAAGCAAATTTCAAATCAAAGATCTAGGAAAGATGAAATACTTTCTTGGAATTGAAGTTCTAGAAAATAATAATGGTGTGTGTCTCAGTCAAAGGAAGTATTGTCTTGAACTTTTGCATGAATATGGCCTACTTGCTGCTAAACCTGTTGATTCTCCTTTGCCTGAGAACACCACCCTAAATCATATTGAATCTGATGATGATAAAGCTTTATCTAATATAGGTAATTATCAAAAGCTTGTTGGGAAATTAATCTATCTAACTAATACAAGACCTGACATTGCCTACTATGTTCACTGTTAAAGCCAATTTATGCATGCTCCCTTATAATCTCACTTGAATGCTTCTCTTAGAGTTTTGAGATACTTAAAAGGATCTCCTGGTATTGGCATTCAGATTAATGCAAATGGGAATCTTAAGCTTAAAGCTTATGTTGATTCTGATTGGGCTAGATGTCCAGTTACTAGAAAATTTGTGTCTGGCTATTGTATGTTTTTGGGTGATTCCTTGGTGACTTGGAAAAGTAAAAAACAATCAGTCTAGGTCTTCCTCTGAAGTTGAGTATAGATGCATGGCTTCTGCTACTTGTGAAATTATTTGGCTTGCTAATGTGCTTGGTGACATGGGTGTTAAAAACCTGTTACCTGTGGTTTTGCATTGTGACAATAGTTCTGCCCTGCAGATTGCTAGTAATCCAGTTTTCCATGAGAAAACTAAGCACTTTGAAATTGATGTTCACTTGGTTAGAGAAAAAGTCTCTGCTGGGGTTATTAGAACTGAGAAGATTCACACTTCTCAGCAAATTACTGATAACCTGACTAAAGCCTTGGATACTAAGCAACACAAGTGGCTTTGTGATAAGCTTGGTATGATGGACATGTTTAAGGTTGAAGGTTTGAGGGAGGGTGTTGAATAATCTGTCAAACCTTCTCTCCATATATACAGGGACTAGTTCTGTCATTCACAGAACTAGTCTAACTCTAACATAACTAGTTTGTTCCTTGTTTGTCTCCTTTCTTCTTGTGCAGGGACTAAAGATGTGCAAGAGCAAAGTTGCAGCCTATAAATACCCTCCTCCTCCACTGCATCCTCCTCACTCTCTTAAGTCGTCTTCTACATAAGACTCTCTTGTCTTCTCTGATTCTTACTCACTGTATAGTTAGGTTGATCTTGTAAGTTTATGATATATAAAATATAATAAAACATAAAGACATCAAGAGTACACAGCGGAAGACTTAAGATCATAAAAAATAAATTAATTAACTGAAAGTATGCGTAACGTACCTCTTGCGAATATCAAATCCCTCGAGCAAAGCAAAACCACACTCGAGCAAAGCAAACCAAAGAAGTACTTATTGGTGTAAGAATAATGTCTTACAACCACGTTCTTGTACACACGAATTAACCAAACGAATCAAGCGATTGCTAGATCTAACACAAGTCCTCGTTAAAGAAAAATGAAACCAAACTCCCTTACTTTGGGGTGTTCGGCCGAAATATGGACTAGAGAGAGGAGAGGAGAGATCTAGGGTTAATTCAATGCACAAGTGTATGAAACCCTAGAACCTACCCCTCCTTATATACTAGTAGGTAAAACTTAGAGGACAAGTTAGGGGAACTAGGCCTTGGAGAGACCCCCATGGCCGGCCACCATGAAAGCCCAAAGCCCAATCCTTAACTTTTCCAAGTTTCCAATTCTAGTCCTTCTCTTTTCCATTTAACGGTCGTTAGTCATTTTTCCGTTAAATACTTAACGATCGTTAACCGGACTTAATGTGTAATAATTAATCGTAAACATAAACATTAATTATTAACTTTAATTCTCATTCGCTAATGTATGCAATCCCGTGGTCACGAGTTCGAATCCGGACATTCACATGTTTGTAAATATATACATTTCCAACAGCTCCCACTTGGATATGTTTACAAAACGTGAAATGACATTGGTTAGCGTCTAGCAACACGCCAATGCCCCCGATACAACTCGTGTATGGTTTTCTGGAGAAAAACCAAGTTTGATGATTCATCATCATATTCATCCTTTTGTTTCTAATACCATGTTAATAAGAATATGGATCTTACTCATTTCTTAATTAACTATTCTGTTTCTCGCTTTATGATTTATTAAGATTACCAATTCTTCTAAACAGAAGACCTTGGGTATGGCCATACAAACATCTTAACAATCCTACGAGGGGCCCAGTAGTATTATACTTCAAAATGAATTTGAAGGAAACAAATCCCATTTTGACTACAAGCAGGATTCATAAATTTTGCAACACTTCTGAAAACAACCCTTATAACTACCAGTTACGTGTAGCGTTAGATTGCTTCATAAAAATGCACTACATCCATGACGTATCTCTTGTATCTCAAGTCAGAGGATAAATATCCATGATATACTTAATGACAAAGATCCATAAAGTATCATCATGTGAGTGGGATAAGTCATATATTCAATTCATTGAATATCATCTGAAATTAGTCATGCTACGCATCAATATACTTTCAAGTATATTCTAACTAATACTCAGATTTGTCTTAATTCAATATCATTCCCATGTTATTGATTGACAACGGACTATTTAGAATAACTTAAGTTATTCAAGGATTTAAACATGTAAATATAGGACAACATCATAATAAATGAATAATAAACATAACAAAAATACTTTATTTCATTTCAATAATAATGTTTACAATATCCTTTTATCTAAAATACTTAGTCACAGATGGGCATGAAACTACTAGCTAAACGAAGCCCAAACTTATCAGACAAATGATTAAGTTTTTCACCAGGTAAGGCCTTCGTTAACGGATCTACTAGGTTATCATCTGTGTGAACTTTGAGCAACTCAATTTCACCTATCTCGACTTGCTCTCGAACATAGTGATATTGTCTAGGATAGTGTCTGGTGCCCTTCATGACTCCAGGTTCATGGGCAAAAGTAATTGCAGCTGAATTGTCACAATATACTTTAATAGGATTTTCAATCGATGGCATAACACCAAGCCCCGAAACAAATTTCCTTATCCAAACAGCTTCCATGGCAGCCTCAGACGCCGCTATGTACTCGCTTTCTATAGCAGACATTGCAAGTGTTGTCTGTTTCTTACTCTTCCAATCCACAGCACCTCCATTGATGACAAAAATGTAACCCGTTTGAGACTTCGTATCATCTTTGTCACACTTCTAGGATGCATCGCAGTAACCTGTAACAGACAGTTCTGCTTCTGGATTTCCTCCATACACTATGAACATATCTCTTGTAGCCCTAAGGTACTTGAGAATATGCTTAACAGCAGTCCAGTGAATTTCACCCGGATTCTGTTGATACCGACTGGTCAAGTTTTGAGCAAACGCCACATCAGGCCTTGTACATCGTACCGCGTACATGATAGATCCTACAGCCGAAGCATAAGGAACTTTCTTCATACGCGCCACCTCTGCAGGTGTTGAAGCACAGCCTTGGCTGCTCAAACCATGATTTACTTGCATTGGCAAAAATCCCTTCTTGGAATTTTGCATATTGAATCTCTTCAATATTTTGTCAATGTAAGCACTTTGGCTTAAACCAATTAGCCGCCTTGATCTATCCCGGTAGATCTTGATTCCGAGTATATATGCTGCTTCCCCTAAGTCCTTCGTCGAAAAACATTTACCAAGATAGGCTTTCACCTCATTCAGACTTGGTATATGATTTCCCATGATTAATATGTCATCGACATACAAAACAAGGAAAGTAACATGACTCCCACTAGCTTTGTGATATACACATGGCTCATCAAGATTCTGAGTAAATCCAAAACTTTTGATTTCTCCATCGAATCTTTTATTCCATTGCCTTGATGCTTGCTTTAGTCCATAAATGGACCTCTTAAGCTTTCATACACGGTTAGGAAATAATGGATTCACAAACCCTTCCGGCTGCGCCATATAGATGTCTTCATCTAGACGGCCATTCAGAAAAGCGGTTTTGACATCCATTTGCCAAATCTCATAGTCATAGTGTGCAGCTATAGCTATGAGAATCCTAATAGCTCTTATGTCCGCTACAGGAGAGAATGTCTCCTCGTAGTCAATGCCATAGGTTTGAGTAAAACCTTTAGCCACCAGACGAGCCTTGTAGGTGTGTACATTGCCATCCATGTCAGTTTTCTTTTTGAAGATCCACTTACTCCCAACGACCTTAGCCTTGGGAGGAAGGTCAACTTCAATCCAGACATCATTATCTTTCATGGATTGCATTTCCCCATTCATAGCAATCTGCCATTTATCCTTTTCAGGATCAGCCATGGCAGCCTTATAGTTGGCAGGTTCATTAAGATCCCCAACCATATTTTCCTCCACCTCTACATTAAGACATAGACGGTCAGGTGCATGTATAGTCCTTTCAGACCTACGAATGGGAACAACTTCAGGAGGAGCACCAAAGCTTTCAGGTTCTTCTTGAAGTTGGCTAGTGGTTTCAGAAGGTGTTGTATCTTCTTGATCATATTCCAGATCAAATACTCTCCCACTGAGTTCTTGAGATATGAGATTCCTTTCAAGGAAATCTCCATACCTAGCCACAAAGACTTTGTTCTCAGCTGGGTAGTAAAAGTAGTAACCCATAGTTTCCTTAGGGTATCCTACAAAGATACACTTAACAGATCTGGCTTGGAGCTTATCAGGTGTGTCACGTTTAACAAACGCTTCACATCCCTAGACCTTTAAGTAAGAAAAGTTGGGAGCTTTTCCAGTCCATATTTCATATGGAGTTTTAACAACCTTCTTAGTTGGAACCATATTCAAAATGCGAATAACAGTTTCAAGGGCATAATCCCAAAAAGTAAAAGGTAGAGTCGTAAGTTCAAACATTGATCGTACCATGTCAAGTAAGGTACGATTTCTCCTTTCAGATACACCATTTTGCTGTGGAGTATAAGGAGATGTGAGCTGCTGGATAATTCCACACTCAGCTAAGTAATCTTTGAACTCTTGACTTATATACTCACCACCTCTATCGGATCGAAGAGCTTTAATCTTCTTTCCAAGTTGTAATTCTACTTCACTTTTGAAAACCTTAAATGTTTCAAAGACTTCATGTTTATGTTTAAGTAAATAAACATAACCATAACGAGTGAAATCATCCGTAAAGGTTAAGAAGTAGACAGCACCACGTTTTGACACATGTCTAAGTGGACCACACACATCAGTGTGTATCAATCCAAGTAGATCAGAAGCCCTTTCCACTTGTGGTGAAAAAGGTTTCCTTGTCATCTTCCCAGCAATGCAAGATTCGCATTTGTCAAATGATTCATCATTGACCGTTTGTAAAAGCCCATCGTGTTGCAGCTTTTCCATGCGTTTCTTGCCAATATGGGCAAGGCGACATTGCCAAAGATAAGAAGAGTCACAGTTCGACTTGCTCTTCTTATTGCTAATGCTATACAACGAATTATTTTCATCGGATATACAACCATCCATATCAATTTCAAACACACCAAGCATAGGAATTGCATTAAAGTAAAAAACATTATTTAAAGAAACTGAAATTCCATAACTTGTAAAAGTGTGCACAAAACCAATATCTTTTAACAAAGAAACTGAAATAACACCCCTAACAATGGAGGGTGCATAATGACAATTATTTAGTTCTAAAATTAAGCCCGAAGGCAACACTAAATCAAAAGTCCCTATGGCTTCGACAGCTGCACGCTTTCCATTTCCAACGTACAAGTATCTCTCTCCACAGGTCAGCTTCTTCGCCCCTCTAAGTCCCTGCGATGTATTACAGATGTGAGTACCACATCCTGTATCATATATCCAGGAATTTAACTTATGAGGAAAAGAAAATAATTCAAACATAAAAATACCTGATGAGCTAGGCACCATCTTATTTTTATTCTGAAGGCACTCATTCAGATAAACTGGACAATTCTGCTTCCAGTGACCTGGTGAGTTGCAGTGGTGGCAAGACAAATCCTTCTTAGGATTCTCCTTTTTCTTTCCAGGGTTCTTCTTAGGAGCTGGTGGGATGACAACTTGTTTCCCATTTCCTTTTCCTTTCCCTTTCTTATCTGCTTGCGGCTTAGGCTTATTCACCCTACCACCCTGTATAGCGAGCACAGCAGGTGTAGGAGCCTTCTTTGGCAATCTCTTCTCGTAGTCTACAAGCATTGCATGTAACTCATTCACTGTCTTCCCCGTGCAATGCATGTTAAAATTGCGGACAAAATCACCAAATCGTTCCTGATTAAGGGAATGATTGATGAGTCCGACACATACATCGTTCGAGTAACCACAGCCGAGCTTCTCCAATTGGTCCAAGTGATGTTTCATCTCAAGGACGTGGTCGGAGACAGATTTGCCAACCTCCTGCCTGCAGCTGTGAACCTTTTCAATTAGTTCATACAGTTCAGCTGCCGGTGGCTTCTCAAACATACGTTTGATTTCATCTAGCATGCTCATAGGCGGATAGTGCTCAAATTGTTTTTGCAATTGAGCAGACATCCCCGAAAGCATTAGACACGCCACATCATTGTGCTTCTCATATTCAACACGATATGCCTCTAATTCAAGAGCAGTTGCCGTGTTGGGAGGAGCTTCAGGCAGAGGTGTAGTCAAAATTTCAACCCTTTTGGCAACACGAAGGATAATCCTAAGTGAACGATGCCAATCATTGAAATTAGGGCCAGTCAGCTTGTCCCTTCCAATCATATCTTTGAAAGCGGCACTCAGTAAGCTCATAGTGTTATCAGATTGAGCCATCTACAGAAAAAGTTCAAAAAACCATCATTAGTATTTTGATAATTTTCCTTTTCAATAAACAATTAAATACCCAAGGTTCATATTCATATAACCAATTAATATTTATTGAAAACTAGGATCCAAATTGTCATAATCTCATCACATCAGTTGATCTGTTAGTGATGAACCGTATACAGAATGGTAGAGCATTTGCTCAATTGCCAATTTCAATTGCAATTCCTAGATTTATGGGATTTACATATAGCCAATATCAATCGCCATGTAAACATGTTTTATCCCATCTTATGCCTTGAGTTGCCAGTTCTCACTGCCTAACTCAATTAAGTTGTCCAACTTAAGAAACTGCAAAATCGTCCATGCCCGTTCTCACAACACGTGGACATTTTACCCTTTGATTAAGATCTAAATCACGTTCTCACGCAAATAGAAAGTAATCTTAGGTGTTTCCGTTTCGTTGGATGGCATATAACTTAAATTTAAAGGGTAACAGTTTTGATGTTAAATCAAATATGTACAAAGATGTCATGCATTCATCTTTGTAGCATAGTTTTTATTAAAACATTTATATCTTGTTTTAATGTATAAGCTTTTCATCATCAAACTTTAATTGAGGTATTGGGTTCACCAATCAAGGAATTAGTGTTAATTATCATCCATTATACCGTACTTTTGCATAAGTGTAAACACTTAGTGTTTCGGATAATTACCACCTAAGTGGCGCATGGAATCAATACTAATTCGTCCTTAAGATGAGCTTGCACATTTAATGACTTACTAAGTAGCTCCACTCGAACTTACAGGGGGCAGAGGACCAGGTACGTGCTAAAGCACAACCTTAGACATCCATTCAGTGTGACTGTGCGCACTTCTTTAAACCCCTTTTATTAGTTCATTCTCATGGGTGAGCCGTTCAGTCATTTGTACCAAAGTCATCAATCAATTAAACGATTATGATTACTATTCTTAAAAATACATGTTTCACCATTGTTTAGGCCAGTTTATTTTTCTTTTAAAAATACCCTTGTTACAAAACACAAACAAGCAAGTATTTATAAAAATAAACAAATAAACAATGAATACATAACAAATAAAAGTCATGCATATCAAATAGCCACATGCAAACGGTTTTGATAAATCTTATTAATAACCAATTTTATAACTGTCAATATGCATATATTTAATTAAGACTTCCACCCGTTTTCATCTATGTACAAGGTGAATCACATGCATCGATTCATCGATTGCGTAAGTCAAAACTAAATATATACCACATAGCACATAATTGATTAAATAATAATTATTGAGGTCTTCCCCAATTTAATATCTATCATAATTTAATGTATATCACTTAAATCATGAAAGATATACAATAAAGCAGATCCATGATAAAACATGCATGTAATTATCATGGACATAAAATTACACTTAACAATTAATGCAATAAATCAAAGTTACGCATATACACATAAAGTTGCATGCATCTTAGAGTTTCTAATCCAATTAAAACAATAGTTTACAAAACCCTAATTAGGGCATCAAAAAAAAACGCCCCTGCTCAAAATTAGGGTTTAGGTTTTGCAAACCCTAGATCTAATCATACAAATAATAACACATTCATGTTTATTTTAATTATGTGTTTCAGTAATTAATTACTTGTTATACAAGGCTCTTGATGCCATTGTAAGTTTATGATATATAAAATATAATAAAACATAAAGACATCAAGAGTACACAGCGGAAGACTTAAGATCATAACAAATAAATTAATTAACTGAAAGTATGCGTAACGTACCTCTTGCGAATATCAAATCCCTCGAGCAAAGCAAAAACACCCTCGAGCAAAGCAAACCAAAGAAGTACTTATTGGTGTAAGAATAATGTCTTACAACCACGTTCTTGTACACATGAATTAACCAAACGAATCAAGCGATTGCTAGATCTAACACAAGTCCTCGTTTAAGAAAAACGAAACCAAACTCCCTTACTTTGGGGTGTTCGGCCGAAATATGGACTAGAGAGAGGAGAGGAGAGATCTAGGGTTAATTCAATGCACAAGCGTATGAAACCCTAGAACCTACCCCTCCTTATATACTAGTAGGTAAAACTTAGAGGACAAGTTAGGGGAACTAGGCCTTGGAGAGACCCCCATGGCCGGCCACCATGAAAGCCCAAAGCCCAATCCTTAACTTTTCCAAGTTTCCAATTCTAGTCCTTCTCTTTTCCATTTAACGGTCGTTAGTCATTTTTCCGTTAAATACTTAACGATCGTTAACCGGACTTAATGTGTAATAATTAATCGTAAACATAAACATTAATTATTAACTTTAATTCTCATTCGCTAATGTGTGCAATCCCGTGGTCACGAGTTCGAATCCGAACATTCACATGTTTGTAAATATATACATTTCCAACAGATCTATCATCTTGATCAAGCCTAGATTATAGTTTGGTTGATTGATCACACCTGGTGACAATCTTGTTATCTCTCTTATGTATTGTAACCTGATACTCTCTTTTTGAATCAAGGGGTGGTTGGTTGGATTCTATCTTGGTGTTGTTATAATTTCTACAGTATGGGACCTAGCACTCTTATATTTATATTTTTATCATATTACAATTCGAGGACCAAAAGATATCACATGTTGGATGAACATGCAATAAGTACAAATTGCAAAGACTTGAGAGTCTTTAATGGTCTAGTCTCGGACTTTTATCTTTTTTCCACGAGTTTCATCCAAGTCTTTCTGCACTGCACAATTATGCTTTTTCTGTATATATATATATGTTGATTTATCAGATAAGATAACACCAATGCAAATTATATATAATACATTATGAGGAGAGTTATTTTACATACCAAACTTTTCTCACATAACAAGGGACTCATCTCCACCATCCATCTAAAAAATAATCAATGGCTGAGATTAAAAACATTTTATTATTTCACCTATTTTTTATAATTTAAATATCTCTTAAACCGTTAATCGTTAAGTGAAAATATTTACACCATCGCGACGAGCATTTAATTATCTTTCTATAGACGGGCACTTTGATATACTTTCGAAAAAAGAAAAAAAAAACTCGTTTTTTTCACGTTTTTTCTTTATTTTTTTCATTTTTTTACGTTATTGAAATTTACATGAAAAAATCATATATGATAAAACACTAAATTGAATATCACATGTGATATTAGTGTTAAATCATATATGATATGTAATATCACATGTGATATTATATGTAATATCATATGTGATATTACACTGATATTACACTAATATCACATGTGATATTACATATCATATATGATATTACACTAATATCACATGTGATATTCAAATTAGTGTTTTATCATATATGATTTTCAATGCAAATTTCAGTAACGTAAAAAAACGAAAAAACTTTAAAAAAAAAGGTGAAAAATACGAAAATAAAAATTTTGTCGAAAGTATATCAAAGTGCCTATCTATAGAAAGATAATTAAATGCTCGTCGCAATGATATTTTTTTCCGCTTAACGATTAACGGTTTGAAAGATATTAATATTTGAAAAAAAATGATGAAAGTGGGTTTTTTAAATTGTTGGGATTAATCTCATCCATTAGATCAAATAAAAATGGAGGGTAGAGATTGATCTCTTGCTATGTAAATAATTTTTTGTCCTCAAATGATCTTAAATCATACATTATGAGTGAAAATATTTGCTTTTAATTTATGTAAACAATAATGTTTTATGTCTTGGAATCTTCAATGGTGGAGCGAACCTTAGGACTTCAGTTGTTATTGGTGGGGTACCAACTAGAGAACAATCTTCTTCAACTCGACATTGTTACATCAAATTAATCTAAGATTCAGCTCGACTCTCTTGGGCTGACAAACTATATGTGCCAACTTCAACTTTACGTCGGCCGCCTATAATTTATTTGGTTGTTTTTTTGGTAAAAGGGGATCACCCTGGTAAAATATATTACGTCTAAAAAACGTTTAAGTACAACGGATGGGAGTGTATCTCTCATCTCGGCCCGTTACATGGGCAAAAAACAAGCACCTAAAATGCAACAACCAAATCACTACATGAGAAAGACATGTCAATCTTATGACCTGCCAAACAATATAATTTGCATTGGTTGTTTGTATTAATAAGTGTCCGTTTACAAAACAATTATTTTTAACGAATAAATGCAAAAACATCAATAAAAATCATTATTGAAATTGCATATTTATAAGAAACCAAACCGACCTAAATTACTAAATTTTAAACTAACTCAAATAAATAATATACCAAAAACTAATATATAACCAAAACCAAATTTATCAAACAACCCTCACAGTTTAAGTCAACTTTTTAACACTCTATAAACAAATAGTGTAACATGACTTTTGGCACTCCTGAATATTGGATTTTTATATTTTGACAAGTCTTCGTACTAGTATTCGTTATTTAGTGACAACATTATTAGTTTATCAAAATTGCATCCACACCCTTTACTAAACGTTTTTATACATTATTTGATACATTTTAAAATTTGTTATTGAGTTGAATTATCATATTACAATCATTTTCATTTAAATGTTGATTAGTTTACGTTGTATGTATAAACATTACACAAAATACTTAACCACAATATCACAACTATAACTATTGCCGCTATTAAATCTTGTTGTTATGCACGGCCGCACGGGTACTTGCCTAGTTTACAATTATATTTAGATTTAAGATCATTTGAGGACAAAAGATTCTTTACATACCAAGTGATCAATCTTCACATTCCATTTTTATTTGATCTAATAGATGAGATTAATCACAACAATTTAAAAAATCCTCTTTCATCATTTTTTTCAAATATTAATATCTTTCACACCGTTAATCGTTAAGCGAAAAAAAATATATCATTGCGACGAGCATTTAATTTTCTTTCTATAGATAGGCCCTTTGATATACTTTCGACAAAAAAAAATTTCTTCGTATTTTTCACGTTTTTTTAAAGTTTTTTCGTTTTTTACGTTACTGAAATTTGCATTAAAAAATCAATATGATAAAACACTAATTTGAATATCACATGTGATATTAGTGTTAAATCATATATGATATGTAATATCACATGTGATATTAGTGTACTATCATATATGATATGTAATATCACATGTGATATCACATATGATTTAACACTAATATCACATGTGATATTTAACTTAGTGTTTTATCATATATGATTTCTTTCATGCAAATTTCAGAACGTAAAAAAAATGAAAAAAATACGAAAAAACGTGAAAAAAACGAATTTTTTTCTTTTTTAGAAAGTATATCAAAGTGTCTGTCTATAGAAAGATAATTAAATGCTCGTCGCGACGGTGTAAATATTTTCGCTTAACGATTAACGGTTTAAGAGATATTTAAATTATAAAAAATAGGTGAAATAATAAAATGCATTTAATCTCAGCCATTGATTTCTTTTCAAATGAATGGTGGAGATGAGTCCCTTGGTATGTGAGAAAAGTTTTGTATGTAAAATAACTCTCCTCCTATATTTACATCACATAACAATTGGAGGACCGAAAGATATCACGTTGGATGAGCATGCAATAATACAAATTGCAAAGACTTTAGTGTCTTTAGACGAATAGTTTGGGACTTCATTTATTTCCGTGAATAATTGCACCACACAAATATATATCACATAACAGTTGGACCACCAAATGATATCAGATTGGATGAACATGCAATAACTACAAATTGCAAAGACTTGAGAGTCTTTAGACGTCTAGTTTGAGACTTACAATTTTATTTCCATGAATTTCTGCACCACACAAATGTATATCCTTTCTCGTTCAATTATTTCTATCAATTTTTGCATCACACAAACATATATCCATTCTCGTATCCAATAAAATGGGCTACTTATGACAAGGTTAGCATAGAGTTCTTGCTATAGTTTACTTATAAATCGATTGATTTGATTATGCCTGATCCCAAATTGGTAAGCTGAAAGGATCGAGCAAAAAGATGAAATGGGTCAAATGGGATAGAAGCCATCCTAAGCTTATTAAAATGCATAAAAACTTTCTATATCTCTATGTAAATTGAAGTTAAATTATTTTGTTAGTAATATAGATTTTTGTACTCATATTTACGACACTAGCAACATATAAAATTGAAATTTGTTTTATAAAAGAAGTGTTTGTGGGTCCCCTACTTGATCTAACACACACGAAAAAGCTACATGTTTGACTTGTTTCCAAATTCCTACTCGCCCATTTTCCACTCTTGCTTGCTTAATTGCCAAGTCTTTTTCTATGTATTATAACTGAAAGTTGAATGTTGTGTAAAACGGCGAACCTAGCTGTACGCATTTAGACCGACAAACACATAGTTTTAAGTTTCTATTACATAAGTATTATGATGATTAGTGAGAATTTTTTGGTATTCTTTGTGAGCTGATAATCTTGACATTGCTCCGTATATCAAAACATGAAGGACCAAAGTTGTTAGTTAGTTAGTTAATAACCGCCAAGCGGTTAAGTTAGTTAATAACCGAAATACGGTTATGGAAGTTATGGTAGTTAGGAGCGGTTGTAACTGTCAACCGAATAGTCACAATATTTCAATCATACCGGTTGAAACCTATATATACATGTACATATACTCGATGTAATGGTTTGACGAAAATAAAGTTATCTAGTTTATTTGTTTGCAAATTCATTTTGACTCGCACACAATTTGGGACCAACATTTGGCATCAAGAGCCTTGTTATACACACGCTCGTTACATCATCAAAACCAGAAACCTTGTTAACGAGACAAAGGAAACCAAAACCAGAACAACACGCAAAACTTTCTGATTCAGAAAGAAAGAAAAAAAAACGCGACGTGAAACCAAGAAACGTTGCCTGGATAACTAAGGGGCGCAAGAAAGTAGTATACGACTTGTCTTGTGTCGAAATTGCAAACGGAGGGACACCAAACAGAGTGGTGACCTGTTTTGTTGTGATCTTTATACGCAACAACAAAACTCAAAAGGAAGGAAACAATTGTTAAAACCTTGTTGGTGTCTTGCACACGACAACAAAGAAGAAAAAGAAAGCCATGTCGCCATACAACGTGACAAGAAGGAAAGAAAAGGCGTCAAGGAGAAACCATTGTGTATAAACGAGATACACAAGAAGAAAAGAAGCGTTGCTTGCAGATTTGATAAGGTATACTGAGACAACAAAACAATCAAGGATTGTTTGGAGAGACGTTTAGAGCAATACAGAACAACAACAATAACGAAAGAAAGAAGGCAAGCCGATCACTTGCTTTGTTGAAAAAGAAATACCGACGGGTATTAAGGAGTTGTTGAAGAACACGGTGTGGAATTAAGAAAAAAAACAAGGAAGTATTGTGGTACAACGCATGAAAGGAACAAGCAACAGCAGAACGACAAACAAATTCTCACTTGTTTAGACGTTGAAAATTAATACCTCAGGTATTAGTGAAAGAAAAGGAAAGCAATCAACTTGCTTTGGTGAATACCGAGAGGTATTTGTGAGAAAAGGAAGTTTTGTGAAAGAACTTGGAACGAAACTACAACAAACTTCATAGTTTGATTGGGGCCAAGGACACATTGGGTGTTTTTGGAGAAAGAAGCCGAGACAAAAGAAGGTCTAGGGCACACATTGGAAACCAAGTCGACACAAAGAAAGGACAACGTAGGAGTGTGGTAGCATAAGGAAGAACGTTGGTTGGTTTATTGAACAAACGCGACAACATCAATAAACAACCGAGTTACTTTGGAAATAAGACGAGGAAAGAAAAGAACATGGTTGGTATAACACTCGAGTACCGACACATAAGTGGGAATACGGTTGTGTTTTAACACAACAACGAGGTCACAAATTCAACCTTTGGATTTCCATTATACTTTAGATAATACAGATTGTTATTTTATATTATTAAGAAATCCCGAGAACCTTATAATTGATCCCGTACTATTTGGATTCCCGGATAACCATTTCTGTTCCCGTAGTAATAAGAATACCATACTAAGTTAAAGTTCCCATACAAATTAGAAAGTGAAGATTATAAGCACTAATAAGATGCCTGGTGACGATACCAACACAACACCAAAACCCGTAACAACAATTGCACAATATCAATGCCCTAAACTCAAAACCACAAACTACACAGTTTGGACTATACAAATTAAGGTTATACTAGAAGCACAAGGTTTATGGGAAGCAATAGAACCTAAGGATAACACGCAAGTAGATGATAAGAAGGATAAGGCAACGACGACCTTCCTATATCAAGTGTTGACCGAAGATGTGATTTTACAAGTAGCAAGCTGTAAAACAGCAAAGGAACTATGAGATTCGTTAAGAAAGAGACACGTTGGAGAAGAGAAAGTGCAGGAAGCACGATTACAATCATTAATGATTGGATTTCAGACTCTTCAGATGAAGGAAGATGACACGGTGGATGCGTTTACAGCCAAACTAAATGGCTACGCCACGAAGGCTAAATAATTAGGAAATACTTTGGATGAATCACTTTTAGTACGAAAACTATTAGACTCCACACCAGATAGGTTCATTCAAATAGTAGCATCCATAAAACAGACGAATAATCTCGACGACATTATGTTAGATGAGATCGCTAGAAGACTTAAGGCATTCGAAGAAAGAATAAAACTCCGAAAGGGAGGACAAGTAGAAAGCCAAGATAACTTATTATTCGCATAAGGCGAACACTCTAGAAATAAGAAACGATTTACCAAATATAGAGGTAGATCAAACTACTCACGAGATAATTGGCAAAATAAAGGAAACAGAGATAACTCGAATGGAGAAAATTCAACTCACAATGACAAGTCAAATAAGAATAAAGGTGAGTGGAATAAAAAGAAGTTAAAATGTTTCAATTGCGGGAAACATGGACATTTCAAGAAAGACTGTAGAAACCCACCAACATCTCAGGAACAATCAAACCTTATATTAGAAGACGATGAACCATCACTATTAATGGCTACATACGAAACTAAAGAAATCTTGTTGAATGAAGAACAAGTACAACTGTTGGGATATGAAAGTGCTGAACAGTTAAAGTGCTGAAGATTAACAAAGTACTGCAGAATGAAAAAGAACTGAAAAAAGTCAAAGAGTCAAAGTACTGCTAAAGAAAAAGTCAAAGTACTGACACGAAGTCAAAGTACTGCAAGATTATAAGAACTGTTTTATTCATTTATATAAAGTCTTGTAATTCTAGAACATTCTATATTAGATTACTTGTCGTACAAGGATACAATTGTAAACCGACTAGGGTTATCCTTGAGCCTATAAAAGGACCCCTAGATTGGCATTAGATGTACGAGTCTTAGAGTTTACGATTACAAGTTATTTAGAGTTTTAGAGAAGTTCGATATTCTTAGAGTTGTTGAAGTATCTGCATAATAAGCAGATTTAGAGTTAATAATAAAAGTTATTCTTCTTAGATTTGTTAAGTAAATTCCGCATACTTAATAAAGATTACTCAGTGTTTCATTGTTAATAACTTAGGATTTATCCGAGGTTGTTAAACCTTAAACAAGCTATTAAAGTTAGTTTGGTTAGAGTACATCGATCCAACAAGTGGTATCAGAGCTTGTGTGGAAACTCTGACTAAGAAAAACCCTAAAACCTACTACAACAGAACCCAAAGATGTCGACTGAAGCTATTCCACCACCATCAATCACCTCACTCAGAATTCCAATCATCAAGAAGGGAGAATATGACTTATGGTGCATGAAAATGAGGCAGTACATTGCTATTACAGACCATGCTTTATGGAATGTAATTGTCAATGGCAATGAAGTAGTTCCAGTTCCTGTGGAGATTCCTAGCCAACCTAAAGCACCTAAGGCTGTTTTACCAGCAGCTACCATAAGGAATCAAGATAAGGCTCTTAACATACTCTTATCTGCTATACCCGATGGACATCTACTGAAGTTTCATGATGCTAAAGATGCAAAGCAGCTCTGGGCTGCTCTCAATACAAGATTTGGAGGGAATGAAGCTTCTAAGAAGATGCACAGAAATCTACTAAAGCAACAGTTTGAAACTTTCACAGTTGGTGAAAGAGAGAGTCTTGATGCTGCATATGATAGGTTTCAAAATCTCCTCAACATGTTGGAGTTATACAAGGCAGAAGTATCAGTTGAAGATGCTAATCTGAAGTTTCTAAGGAGTTTGCCATCTACATGGCATGTGATTGCTACAATGATCAGAGGACAACCTGGTTTGGATGTCATGGACTTTGATGATCTCTACAACCATCTGAAGGTGTATGAGCACGAGATGAATGGTCAAACAAGTTCTCAGTCTCACAGTATTGCTTTTCTATCATGTGAAAAGAAGGGCAGTACTTCCATTAAAAGTACTGCTTCTCCAACTCAAAGTACTGTGGCTCAAAAGATGAAGTTGTGTGTTCCTTCTTTGCTCAACAGGCTTCTTTACCTGTCACCTATGAAGAAGATCTCTCACAGATTGAAGAGGATGCTTTGGAAGAAATTTATACCAGGTGGCAAGTAGCAATGATTACTGCAAGGATCAAGAAGTACATGAAGAAAACAGGAAAGAACATTGACTTCAAGCCAAAACAGGGAATCACTTTTGACAAATCAAAAATTGAATGCTTCAATTGTCAAAAGACTGGACACTTTGCAAGGGAGTGCAGATTTGCTAAGTATCAAGCAAATAGGATGACTGAGAAACCAAAGCTGGAGCTCAAAGAAATCCCTATTACAGAAACCAAAGTTTTGGTTGCTCAAGAAAGTTTATCAGAGGTTGACTGGAGTGCTGAGTTTGATGATGAACCAGTAACCTATTGTATGGTAGCAGTGGAAGAAGAAGTTGAAGATTCAGTGGAAGAATTGGACTGGAGCACTGCTTTTGATGAGGAACCTGAACATGCTGCTTTGGAACCCAGAGATTGTCTAGGAGGATTTGATTAGAGCTTAGAGTGTGAAGATGATCCTGTCTTACTTGCAATGGTAGCTACTTCACCAAGTTCACCCCTATCTCTGAGGTATGCTCAAATTGTCATGATTTCTATCAAAAACTGCTAAATAGTTATGTGATTGAAAGAGATAATTGTGTTAGGGCTAGGTAGGGGTGAGCATGGTTCGGTTTGGCTCAGTTTTTGTATAAAACCGCAACCGAACCGAAAAATTTCGGTTTTTGATTTTTAGAAACCATTCGGTTTCGGTTTTGTGTCGGTTTGGTTTTTCGGTTGTCGGTTTTTTTCGGTTTGGTTTTTCGGTTTTCTCGGTTTGTATAAGATTTATAGAGCTTTGCTTTTTCAAAGTAGATTTGACTTATATTATAAAATAACACCTTTAAAGCTTTGAAGAAACAATCCAAACAACCATTAAGAAAAACGAAAAACACAATAATGACAATAAGAAACAAATGACCAGATAAAATCCTAAAAAGAGTTGTTTATGTGTCATAGAGCAACACAATAATAACAATAAAAACCTAATAAAAACAGAAAACACCCTAGAAGAGAACTTATTATCTGTCCTGAATGACATGTTCAAGAAGCATATGAAACAAAGCGTAGTTACTCGACATGATATAGTTAACCTAGCAGAGCATATCCATCGTCCATTAGCTTCAAAACTTATTTATGTTCCCCTGTGCAACAAAGTCTTCCCACCATATGATGAACTGAAAAGGAGCAACAAGAAATGGCATCAATAATTTGAAATTTTGAAAGTAGAACTATGAGTGTGTAATAAGCAATTTATTGACACAAACTACATACAACTGGAATCTGTGCATATAAATTAGTTTATAGCTTTCTGCATACAAATAAGTTTCCAGTAGCACATATAATAATACATAAGCTCACATTTGGAATAATGATGTTAATCCTCATCCATGCATGACTCAAATGATTTTTGACCAGTAGGAAATTCATCTACAAACAAATAATATATTGAACATTAGCATCTGAATTATAGAGGATATACATATTTATAGAAAAGAAATTCGGTTAACACCCTTACCAAGTTCTATCTTCTCCATTTTCTCTTGCAGCTCTTCTAGCGCATTAATCGTCATATCTTGCAGCCCGATATCAGTAGGTGTAGACCTCATCCAATCTTGCGTACAAATTAATGCTTCAACAGTCTTAGGAGTAAGTAAACTCCTAAACTGATCAATGACTCTGCCTCCGGTGCTAAATGAAGACTCTGACGCAACGGTGGATATAGGCATTCCTAACACATGCCTAGCAACTTGAGAAAGTATCGGGAACTTGAGAGAATTAACTTTCCACCAATTTAAGATTTCAAAACTCTCATCTCTCTTCTCTAATCCATCATCCAAATAAGTATCCACCTCAGTCTTATTGACCCCATGTCCCTGTTCTTCCAAATACTTCAAAAAACTTGTTTCTAAACTAACTTTTGATCCACTGGTAAAAAGACTTGAGTCAGATGTAGAAATTGCAGAATTCTTTTTGTTCCGAGCGTTCACTCTATCTTCTTTCATCTTGTAATGCTGAAATAATTCATTTAAAGTGTCCACCACTTTCGTAGACATTACCTTTGCTTTATCAGAATTCATGCCATAAATCTGTCCCAAACAGTAATCAAGATAAAACAACTTGTTGCGTGGATCTAAAAGGACAGCAACATAAAGCAGAAAATTAATGTTATCGATGTTGTCCCAATATTTGTCGTACTTTTCTTTCATTGAAGCAGCCATAGCTTGTTTTTTCTTATCTTCATCTACACACATTCATGATATGCTTGCATGCATTGTCACGAGCTCGCCAAAAAACAGATTTGATGTAACATACTTTGATCCTGAAATCAGATTAGTTACATTATAAAACACCCTCAAGTACTCGATAAACAGTCTAGCCTTCTCCCAATCATCTTCCTCTGGAGCCCTAACAACCTTTTCTTTCCTTTTTCTTTTCCTGGTATTATCCGCAAAATCATCTTCATCATCACCAGAAAAGTAAGATCTATACTTATAATCGATCAACTTAAGTCTATCAAAAGCAGCAACATATTTCTCGGCTGTTTCCAACATTTAAAATGTTGAATTCCACCGAGTCTCTACATCTAGACAAGGTTTCTTGTCACATTGGATGTTAACTCTCTCAACAGATTCTCTGAAGCTAGCTGCCCGAGCAGGAGATGATCTAACATACCTTACAACATTACGAATTTTGGAAATGGATTTGAATTGTTCTTCCAATCCATCTCTTACCACAAGATTGAGTATATGTGCACAACATCTCAAGTGCAAGTACTTGTAGTCTAAAACCGCATGTGGCCCCTTAAGCATTTTACCCAAAAACTTAATAGCACCATCATTTGAGGAAGCATTATCAACTGTGATTGTAAAAACCCGCTCTATACCCCATTTCTGTAGGCACTGATACACCATCTTGCCAATTGTCTCACCCCTATGATTGGCTATAGGACAAAAATTCAGAATCTTCTTCCTTAATACCCAATCATCATCAACCCAATGTGCCGTTAGACACATGTAGTTCACATTCTGCACAGAGGACCAAGTATCAGTAGTAAGAGATACCGTTTGATCTTTCAAAAGGCCCTTAAGTTTTTTCCCTTCTTCTTTATAAATTTTTAAACAATCCCTTGCAACGGTCCACCTAGAGGGAAATTCAAACAAAGGATTCATTTCCCATGAGTAGTCTTGAAATCCATCGTTATCAACAATACTAAATGGTTGATTGTCTTTTATGCAAAGTCGAGCAAGTGCTTTTCTACACCTCTCTTGGCTAGAAGAATGAGTAGCCAAAGAACCACCAGCAATATCTCCCTCAAATATGGGTTTAAAACCCAAAGTAGCTTGCTTTTTTAAATCGATGTTCTTTTTGTAAGTTGGTGCTGTGCGACAGACATTAGTAAGATGATTCGACAATGCACTTGTACCATTTTTCTTACCATGACATGCTATAACCGTCTTGCAATATGGGCAAGGTGCTTTTGCCGCACCTTTTACAAATGTGAAATGATTCCAAACAAACGACCTTCTGCCACTTTTCTTCTCATCATCAACTGTTTTTTCATCTCCGACGTCATTAACATTTTCACTGTCAACATCAATCACATCGTGATCATCCACAGTTTTCACCCCTACAATGTGATCATCTATCACACCGTTATCATCCACATATGTCAGCTTCATACCGGATGCTTCCATCTGCATAAAAAACACGAAACAAATATATTAAAGAGCTGATGCATTTTCGAAAAAAATATCTAAGAACAAAACTATAATACTTTAACCAATGGAAAATAATGACATATGAAATCGAATTTAACAAGACAACTGTAAATTTCATTATCTATGATAAACAGAGTAGTAATATGCCACTTTACATGAATCTTAAAAGTTAATAAGTTACCAACTACTTTACAATACTAACTAAAAGCAGCTCATAAAAGCAACATTTGAAGAAACAAAATCATGATTTACATTCAATAAACTGATTAAGAGTTTATAACAAATCACTTTGTAATCAACTATATAGCTAAAAACAGCTCATAAACTAAAGCAAAATTTAAAGAAACAAAGTCATAATTAACATTCAATAAACTTATTAAAAAGTCTTAAAAGACACAAAGTTGAAGCAACATAATTAATACATTAGTGTGATACTACTAGATTAATATTCAATCACTAACTAATACTATTCATTATTCATCACTTTCTAAACTATCAGGCAATTAACAAACCATAAAGTAATCGGAAGTAAGAAAGTTGCAAAAATTGATTAATTGAGTAATCAATAAACT
The DNA here is from genome assembly GCA_019973895.1 of Chrysanthemum seticuspe. Classification (NCBI taxonomy): domain Eukaryota; kingdom Viridiplantae; phylum Streptophyta; class Magnoliopsida; order Asterales; family Asteraceae; genus Chrysanthemum; species Chrysanthemum seticuspe. Next base: position 361,505,008 of record BPTQ01000009.1, read on the forward strand.
TATAAAGTGAGCTATTAGCAATTAACAACATAAATAAACAATACCATTAGTAAATCAAATTCGACTACAATATAAGTCACCAACCAATTGAAATTAATTGACTAAAGAAACACTGAACTTAAAGTTGTTGTGGACACCAGCCAATAATAATCAGAGAAAATCCTATTTGGAACTTCCATGATTCAAATGACTTATATACTGAGAGTTGTAAGTAGGCAAGCGGGGAAATGGGAAACAGAATGTGAAAAATAAGGGATAACCTAACAAACTAAGATATTTTAAAATTTTTAAACAGTCAGATATTCTAGTGATAAAGATGCAGTTTGGAAATTACGGTGTATTATCTTAATACAATAAAACATCGGTTCGGTGAGGTGTGGATCGGTTCGGTCTTATATGCATTTTGAGTTTAATGTCGGTTCGGTTTCTGTTTATCGGTTTTTGAAGCTAAAACCAAACCGAACCAAAAACTTCGGTTTTTCTAAAATATAAAAACCGAACCATCGGTTTTCCAATCGGTTTCGGTTTGTTTGGTTTCGGTTCTTCGGTTTTTTTCGTTTTAGGTTCGGTTTTTCGGTTTCTTGCGCACCCCTAGGGCTAGGTCTGAGGTAGCACGTTATCAAATAACCTTAGAGTGAATGGAAGCCAAAATATTAACACATGAAAATAATGAAATGGCTTGGGTTGAAAAGTATGAACAACAGGATTACCAGTTAAAACTAAGTGAATGGAAACTAAACTGTAAAATTGCTGAAATTGAGAAACTAACTAAGGAAAGAGATGATCTGTTAGCAAAGTTTGATGCCTGGAATGAATCTGGTCTGTCACATGTTAGTCATGTTAGTTATGTTGAAAAACATAGAAGGGCTTACATTAGAACTGGCTTAGGTTTTGGTATGGACTTTACTAACATGGAAGAAAACACAACTAGTGATCAGGATGACTTAGAAGATATAACCACTAGTGATGATGAACTCATTAATTATGTTGACACATCTAGTAATGAGGGTTCAGTTAGTGATTCACCCCCTGAGTTTAGGAAAGACACTGGTTATCATGCAGTCCCCCATCCCACTGGAATTCATCAACCCCCTAGGCCTGATGTTTCTCGTTTTGATGTAGACAGTCTAGAGTTTAGGAAGAAGCTTATTGGTCAATCTAGGTCTGAAACCCCAAAGGAAACCATTGAAACAAATTTTCAAAGGCAAGCAGTACCTTCAACTCAAAGTACTACTCCACAAGCAGTACCTTCAGTAAAACCTTTTCAAAATAATACTGCTAAACTTTTTTGGGATAACTTTGGTCAAAACAGGTTTAATCATTCACCTAGAAGGCACAATAGTTTTGGTCATAGACATAGAGGAAGACACTTTGGAAGTATGGGTCAAAAATTGTGTTTTGTGTGCTATAGTCCTAATCATTTAATCAAAGATTGTGACCGTCACTCAGAATACCTTAGCAAATTTCCAAAGAACAGGTCTGCAAACCAGAAACCTAGAGAAACCAAACCAGTCTGGAATAATTCAAATAGGGTTAATCATAGCAATTTCTCACCAGATCATAGGTATCCTCACCAGAGAAGACCTTTTTCTAGGCCACCAGTACCTTCACAAGCAGTACCTTCTCAAAGTACTGCTCAGTCAAACCAAGGTACTGCTAGCACTACTTGGAACAGAAATCCTAGGAGATCTCATTACTATCAACCTAGATGGTACTATAATTCACATAGGGGATCTAGATCACAGGAACCAAGTGTTAAAACTGAATGGGTTAAGAGGGAAAGTACTGCTGAGGGACAAACAGTACTTTCAACCAAAAGTGAATTAGATGTTTTTGTGATACAAGAAAAAGAGAATGAATTTGCAAAAGAGAGTTCTGTTGAAAATCCAGAAAGTTTTAAAAATCCACATGTTAAAAATCAAAAGATAATTCTGGATCATGTCTTAAAAGATAGTGGAAATTACATACTCAAAGAATTTGAGTTTGTAACTCCACAAGGGGAACACAAATCAGTAATGGATTGGGTTCCTAAAAGAGACTAACTCTCTAATTCTTTGTGCAGGGCAACCCAGAAGAGGAGCTTAAAGATCATTTGATTGTAGATAGTGGTTGCTCTGGAAGCATGACAGGAGACAAGGAGATTCCGTCTGATTTTAGATCTATTAGTAGAGGAAGAGTTGCATTTGGGAATGATCCCAATGGAGGAAGAATTATTGGGAAAGGAACTATCAAAGCAGGGCGAATAGATTTTGAGAATGTTAGATATGTGAAGGAGCTCAAGTTCAACTTTCTGTCAGTCTCTCAAATTTGTGATAAAAAGCATCCTGTGTTATTCACTGACACAGAATGTCTCATCTTTTCCTCTGAATTCAAGCCTGTTGATGATAACTTGGTAGTTCTCAAAGTACCAAGAACCAATGATGTGTATAGTCTGGACATGAAGAGTCTTCACTCTTATGGGAGAGCCACCTGTTTAGTGGCAAAAGCAACAACTGAAGAAGCACATCAGTGGCATAGAAGATTAGGCCATGTTAATTTCAAGAATATCAACAAACTGATCAAAGGCAATTTAGTTAGAGGTTTACCTTCAAAGACTTACAAGAATGATCACTCATGTTTGGCATGCAAGAAGCGTAAACAACACAAAGCTTCATGCAAGAAGCTTGAGGAAAGAACTATTAGAGAACCATTGGAGCTGTTACATATGGATTTGTTTGGACCTGTCTCTGTGGCAAGTTTAAACAAGAAAAAGTACTGCTTGGTTGTTATAGATGATTGCAGTAGATTCAGTTGGGTATTTTTCTTGGGATTTAAAAATGATACTTTTGATGCTATTCAGACTCTAATAATAGCCCTTGAAAACCAATTGAGACTCAAGGTTACAGGTATTAGATGTGATAATGGGACTGAATTCAAGAACAAGCTTATGGATGAATTTTGTGCTAATAAAGGAATCAAGAGGGAGTTCAGTATTTCAAGAACACCACAGCAGAATGGTGTTGCAGAGAGGAAGAATAGGACTTTGATTGAAGCAGCCAGAAGTATGCTTGCAGATTCACAACTACCTATTCAATTCTGGGCTGAGGCTGTAAGTACTGCTTGCTATGTACTTAACAGAGTATCAGTTACCAAACCACAGATGAAGACACCTTATGAGTTGATGATGGGCAACAAACCCAACATTCGTTTTATGAAGCCTTTTGGATACCCTCTCACTATTTTAAACACAATTGATAATTTGGGAAAGTTTGATGGCAAGTCAGAAGAAGGATATTTATTGGGCTATTGTACCAACAGCAAGGGCTTTAGAGTATACAACAGAGTCACTAGGAAGGTTCAAGATTGTCTTCATGTTGAGTTTTTAGAAGATCAAGAGAATCAGAAGGGTAAAGGTTCTGATTGGATGTTTGATCTTGAAGTTTTGACTCCTTCTATGAACTATGTACCTGTCAGAGAAGAAAATCAACCTGTGTACAATGACGAAGATTCACAGTATGTTGTTCATGGAGTTCATATTAGACCTGATGTTGTTCCTGATGAAGAACCAAAGAAAAGTACTGATGCACCAAAGCAAAGTACTGTTGAACCAACTAAAAGTACTGAGGAACCAAAATCTTCACTATCTGCTGAAGATCAAGCTATTCAAGAGACACTTAATCAGATGCTTTTTCAAGATGTATTAGCACATTCTTATTCTGATGAACAAAGAAGAGCTTATGAGGAAGCAAAGAAAAAGAATAAGACTATAGAATATTCTCACAGTACTTTGGACAGTACTTTCTGTCACACCCCCAAAATATCGCAGCGGAACGATAGTGTCTTTGGGGTATGACTTCATAGCACAAAGTATGGATACAGAAAACGACCTCTAAAATGAGACGTTTTAAAATGTTTACCATTCGATTAAATAAAGTTAAAGTTTACAAAACATGAGATCCCAAAGTTTGATAATACATAAAGGGTTACAAAACATGTCGAATGGTAATAGATAAAAACACAAGACTCCAATGTATGCCATGTGACCCAAAAGCTCAATGAAATGCTATCGCCTTACGACCTGAGATAAACATGCTAAAAAGTGTCAACACAAAGGTTGGTGAGTTCATAAGTTTGTTGAAAATGATTTGAAAAATTCTTTAAAGAATGTTGATGCAGCAAAAGCATTGCAAATCCATTCAGTTCCGAGTTCCGCCCATACCAAACCCGCAACCTATGTGTTCACAACCCATTGCCTACTATAGAATTGTCAGCCTTGTTTGTAAGTAGGACATATGTGCATACGATATATACATGTACTTAATGCAAAGAATCACAGCCAACTGAACCTCTTGACAAGTCTAAATTGTTTGTTATGTTTCATTGAATAACAGATTATATTCACCCCAGGTCACGTCATCAAGGACCCAAGGGTGGGGGCGTCAGCCCAATAGTACTATCAATACCTCTCCGCCGGCTCCCGCAGGAGTCAACCAGTTGCTAAAGTATGTATGTTGAGGCATAATTGAAAACAAGTTTAGCACATTAAGGCACATATCGCAATAAACCACACATAATGTCCAAAGAGTATAAGAAGTATAGTGTAACACAATTGTATAAATGGTTTGAGTATTCGCAAGAGTAAAAACAAGTATTTAAGCATGTATCTCCCCCAAAGAGTTTGTAAGAATTTAAACGAGTAAAAGCGGGGTATGAACTCACCTGGTATGATTGATATGCTAACAAAATGAAGTGCACGAAAATGAGGCTCGGAAACTATCCGCGACCTAAAATAAATGATATGCTCTAATATGAGTCATGAAACAATGTCGTGCATATAAACTCATATGATATCCATACCACTTGTACGTTTTGGAAATAATGTTTATCGTCAAAATATATGTTTATGACATCTCGTCGTGTTTATAAAATACTTTGCAAGTATATATGTTGAATCAACATCCTACGATAATCGTTTTGTGATTTATTATGAAATTATAACTTTTTCTTCGTAAAATAATGTCATTTGACAATTTCATGAAAGTGAATATACGGCCTCGTAAAGCTAGTCGTAAAATGGTGCACGTCGAGTGTCAGGAAACAAACTCGACGGTTTTGGGAAGCTTGTATCATTATCTCAAAGCTCTAGTATTTAAGTTTTCATCCTAGAGGTCTCGATCATGGAAATAAATATAGGTTAAGTGTGATACTTTAGTCCAAAGAATAGTTTAAAGGATGGTTTTTGGCAAAGTTTGAGTGACCATAATTAATTCATTACAACTCCGCTAGACAAACGGTCGGACATTTTGGAAAATATACTTGGCGAACTCACTTTTACTAGAAGACATCACTTTATAAAAAGTTCTACATCAATGTTAAAAACAACCTTCAACTTGGTCTCTTTGTTTGCCGTAAAACTTGCCTATTAGAAATAATATAGTTTTTTTCTTATATAATAAAGTTACGGCAACTTTGTGAAAACGTGTATAATTTAATCGTTACAAATCCGTTTTCTACGTTTTATATGTCCTTAGCTTTGTATCAAAATATACTAACCTATTTTTGACAAGTCGACATAATTTACAACGCCCAAGCTTCATTTTTGACTCGTACAAATTAAACAATACATGCTGAAATTTCCAGAAAATTATAGTTTTCGTCGCCAACTTGAAAAATCCATAACTTCTTCGTTATAGCTCCGTTTTAATCCGTTCAAGTGGCTACGTTTTCGTTTTAAAGTGTATTTTCTAAATATCTAGCCCAAAATATTATACCCACTGTCGGATTTTCCAGATTTTCAAAATATGGACATACCCTTTTTAAAACGTGTCAAAATGAGTTTTTCTCGCGCCAAACATATTCTAACCCATTCAAAACAACTCCAAAGCTATTCTAATCCTACCATACACCTTCTTAGGGTGTCATGGGTTCCTAGAAATCACCAAAAATAATATATAACAAGGAGTAATTATAGGATGACTTATATATACATAACTCTTAAAATCCATGAAAAAGTGGTATAAACCTCATGAGTCTTGCATGTTTTCTCAAATAAAAATGAAATGACCATAACAATGAATATGAAATATTATGATGAATATGAATGCTTACTAGTAACTTGATGAGGTTTATGAGAACAAAGGATTTTCCTAATCACCCTAGGTTTTTATTTCAAAACCTATACAAAGAGTGATACTAGAGTGTTAAATAACTTTGTCTTGAAAATTTTTATGATGATCCTCCTTGGTCTTGTGGTTGGCCGGTTTGCAAGAGAGAAGAGAAAGATAGATAGTTTGATCTTTTACTTGTAAAATGAAGAAGTGAAATGAGTTTGATTTTTGTATAATACATAAAACTTATGAGATATTTAGCAAGACTTGGTGATTCACCTCAAATGACTCACCCCCTTGTCGACAAGGGGGTGTTATCATTTACTTAATACATTTTTTTTATTATGTTTAAGTGTGATCAAGTGTAAGTTACTTGAAGACTTGTGGTAGATTGTGTACACATTTGAATATTTAGGGTAGCGTTAGATAAAAATAAATTTTCACGGGTCAAGATAAAATATATTGAGGTCATAAAAACTATAAAAATACATTTCTTGTAATATTTGAGTGAAATAATAATAATCGTGTAATATTTAAGAAAACCGTCGTAATTATATAATTATAACAATTTATATACAAAATAAATTTAAAACACTGGGTAAACTCATAATATTATTTTTATAAACTTAATATGAGTATAAAAATATATCGGGATAATTTTTGAAAGTAACGGATCAATTGTACAAAATAATTAATTACGCGATAACGTTTATTTAATAAAAGTTATACGTTTAATGTAAAATGCAAAACCATGCATGAACTAATATGACGAATATTGAGTTTGAGAAATGACCGGAAATTGAGAATTGTGACACTTTCGAACAAAGTACTGATGCGCCAGTTGACAGTACTTTAGATGATTTGGATGATCCTACCATGCCTGGTTTAGAGGAAGTTGATGATGAGTTTCAAGATGAAGGTATTTTCTCAGATTCCAATGAAGATGCTGATTTTACTAATTTGAATGATACTTATGGAGTTCCACAATCTCCAATCTTAAGAATCCATAAGAATCATCCAACTGATCAAATAATTGGTCCTTCTACTTCTGGAGTCATGACAAGACACAAAGCTAAGAGTTTACTACACCTCACAATGCTTTACTTAGCTTTATGTATAAACAAAACAGGCTGAATCATAAGGACCATCAAACCTGCCTATTTACTTGTTTTATCTCTCAAGAGGAACCCAAGAATATTGCTCAAGTATTGACTAAAGAAAGTTGGGTTGAAGCTATGCAGGAAGAACTTCTTCAATTTAAACTTCAAGAAGTTTGGGTATTATGTGATCTTCCAGATGGGAAGAAAGTTATTGGAACCAGATGGGTTTTCAGAGTCAAAAGAGATGAAATAGGCAATGTTATCAAGAACAAGGCAAGGTTAGTAGCTCAAGGTTACAGACAGGAAGAAGGGGTAGATTATGATGAAGTATTTGCTCCTGTAGCAAGGATTGAAGCTATTAGAATATTTCTTGCTTTTGCTTCATATATGGGATTTCAGGTTTACCAGATGGATGTCAAGAGTGCCTTTCTGTATGGCACTATTACAGAAGAGGTGTATGTTAAACAACCTCCAGGTTTTGAAGATCCCACACACCCTAACAAAGTCTACAAGGTGGTTAAGGCTCTTTATGGCCTTCATCAGACACCTAGAGCTTGGTATGAGAGGCTCTTCACATTCTTATTACAACATGGTTACAGGAGGAGAGCTATTGACAAGACTTTGTTTATCAAGAGAGACAAGAAGGATATCATGTTAGTGCAAGTCTATGTTGATGATATCATCTTTGGAGCTACCAAACAGTCTATGGTTAAGGAGTTTGAGCAGCTGATGCAGAAAGAATTTCAGATGAGTTCAATGGATGAGTTAACTTTCTTTTTGGGACTTCAAGTTAAGCAGTCAAAGGAAGGTATTTTTATCAGTCAAGACAAGTATGTATCTGACATACTTAAGAAGTTCAGTTTTAATGCTATGAAGACAGTAACTACACCTATTAAATCAATCAACTCATTGGGCAAAGATGAAGATGGACAACCTGTTGAAGTCAAGTTATACAGATCAATGATTGGCTGTCTAATGTATCTCACTGCATCAAAGCCTGATATCATGTTTGTTGTGTGTTTATGTGCAAGATATCAAGTCTCACCAAAGGTCTCTCATATGAATGCAGTAAAGAGGATTTTTAGTTATTTGAAACAACAACCTAAGTTGGGGTTGTGGTATCCTAAGGATTCACCTTTTCACTTGGAAGCTTTTTCAGATAGTGATTATGCAGGTGATAACTATGATAGAAGATCTACAACTGGAGGATGCCAATATCTTGGAAGAAGATTAGTCTCCTGGCAATGCAAGAAGCAGACAATTGCAGCAACATCATCTACTGAAGCTGAATATGTGGCTGCTGCAAGCTGTTGTGGACAAGTTTTGTAGATGCAGAATCAACTCTTGGACTATGGGTTCAATTTTAAGAATACTCCTATCAATGTTGATAATGAGAGTACTATCTGTAGTGTGAAGAATCCAGTTTATCATTCCAAGACCAAGCACATTCAGATTAGGCATCACTTCATCAGAGATTGTTATGAGCACAGGCTCATTAATGTGGTCAAGGTTCACACAGATGACAATGTAGCTGACTTACTCACCAAAGGCTTTGATGTTTCAAGATTCAATCACTTGGTGGTGAGCATTGGCATGATTAACTACTGAGCTACATTTAAGGGGAGGACTATAAAGTATTAGTATAGTCCTATGCATTGTTTGAGGGGAGGATATTTATGTATACTTAGCTTTTACAAAGGAAATTGGAAAAGTACTATTTTTTTTATGAAAGTACTGCTTGGAAAGTACTGCTTGGGAAAGTACTGTTTGTCTTATTAAAGTACTGTTCCAACGGTAATATTGAGGGGTAATTACTACTAACGGTAACTCTGTTATTATGGGCTGTGATTTTTCAAATCTCACCTATAAATAACTACTCTCCGATTTTCCCTCTTATATTCATACTTTAGAATCTTTTCCATATTTCTCTCACTTTCACCATCTCCTTATTATTCGATCATATCTCTTAATTGTGCTCACAAATTCATCAATGGCGAATCGACATACAGTTTCAAAGCACAACATGGTGGCTAATTTAGAAAAGACAGCGGCGAATGTGGCTTTTCATGATATAATTGATTATCTTACTGGGTCGCCAATCAGTTATGATCTTTTAGTGGAGCCGGATATAATTGCACCTTGGATTCAATAATTTTGGGCTAATGCTAGGGATAATATGAAGAATGATGAATTTTATGTTCGATCAACAGTTGCTGGAAGAACTGTGACGATTACAGAAGCCTCTATTCGAGAAGACTTATTATTTGGTGATGAAGGAGGGGCTATTCGTTTCGATAAGCAACTGATTTGGGATACATTTAGGGACATTGGTTATGAAGGGTCCTTAACAGAACAAACATTCAAGAAACCCTTATTTTGTCCTCATTGGAAATTTTTGGTTCATGTGTTGCTCCATTGCATAAGTGCTAAGAGTACCTCTTGGGAGCAGTTTGGGTCAAATATTGCATCTGCTATAGTTGGGTTAGCTACAAATCGGGTTTTTAACTTCTCACGGCTAATTCTGGATGGAATGCTCTCACATGGATCCAAATGGCTAATTCTGGATGGAATGCTCTCACATATCTCACATGGATCCAAATGGCTAATGTACCCAAGGTTTATACAGGTTTTCTTGAACAAGCAACTTGCTGATGTGCCAAAGCCTACAGACTTACTACCTGTTATTGTCCAACAAGCCAAGATTTTTACCTTTATGGCAAGAAGGAGTGATTTATTCAGAGGTCAAGACACTCCATTAACTCCTTCTATGATGGAAATTGTTCAGGCTATTAGGGATGAAGCTGGAGAAGGTGATGACAGTGAAAGTACTGCTTCTCAACAAGGTACTGCATCTCAAAGTGCTGCATCTCAAAGTGCTGCATCTCAGAGTGCTGCATCCCGAGGTGCTGCTTCACACAGTACTGCTTCGTAAAGTACTGATCAAGAAGATATTGCAGTTCCACCTCCTCCATCTCCACAAGTATCTCCACAAGCAGGACATTTATCATCTGGAGGAGATGCACCAACTATGGAGCCTGAAGGTCAAGTTCTCAAAAACTATGCTTTAACAAGGGAATTGACAAGGTTGAAGAAATCATTTGAAGATCAGGCTACCAAGATTACAAGATTAAAGCTTAAATTTAGAAGGCTCAAAAATTTTGTCTGGCCATTGGTTCAACATCATAGATTATGGGTCAAATCTCAAAGGAAGCAAGGACGACCTGTTAGGGAGTTTAAGAAGAAGACCAAAGGCAAACAGGTTCATAAACCATCTTCTGTCCAATTGGGGAGGAATTTATAGGAAAAGAATTTGAAAGAAGATGCTGTTAAGGAGAAAGAACCTAAAGGTACTGAAGAGCATGTTATCATTGAAAGTACTGAAGAAGAAAGGACTGAAGATCAAGGTACTGAACAACAAAGTATTGCTTTTCATTGAACCTTCATACAAGAGTTAATTACTCCAAGAGTATTAGATTTTGAAGATGAAGCTGGTCCTTCAACTGTTATTCATGATACACCCAAACCTGTAAGAACTGCAAGTGATGATCAACTTATTGCTGAAATATTGCATGATTTATCAAAGCCAAAGGATGTTACTATTTCTGAAGTTGCAGAGGAACAACCAAGAGTTTCTCAACCTGCAATAGATCCTAAAGATAAAGGAAAGGGTATTCTGGTAGAAACTAAGAAGAAAAAGCTAACTTTGGCAGATCTTAGAGCAATTGAAGTTGCTAGGAATGAAGAAGCAGCTAGAAAAATACAAGAAGAACTTAATGCTGAAGTAGTGACTGAAGTTACTAATGAAGAGGCAATGAATGAAGAAGTAGCTAGGAAATTACAAGAAGAATTGAATGCTGAAGATGCTGAACCATTACAGTCACCTACTCATGTTTCTTTTATACCTAGAAGACCAAACCTTGCTAAAGAAAGGAATGCAATGATGGCTTATTTGAAAGGTCGAGGATATAAAGGATTGCAGAAGCTGAATTATGTTGATATGAAAAGACTTTTATGATGCTGAGACAAAGGCTTATAAGAAGGATGTTGCAAGCATCAAAGATTATAAACATGAAGCTACTTGGACTGAAGCAAAAAGAAAGAAAAGTTTAAAAAGAAAAAGGAAAACTGATGTTGAAGATATACAGCTTTCAAAGAAAGAAAAAGTTGAGTTAAGATCTGATAAGGTTTTAAAAGGTACCATTTTGAGGGGTCGTTTTAGCCTTTATTTGATCACTTTTGTATCCGTTATTACTTAATATCGTTCCTTTTCACTTTTTAGGTCTCTTGAAGGCAAATTGCTGTAATGGCACTTATTTGGACGAAAAGGCGCGGATATACGAAGGAAATGGCCAAAGTCAAGAATCGAGACACTCAAGCTGCTGAAATACAAGGGGACGGCGTCAGGTGTTATTTGCGACGCCGTCGGAGCACTTTTGTGACGGCTCAGTAGCCAAATTGCTTTTTTACACTTGACGGCGTCAGAAAGCCGACGGCGTCACAACCACAAGGTGACGCCGTCACAAGGTGATCAAGACTATCACAGCATGCGCGCGAAGTAGTTGATATTGTTTTGGCCATAACTTTTGCATACGAACTCGGATTTAGGTGGTTCAAAAGCCCACGCGACCGGAACGAGAAAATCTACAATTTGGTGAAAAAATGGTCGTGACGCCGTCACTCTATAAGTGTGACGCCGTCACCATTTGCCGACAGAAAATCTGCCTATAAATAGAACATTATAACTTCACTTTTTGTAAGCTCTAAACCCTAACTCCGATTCCAGGGATTAGATAGGTGTTTTTCCAGCAACTTTGAAGGTTTCAATCACTCCAAAAACATCTTGTAATGGTTTGTTGATTATATCTTAATCTATATATTCAATTTATCATTATGTCTATCCTATATTTGATTGATTGTGTGTATGCTTGCATGTTTACCATATCTGGCTAAATTACTTGTGTGTTTGCTTAGATATATGAAACCTAGTTGTTAATTATTGTTAGGTTGTCTCTTATCTTAATTGTAATTGGCTTAGGAGTGCGACTAGGCTATCGTTGTGTCTAATACTTGATAAATCTTTGATTGTTTATGAATGACTTAGTGGATTTCGTTTACTAAACCCAAAGATAACCTCAAAGTTAGTTTATGAATGACTTAGTGGATTTCGTTTACTACACTTAAAGGTGACTTAAAAGAGTTAGGGAATGCACCCCTTACAACCTTAGAAAACACAACGCATTAAGAATAAGGACGTGACAATTCAACCTTCAATAGGAGATAACTAGGGAGTAGTAGAATCTAGGTAAACACATCTTTAACTATCATACGAGCACACAACAATAGATATAGACTATCCTCACCTTAGTTAATTATATAATTAGATAGTAGAGTAATCGGTAGAAATACCAACCCCCAAATTCAAACCCCGAGATTCGTACATTTCCATTTCATAAAAATATAAAAAATACAAAAACAATCTTCCTCAACCCCAACCTTAGCGTAGTAACTTCTCACTAGCATTCCTATTCCCCTAGAGAACGATATCAATACCCGTGGCTTACCCTAATTACTACACTACAACGATTAGGTTCACTGCCTAGGGTGTTATAAAACTTGCTCGAAGAAAAGGAAGTTTCCTTGACCCCGAACGACGCGTGTAGCGTTATCAAGTTTTTGGCGCCGCTGCCGGGGAATAGAATAGCTAGTTAGTAGTCCACCTCGTTTAGGTTTCTTTGCTTGATTCCTATCAAGTAAACTTTTTTCTCATTTTTAGATTTCTTTTAGTCTATCCCCCTTCTTCGTGACCTTTGTTCGTAACCCCATCACTTTTCATCATGGAGGATGATAACCAACCACCACTCATCAACCCACCACCAAATGACCCGCCAAGAGCCCGTACTCTTGGTGAGTATTCGAGACCAAGCCACTTAGGCTATAAGAACACCATTGAGCTTCCCGACCAAGCCCAAACTACGGCCCTGCGATCCGACACCATCCGGTTGGTGCAAAACGGATGTGCATTCCATGGACTTCGTTCCGAAGATCCTAATCAGCATCTTAAGGATTTCCTTAAAATTGTCGATTCCATCGACCTCGATGCTACTACTCGGGAGACCACGCGTCTGCGTCTCTTCCAATTCTCTCTACGGGACCAAGCTAGTAATTGGCTTGACCGACTTCCCGCCGGATCCATCTCAAGATGGGATGATCTCACCACTCGTTTCCTCGCCCAATTTTTCCCACCGGAGAGAACTACCAAACTTAGGAATGACATCTTGATGTTCCAACAACGTCAAGGCGAAACTCTGTACAAAGCATGGACTCGATTTAAGGACTTACTTCATAAAGTCCCTCATCACGGCATCGATCTTTGGCTTCTAGTCCAAATCTTTTACGATCGTGTCAACTTCTCAACTAAGAAATCCATCGACGAAGCGGCCGGTGGTAAACTTAGTAAACTCACCGTGGAAGAATCGTGGGGTACAATAGAGGACCTTGCCCTCTATGAAAACGAATGTTGGAATGACCCCCGTGAGTTGTCCAAAACTGCTAAGGCAGTCTCTTTGCCTCCCATTGACTCACAACCTTCCAATCGTAGGATGCTCGAAATTGAAGATCAAGTCAAATTCCTAATGAGCTCCTACGAGACTCCTAAGCTCGATCCAAATAACTTAGGAAAATCCTACAACAACCCTCCAAACACCGGAACTTCCACTAGTCTTGAGGGAATGGTGTCCAAATTCATGTCATCTCAAGAAGCTCGATTGACGCAACTTGAAGCCGATTTCAAGAAACGACAAAACGAGATGACAACCAAGCTCGACACCCTCTTAAAAGCCTTCAATGGACAAAGGGATGAAATACAAGAAAAAATGGCGGAGATGATGGACTCAGTGAAAGAGTACATTAAGACGAAGATTCCCGAGAAAGTGCTAGTAAGGAACGATGAGCACGCTACCCCCACTTTGTCTGTTAATGCCATTTCCATTGCTTCCGATGAGGATGGAGCAGTTGAGAAGAAGGAGCCTGAGAGCAGCAAGGATAGTAAGGATAAGAATGAGGCTCGGACTGATGATGAACCAAAATTCATCAAGTATTACCTTAAGCATGAGATCAATAATAAAACAATCGTTAACCAAGTGAAAAACTTTAGGTGCAATGATGTTCTTAGGAAATCCCTCTTAGGTGAAGTAGGAGAGGAAGAGTATGACACCATGCCTATTGGACCTATGTATGAGTCAATTCTGAGAAAGCCAGTAACTAAGAAGCTAGAGATCTCTGGGAACTTTGTAATTCCATGTAGCATAGGTGACTTAGAGAACCTAAATGCCTTGGCCGACCAGGGATCCGATGTAAACATAATGCCGCTGTCAGTCTATAATAAGTTGACTAAGGAGGAACCGACCACGACCAATCTTAGACTTTCCTTAGCAAATCATTCATATGTTTATCCCATAGGAATAGCGGAGGATGTCTTAATTGAGGTTGCCAATATTGTCTATCCGGTGGACTTCGCAATTGTAAACATTGAGGAAGATAAAAACCTGCCATTAATCCTGGGAGCACCTTTCCTGACCACCGCCAAGGCAACCATCAAATGCGGTGAAGGGATTATGATACTCAAAAGTGGAAAAGGACAAGTTAGGGTACCTATTGTTCCGAGATATCCTTTGAAGATTATGGAGAAGGTAAAAAATATGAATTCGCAGGTCTCCAATAATGCCGTTCAGAAGAAAATGGTTGAATGGGAAAAAGGGCTTAGAGAATTCATGGTTCAAGGGTTAAATGCGACATTGTGGAAACGTGATAAAAAGTTAGGAAATAACTATACCACAATACCACAAACTCAAAAGAACCCTAAGGAATTTTTGAATGGAGAAAAGGTGCTTTTGTATAAATCAAGAATAAAGGCATTATGGGGAAGGAATAAGCCAAGATGGTTTGGACCTTATACGGTGAAAGAAACTAATCTAAAACATAAAACCGTTATCATAATAGACGATGTTGGAAGAGAATTCACGGTGAGCATACAACGTCTACAACCTTATGATGAAGGCTTAGTGGAAGAAAAGAAGGACGGCAATGAAGTCACATAGGGGCACGACTATGAGTCTAGCTACAAGACTCTTAAATAAAGAAAAAGCGCTTCGTGGGAGGCAACCCATGCTTAATTGTTTGCTTGTTAGTGTCATATATCTTTTATTGATTGTTTATTCTCATGTTTAAATTTGTAAAAATGCTTTATTTTGTTTTTAACCTCGTCTTAATTGCATATAAAGGTATTTTACATAAAGGATAAGTGTAGGGAGGATTACACACGTTTTCATAAGAAACGTGAACATGAGAATAACAATTAATTAAAAGATATATTTGTGTGTTTGTTCGAGTCAAATGCTTGTATCGAGTCATAATGGATGTTTTGCAGGAAATTTTTCCAGATTTTAAAGATAAAAATGTTCCAGAATTTTTTTCCAGAAAATTGCAGACCAGTTTCTGTCAGGATAACCTGACGGCGTCAGGGTCGTAACCTGACGGCGTCAGGAGGAGCAGAAACAGCTTCTAACTTTTTCTCGTTTTCTGTGCTACTTATAAAATTTTGGAATTTTCCAGGTCTTAATTTTCCAGAAATTCTGCAAACATCCATTCCACAAGCATTATATCTTATTTAAGTCTGGAATTACATCTTGTTGTGATTTTTCGTTGTTCGGTTTGATGCGTTGGGTTGTTTGTTTTCTTCAAGTGTGCAGGTTTAATTTATCAAGAAGAAGATACATAAGATTGGAAGGAGCTTTTCACGCATAAATTCTTCTTGAAAAGGATTTAACCACCACTTTACATGGATCCTACCAAGCTAATCAGGGGAGTATTAGTCTCTTTCGTTTTTAATTACCTTCCATTATCATAACTTTGATACTTTCGGGGAACATTGGGGACAATGTTCAGTTTAAGTGTAGGGAGGGAAAATAAAAAGGGAACTTTGAAACTATGCTTATCCTTGAATATTTGCTTTGTCCAATTGTGATTGTGTAATAAACCATGAGAAAATGTCGGTTAGGGTAATTTTGGCACCAAATTTAAAATTTTTTCATGACATATAGGAGTGGGCCATTAGTCTTAACAAAAGCGTCTCACGGATAGGAAGTTGCATGACTAGCACAAAAACCCTTTACCACCCAAATTCCACCCAAAATGTGAGGATCACCCTTAGATTAGTAGGAATTAAAGCATTCATCTTCAATGCTTAGAGTGTGAACCGGTAGTATATTAGATTCTAGAACTTGTTTTGTGATGCATTCCGAGATCGCAAGTGAGGCTACACTTGTGTAGTTAGGAATAACTAAATGATAAGAGGTATTAGGATAACCCTTGTTTGATACCTGTAATATAATTACTTCTTCCATATCGGTTGAGTAATTCCCCCACACCCTTTGCGTTGTACTCATCTTTAGTACACGATACCCCTAGTTAACCCCTCAGAGCCTATCCTTTTCGCGGTTCTCGTGATGTTTCGGTTTTTCCGGAATATCAATGAAGAGCATTGTTTACACCCCACCCCCAAATATACACCCAAATTGCCTTAGCCTACCCCTTATGCACTCACTTTTAGTGCACTATTGTTATCACCCAAAACCCTTAGTTCAATTATCTGGTTGCTTGCATGAGTTGCTAAGTCGAGTCATATCCCTTGTATACAGTTTTGGGACGATTGGGATTCATGGGAAAAGTTAAAGTTTGTGAAATGACGGGAAGGGAACGTTAAATTCAAATTCCCTTTGTTTGCATAATAATGTACCCCAAGTCTTTTGATCTTTTCAATTCAGGTCAAATTAGTGTTAGAGTAAAAAAAACTCAAGTGTAGGGATGTGCCTATAAATCCCTATCATTTTGATGTTACCGTAGAGGATGGTAGAGTAAAAGTGTATGAAAAAAAAAAAAAAAAAAAAAAAATCGAAAAAAATCGAAAAAAATAGAAAAAGAGAAAAAGAAAAAAAAATATAGAGTAAAAAAAAATACGGGCTACCATCCTACATTTATCTTTTAAATTTATGTTTGTTTATTTCCGTTGCCTAGATTTTTAGAGTGTCGAGTCTTGGCTTAGCAACGCCATTCTTCGTATGCTTGTAACATAGAGATTTTTGACTTGCCACCACTAAAAAGCCTATCCCACCAAACCCTTTATTTCCCTACCGTAAGCCTAACATTACAACCCTTTAAAAGACCTCTTTGATAGTCTTTCCTAGGTGCTTACGCCAAAGCGATGGAGATTTGATCTATTCTCAAGCCTATGGTAATCTATGTACTAAGACCGGTTAATGAGTGTTTATCTTCCATTTCCTATTTGTTATATTTCATATATACACCCGAGAGAGATGTGAGTATCCAAACACCCCATGTGAGGTGCTAGTATGTAATTTCCGTGCTTGTTATGACTTTTGCGGGGCTTATATGTGTTGTGTACCGTTTTGAATCAATGCTTCATGACCCCTAACTTATAAATTAATTGGCTAAAAGCACATTTGCTTGAGGACAAGCAAATACCAAGTGTAGGGATATTTGATAAGGTTTTAAAAGGTACCATTTTGAGGGGTCGTTTTAGCCTTTATTTGATCACTTTTGTATCCGTTATTACTTAATATCGTTCCTTTTCACTTTTTAGGTCTCTTGAAGGCAAATTGCTGTAATGGCACTTATTTGGACGAAAAGGCGCGGATATACGAAGGAAATGGCCAAAGTCAAGAATCGAGACACTCAAGCTGCTGAAATACAAGGGGACGGCGTCAGGTGTTATTTGCGACGCCGTCGGAGCACTTTTGTGACGGCTCAGTAGCCAAATTGCTTTTTTACACTTGACGGCGTCAGAAAGCCGACGGCGTCACAACCACAAGGTGACGCCGTCACAAGGTGATCAAGACTATCACAGCATGCGCGCGAAGTAGTTGATATTGTTTTGGCCATAACTTTTGCATACGAACTCGGATTTAGGTGGTTCAAAAGCCCACGCGACCGGAACGAGAAAATCTACAATTTGGTGAAAAAATGGTCGTGACGCCGTCACTCTATAAGTGTGACGCCGTCACCCTTTGCCGACAGAAAATCTGCCTATAAATAGAACATTATAACTTCACTTTTTGTAGGCTCTAAACCCTAACTCCGATTCCAGGGATTAGATAGGTGTTTTTCCAGCAACTTTGAAGGTTTCAATCACTCCAAAAACATCTTGTAATGGTTTGTTGATTATATCTTAATCTATATATTCAATTTATCATTATGTCTATCCTATATTTGATTGATTGTGTGTATGCTTGCATGTTTACCATGTCCGGCTAAATTACTTGTGTGTTTGCTTAGATATATGAAACCTAGTTGTTAATTATTGTTAGGTTGTCTCTTATCTTAATTGTAATTGGCTTAGGAGTGCGACTAGGCTATCGTTGTGTCTAATACTTGATAAATCTTTGATTGTTTATGAATGACTTAGTGGATTTCGTTTACTAAACCCAAAGATAACCTCAAAGTTAGTTTATGAATGACTTAGTGGATTTCGTTTACTACACTTAAAGGTGACTTAAAAGAGTTAGGGAATGCACCCCTTACAACCTTAGAAAACACAACGCATTAAGAATAAGGACGTGACAATTCAACCTTCAATAGGAGATAACTAGGGAGTAGTAGAATCTAGGTAAACACATCTTTAACTATCATACGAGCACACAACAATAGATATAGACTATCCTCACCTTAGTTAATTATATAATTAGATAGTAGAGTAATCGGTAGAAATACCAACCCCCAAATTCAAACCCCGAGATTCGTACATTTCCATTTCATAAAAATATAAAAAATACAAAAACAATCTTCCTCAACCCCAACCTTAGCGTAGTAACTTCTCACTAGCATTCCTATTCCCCTAGAGAACGATATCAATACCCGTGGCTTACCCTAATTACTACACTACAACGATTAGGTTCACTGCCTAGGGTGTTATAAAACTTGCTCGAAGAAAAGGAAGTTTCCTTGACCCCGAACGACGCGTGTAGCGTTATCAAGATCTGAAACTAGGGATGAACTAAGAAATTATCTCAGAATAGTAGATTTTGAATATTCCAAAGAAGATAATGACATGAAGATGAACAGATCTCAGATTATTGCTTTTGAAGTTGTGGAATCTAAAGATGGAAGTTATATGATGTTTCATAAAGAAGATGAAAGCTTCAGAGTGTTCAACAGGCTAAGGGATTTGATGCACATCATAGATAGAGTGGATCTATTCTATTTATATCATGTGGTGAAATAGTACTTTGAACATCATCCATCAGAAGGAATTGGTTTAGTATTGCTTGGAGATCTTACAACTGCATGGGAAACTGAAGAACAGAGCAGTGATGAAATTTGGAAGAATCAAGAGAATTGGGAAATTGTTTGCTGGAGATTCTTTGAAGAATCTGGTGTACATGTTCTAGAGCTGTAAAATGGAACAATGATTCACATGTTTGCAGACAGAAGATATCCTCTTACAGTTGAGCTTATGAGGAGGATGCTAGAGCATGGAATGGAAGTTGAAAAGGATAATGAAACTGCTTGTATGGTCATCAATCTGTTTATCAACTGGACTACTATAGCTGATGATGATGCATAACTGGTATGAATTTTCATTGAATAAATTATTTTTGATAAAACAATACTTTATTCAAAGTACTGCTGATCAAACAGTACTTTAATCAAAGTACTGCTTGCACCTTTTAACCAGTTAAATGATTTTTGGAAGAAACCTTTTGTTAAGTAACAAATATTTTGAAACAAAGATTGAATAAATGGTTTTTGAGATGGTAACATCAATAGGTTATCAATCCACCATGGTTACAAAAGGATTGGCTAATCCATGAGCAAACGGCTCTGGTAAAGATATCTCAAATCCGTTTTTAGTTGACAACTTGCTAATAAGTTGTATGGTAATCAACTCACCATATCAGTTAATGTGAAGAGTTGGCTAGCCCACAAGAAAATGGCTTGTGGTAAAGGCTGTGGAAAAACCATTATTGGTAATTAGTTCACCATTAGATAAAAGAACTAACTAGTCCAAAAGGGTACAGCTTTTGGTAAAGACAAATCAAATCTGTTGATAGCTGGTGATTTGCTAAAAATCATATGGTTATCAATGTACCATGGTCCTACACACCAAAACATTCGGCTACTCCAGAGTTAATGGCTTTGGTAAAGAGATTAAAATCCATTAAATTTTCAATGATTCACCTCTCACAGGAGTTAACACACCTGGAAGTGATGAGAATAGTATGCAACTTAAACTGAATTAATGTACCAATGGTCATGTGTTGCTGTGTTTCTGAAATGATGGAGCTTGCTGGATGATGCTGTAAAAGAATAAAGATACTTTGATAAGTGCAAAAACTACAATCCAAAGACAAAGACAATCATTCCTTGAAGCTGGAAAAGTGAAAGATTAATCTACAAAGGAACTTGAAGTCAATCAAGTAGAATTCAAGTTAGGGGAGGATTGTTGGGATATGAAAGTGCTGAACAGTTAAAGTGCTGAAGATTAACAAAGTACTGCAGAATGACAAAGAACTGGAAAAAGTCAAAGAGTCAAAGTACTGCTAAAGAGAAAGTCAAAGTACTGCACACGAAGTCAAAGTATTGCAAGATTATAAGAATTGTTTTATTCGTTTATAGAAAGTCTTGTAATTCTAGAACATTCTATATTAGATTACTTGTCGTACAAGGATACAATTGTAAACCGACTAGGGTTACCTTGAGCCTATAAAAGGACCCCTAGATTGGCATTAGATGTACGAGTCTTAGAGTTTACGATTACAAGTTATTTAGAGTTTTAGAGAAGTTCGATATTCTTAGAGTTGTTGAAGTATCTGCATAATAAGCAGATTTAGAGTTAATAATAAAAGTGATTCTTCTTAGATTTGTTAAGTAAATTCCTCATAATTAATAAAGATTACTCAGTGTTTCATTGTTAATAACTTAGGATTTATCCGAGGTTGTTAAACCTTAAACAAGCTATTAAAGTTAGTTTGGTTAGAGTACATCGATCCAACAACAACCCCAAAAATATGCTACAACAGATGCTAGCATATGGTATTTAGATGTTAGGTCACCATGTTTGTAACACAAGCATCAATATGAAGAAATAAGAAAGAAGAGATCGGATGAACAATTACAAACACACACGTATAGATATAAAGAAATATTATGCGTAGAGAATGAGTGTGTGAATTGAACAACCAACCCTCAAGTGAGGGTATTACAAGAGTATTTATAGGGCAAGGAGCTAGGGCAACACTTCTAGACTCCTTCCCTTCTTATGGGCTTGGACCAAGGCTCATGTGCTTTCTACATAAGCCTTGGCAAGATTACTAACATAAAAGCCATATTAAGCTAACTATTACATATGAATCACTAACACTTGAAATATAGTTTAGGAGTGATTCCAACAATCTCCCCCTAAGTGTTGGTGATGAATGAAAGAGTGATAAACGATGTAGGTGTTGATGTAATAGTAGCTTTGACGTCTTCTGACATTCTTCTTTCTTGTGAGAATAAGTGTCTTGATTCGAACAATCTCCCCAGTGAAGAGAAATTGTTTCCTTTGAAGTATTCTGCTTTGACGTCTTCATTTTCTTTGTTCTTAAGTTCTTTGTTCTCTGTGGTGAAAGTGATAGTATGGTGTGGTAATCTGCATCCGGTCCGCTTCGTTGCTCCAGCGTCTCCACGTCTTTCACCAACATGCTCACACACTCTTTAACGTTGGATTTTTGTTGATGAAGTTCTATAAGTCTTTAAACTTTGTAGATTCTTTGTTGACGAAGAATCATTATGACTTTATGTTGCCTTTGATTATGAGAGAACTTCTTTAAACTTTGTAGATTCTTTGAGCATGTGGAGAATCTTCACGATCTCTTTCTCCCGCGAGCATCCATAAGAAGAAAACATAAAACATGGGTTAGAAAGATTCCAGCGCTTGCAAGTTTGAACTTCAAGAGAGTTAACAACATAGTGTGAAAACTAAACTCTAATTCTCACTAAGGCTGTTCCTGAACCGGAGTCCCACAAGTGAGAAAACGCTATATACCGAAGTACACCTATGGTTCAGATGAGTCGCCGAGGTACACTGAAGCATCACCTCACGACTGTAGACCGTTTGAGACCACTAAGCGTAATCCACGGGGAGTTACCGAAGCGACCTGCTGTCAGGGCTGTTTGATGTTGACCTTGGCAGGAGTTTCCATTCAATCACTGAGGATCACAAATGTGAACCTCTCATAAATGTTCTCGACAGATTGCTAAGATCTGTGAAGGACTCGATATTGTATCACTTGCGTCCTTATTGTTGAACGACAAGTGATGAAATGTCAAGTGTTCCTAAGAGATCTTTTGATGAATCTCGTGGCTCTAGACTCAATAGTACGTTTTGGTTTTTCCTGAGCGGAGACAAGGGAGAGGGTCTCCTTCTTCAATACCAGCGATCTCTAAGAGAAGGCCGATAGTTTACGTAGGGTTCCCTGTGAGAATGAAACAAGCTTCTTTTGCGAGAAACTTGAGTGACTAAGAAGGTTTAGTGCATGCGTCACTGGGTCCATGACGACTTTTAATCTTCAATACCGGCATCATCTAGTGACAACCAGTAGCATATGAATTGAACCCGGTGTCTGCCCTAAGTTGAATAATTTGGAGGGCTATTTCTTTTCACCGTTTTCTTTACATTTCTTTTTAATTCTTCAACTCCTTCTTTCTCCATTTCTCATTTTCTCCTTTTTATAATCATACCTAAGGACTTTGAAATTCTAACTATTTGTGGTGTCCTTGGGTAGATCCCTTTGGCTCTAGCGGATCATAGGACAGTTATTCCTAACCTTAATCACCTTATAAATCCATGACTAACCTATGTTGCCATAAAACCAATTTTCTTGAAAATCTCTCAAAGTGGTTATGAGTAACGAACATTTAATACTACTGTTGAGAGTTTAAGATTTTGCAAAAATACCCCCCCCCCTCCACACGTGCTTAAGTGTTTTGATAGAAATTTGCACGGTGAGAGTGGAGCGCGCACTTTTGAATTGATCGACTCAAGATAGACAATTCCTTGCGAGACACGATTACATTGCATAGTTAAAGAGATACATTGTCAGCTTTTAGGTGACAACTAGCTCTAATAACTACCTTGAAGATGTGGACAACCCCGAAAGGTTGTCAAACCCGTCAAAGTTCATGTCTATCAAGAGCTTCTCGAATAGGTACAATTTACTTGGATAAGTCTTAGAAGACAAATCTTTTCAATGTATGACTGTTCAGATCCCGTCAATTCATGGGTTGAAGTCTTTTCACACGAAGATTCAATAGTAATTCACAACATATTTCTTATCACATATTTTTCTCCCCCTCAAAAATGGCATATAAATGTTATTTTTTTGACGAAATTTTGATATCAAATATGTCCATTTCGAGTTTTATGGGAAGAGTATCACGAAGAACAATTTGTGAACAAAGGTTGTAAGCAAATACTCCCCCTCAACAAGTGATATAAACTTTTGAGGTTTTGAAAAGCATAAGGGGAAGTACTTGTTCTTTTGATTAAAACCTTTTAAAAGTGAAAGGTTTGATAAGTTTTACTCAAAAGTAAGAAGCTTTCGCTCCTTTTATAAGGATTGTGGCACTGAAGCGTACCACAGGGTCCTTTAATTACAAGAACGGGTTGTACACTGTTATGTGTGCATAAGCCATTGTCAAATATTGTGACAACTCGTAATTTCAGGTCATTTTACAAACTTTGAAAATTTTACTATTCATCCCGGGAATTTACTATTCACCCGTTACTATTCATCATTTTACTATTCATCGTTTTTGAAGTCGATATGATATTCTGAGAATGTATTTCAAAATTTTACTATTCACGAAACACTATTCATTCCCGGAGAAAAATCACTATTCATGATTCACTATTCATCATTTATCGTAAACTAGGTTTACGAGTATCAAATTCGCGTAACCTTAATGGTTTAGCTGCGAATTCATGAGCAATCATCGAGGACATTTCATATAGACTAGATTTAGTCTACATATCATTAGCAACATCATCATCATATTAATTCATGCATGGTTTTGCATATTTCATTAAACGTTTATTTTCCTATTAAATAAACGCTATCGCGTAATTAATAATTTTGAGCATTTGATCCGACACTTCCAAAATTTATTCTGATATATTTTTATACTCATATTAAGATTATAAAAATAATATTATTAGTTACCCGGTGTTTTAAATTTATTTTGTATATAAGTTGTTATATTTATATAATTACGACGGTTTTCGTAAATACTACTTGATAATTATTATTTCACTCAATTTTTGTAAGAAATGTATTTTTATAATTTTTATGGCTTTGATATATTTTATTTTGTTCCGTTAAAATTTATTTTTAGCTAACGCTACCCTAAATACTTAATTATATATACAATTTACCAACTATACTTAAACAATTACACTTTTATTAATACATTTATACACTTAACTACTCAAAATACAATACCCTTTTTATTTTCTTTATGCTTGTCGACCAAAGGGGCATGACTCACCACATTTTAGTACCAAAATATCTAGTATACAATTATACTTGCATACCTTTTATATTATTCTAAACTTTGCACATACATGACATATATCCTAAGGTGTAAAAAGTCACATACTCTCCAATTTTCACTCCATAGAACCGGCCAAGGAGATAGAGCAACAAGGAATCCATATTTTGGCAAGATCAAGTTAATTAGACAACCCTAGTATACTCTTAATCAAGGTTTTGGAATAAAAACCTAGGGTAATTAGGATAAACCGTTGTTCTTTAAACCTCATCACTTAACTAGTAAGCATTTCATGATCATTTTTATTTTTCATATTCATACTTTGGTCATTTTATCATGCTTGAGGAAAAACATGCAAGTTATATGATTATCTATACCACTTTATTTGTTTTTAAGTACTATTAATGAATATATATCATCCTATAATTATCCCTTGAAACATATCATTTTTGATGATGTCTAGGAGCCCATGACACCCTAAGAAGGTGTATGGTAGGTTTAGAATAGCTTTGGCGTTGGTTTGAAGTGGTTAGAATAAGTATTACGCGAGAAAAATCCATTTCGACAACAATATATAAGGGTTTGATCATTTTTGTTAATTCTGGAAATTTCGACAGATTGTAAAACTTTTTGGGCTAGATATTCAGAAAATATACTTTAAAACGAAAACGTGGCCGCTTGAATGGGTTAAAACGGAGTTATAACGAAGAAGTTATGCTATTTTCAAGTTTAACGACGAAAACTATATTTTCAGAAAATTCAGCATGTTGTCCTAAACTTTTACGAGTCAAAAATGAGTCTTAAGCATTATTAAATGAGTCGATTTATCAAAAATATATTAGTATACTTTAATACGAAGCTAAGGACATATCAAACGTAGAAAACGGACTTGTGACGATTAAATTACACGCGTTTAAACAAGGTTGTCGTAACTATTTCATATAAGCATAATTAATATATTTTCTAATAGCCAAAAATATCGGCCACGAATGACCATTTTGAGGGTTGTTTTTAACATCGATGGAGTACTTTTTATAAAATGATGTCTTCTAGTAAAAGTAAGTTCGCCTAGCCTATTTTCCAAAATGTCCAACCGTTTGTCAAACGGAGTTGTAACGAGTAAAATACGGTCACTCAAACTTTGCCGAAAGTTACCTTTAAACTATATTTTTGGTACAAGTATCCTACTTTACCTATGTTTTTCTCCATGATCGAAACCTCTATGATAAAAACTTAAAAGCTAAAACTTTGAGATAATGCTACAAGCTTTCCAAAACCGTTGAGTTTGTTTCCTAACACTCGATGTGCACCATTTTACGACCAGCTTTTCGAGGCCATTTAGTCACTTTCATGAATTATCAAAGTATATTATTTTGCGACGAAAAGCTATAAATTCTTGATAAATCACTAAACGACTATCGTAGGAGGTTGTTTCAACGTAAATACTTGTAAATTATTTTATAATATGACGAGATGTCATAAACATATATTTCGACGATAAACATTATTTTCAAATGTACAAGTGGTATGGATATCATATGAGTTTGCATGCACGACATTGTTTCATGATTGTTTTATAAACTCTTCGGGGGAGATACATGCTCAATTTCATGCTTTTACTTTACACTTATATGAACTTAAACTATATTGTTTGAACTATCATGAACTTGTTACCCTTTTTGTTTCCCTACTTATGCTAGTAAGTAGATTGTGCCCGAACTAAAATGATCACTATGTTATGAACACTATTATTTGAACCACTTTCCGTGACTTTGAGCCCTTCGACATATATATTTGAACTCTTTTAACTTGATAGGAACATATTGGCATAGATTTAAACACTTTAACTTGATTTAAAATATTTTGACATATAATTAACCTCTTTTAACTTAATATTGAACCTTTGACTATTTTGAACATGTTTGACGTAATATTGAACCCTTTGACCCATGGTTGTCAGGATCCCGATCCTGATCTTAGGATCTTACGATTTTACGATACTGCAAAGCAAAAACGATCCAGATCCTACATAGGATCTTTGCAAACTTAAGATCTTATAGGATCCCGATCTTGAACATACGATCTTACGATCTAATCCGATCCGATCTTACTTTTCTCGGATTACAAACTAAAAAACTACAAATTTATGGGTTGTTTATTTGTAGAATTCAAAAAATAACATGTTAATCTTTTTAAACATTTTATAATCATAATTTAGGACAACATTTATATAAAACATTCATAGTATTTTGTGGTTATAGTGTATTAGAATTTGTAGATTTGTATAAAATTACATAAACTATTAACAAATAACATTAGAGTAGGATCTTAAGATCCCGATCCGATCTTACGATCACGATCTTGCAAAGACGAAAACGATCCTGGGTAGGATCCCGATCTTGACAACCTTGCTTTGACCACTTTGAACTTGTTTGAGTTTATAATGAACCCTTTGACTATTTTGAACTTGTTTGACATAATATTGAACCCTTTAACTATTTTGAACCTTTTGATATGTTTTGAGCTGTTTGACTGTTTTGAACTTTTGAACTCGACTTAAACGCTTGAACTTAATTACGAACTTTTGAATGGAACCCTTGAACTTAAATACGAACTTATGACATGTGTGAACTTATTGAACCATACGTGTTATGACCTTGACCTAAAGTCTCCCATGAACGGAGCATCACTATAAAGTCTCCCATGTTCGGAGCATCACTATAAAGTCTCCCTTGTTCGGAGCAAGCTTAAGCCTCCCCGGTCCGGAGCAGAATGTCTCCCTATGGGAACGGAGCATTTTCAATTTAAAGTCTCCCCTGTTCGGTGCAGTGCAAATTCTCCCATGTTCGGAGTGTTCTTAATTGTATATAATAGTTGTATGATGTACCGTTCGTACATTCGCATTGTTAGTCTCCTATTAGTAGGTAGTATGGATAGCGCTGTTAGAGGTCGGCCAACCTCTCGTTCACTATGTTACGGAGCGCATATTATTTATTCTAGGGGCTTTGCTTGGCATACATTATTATATACGTGGTACTATATTGTGAACTATTATGACAGCGTATACTTGACCATTAGACACACTATATTTAGTGTAATGGGTTGTGAACACACAGGTTGCAAGTTTTGTATGGGCGGAACTTGGAACTGAGTGGATTTACAATGCCTTTGCTTTGTGAACTATTATGATAACGTGTACTTGACTTCTAGACATACTACTTTTGGCAGTGAGTTGTGAACACACAGGTTGCAAGTTTTGTATGGGCGGAACATGGAACTGAGTGGATTTACAATGCCTTTGCTTTGTGGACTATTCTAAATGACCAAAAACTTTGCCTTTGCTGCATGAACGTTCTTTAAAAGCTTTACTTGTTAAACAAACTCTATGAACTCACTCAACCATTGTGTTGACACTTTTAGCATGTTTTATCTCGGGTATCTAAGGCATTCACTTCATGGCATGCATATGGACTTATCATAGAGTCGCGGTGACGACGCGTCTCATATATATTTTACGCACTTAACTATCGTTTGATTGTAACAAACTCATTTTGGTACATTGGAAATCTTTTGGGACCTATGTTTTGTAAACTCTAATTATTTTACTTAATCAACCGATATTTTCAAAACGACACTTTAGGTCGTTCGATATAACTGTAACTTTGATGCTATGACAGTCAACCCTCAGGAATTCCATTTCGCTGCAAAACAGGTAATTTGGGGGTGTGACAGATTGGTATCAGAGCATCGGTTATAGAGAACTAGGTTGCATCATTGACCCTAGACTATAACTACATCATCATAGCATCTCATCATATCATTATAAGTGCATACTCATTATACATGCAGGTTCATGACTCAACACCGAACATCATATGAGTCGATTAGTCCAAGCATTGCATAGTTACTCCTAAATTATACATAGCCTGATCACCTATGTCTAATTTAGGAAGAATCATGCTATGAAGGGAGTAGTAGTCTCATATGTGTAAGCAATTCCATAATCGAGCCAAATTTTCAAAAGATTTTCTTCAAACCACTTGTTTCCAGGTTGATCCGAGTGACAGTTCTTGTTTGATGAGTTGCAAAGATCAAGCTAGAAACAAGTTGTTACTTAAACCGATTTAGCCTAATCGTATGACAGTTCTTGTTTGATGAGTTGTGGGATTAGGTAAAAATCGGTTGCCAAAAAGTCTTTTGAGGGTTTTGCTCGAGAATGGGAAGGTTTGCCTCATCAAACCCTCAACCGGATAGACCAACACGAACTGAATTCAGGGACTGAATTCCTTTTTGGGTGGGCGAATGTGACAACTCATAATTTCAGGTCATTTTACAAACTTTAAAAATTTTACTATTCATCTCGGGAATTTACTATTCATTGGTTACTATTCATCGTTTTTGAAGTCGATATGATATTCTGAGAACGTATTTCAAAATTTTACTATTCACGAAACACTATTCATTCCCGGAGAAAAATCACTATTCATAATTCACTATTCATCATTTATCGTAAACTAGGTTTACGAGTATCAAATTCGCGTAACCTTAATGGTTTAGCTGCGAATTCATGAGCAATCATCGAGGAAATTTCATATAGACTAGATTTATACATATCATTAGCAACATCATCATCATATTAATTCATGCATGGTTTTGCATATTTCACTAAACGTTTATTTTCCTATTAAATAAACGCTATTGTGTAATTAATTATTTTGAGCATTTGTTCCGACCCTTCCAAAAATTATTCTGATATATTTTTATACTCATATTAAGATTATAAAAATAATATTATTAGTTTACCCGGTGTTTTAAATTTATTTTGTATATAAATTGTTATATTTATATAATTACGACGGTTTTCGTAAATACTACTTGATAATTATTATTTCACTCAATTTTTGTAAGAAATGTATTTTTATAATTTTTATGGCTTTGATATATTTAATTTTGTTCCGTTAAAATTTATTTTTAGCTAACGCTACCCTAAATACTTAATTATATATACAATTTACCAACTATACTTAAACAATTACACTTTTATTAATACATTTATACACTTAACTACT
The DNA here is from genome assembly GCA_019973895.1 of Chrysanthemum seticuspe. Classification (NCBI taxonomy): domain Eukaryota; kingdom Viridiplantae; phylum Streptophyta; class Magnoliopsida; order Asterales; family Asteraceae; genus Chrysanthemum; species Chrysanthemum seticuspe. The sequence goes on from BPTQ01000009.1 coordinate 361,534,867, forward strand.
CAAAATACAATACCCTTTTTATTTTCTTTATGCTTGTCGACCAAAGGGGCATGACTCACCACATTTTAGTACCAAAATATCTAGTATACAATTATACTTGCATACCTTTTATATTATTCTAAACTTTGCACATACATGACATATATCCTAAGGTGTAAAAAGTCACATACTCTCCAATTTTCACTCCATAGAACCGGCCAAGGAGATAGAGCAACAAGGAATCCATATTTTGGCAAGATCAAGTTAATTAGACAACCCTAGTATACTCTTAATCAAGGTTTTGGAATAAAAACCTAGGGTAATTAGGATAAACCGTTGTTCTTTAAACCTCATCACTTAACTAGTAAGCATTTCATGATCATTTTTATTTTTCATATTCATACTTTGGTCATTTTATCATGCTTGAGGAAAAACATGCAAGTTATATGATTATCTATACCACTTTATTTGTTTTTAAGTACTATTAATGAATATATATCATCCTATAATTATCCCTTGAAACATATCATTTTTGATGATGTCTAGGAGCCCATGACACCCTAAGAAGGTGTATGGTAGGTTTAGAATAGCTTTGGCGTTGGTTTGAAGTGGTTAGAATAAGTATTACGCGAGAAAAATCCATTTCGACAACAATATATAAGGGTCTGATCATTTTTGTTAATTCTGGAAATTTCGACAGATTGTAAAACTTTTTGGGCTAGATATTCAGAAAATATATTTTAAAACGAAAACGTGGCCGCTTGAATGGGTTAAAACGGAGTTATAACGAAGAAGTTATGCTATTTTCAAGTTTAACGACGAAAACTATATTTTCAGAAAATTCAGCATGTTGTCCTAAACTTTTACGAGTCAAAAATGAGTCTTAAGCATTATTAAATGAGTCGATTTATCAAAAATATATTAGTATACTTTAATACGAAGCTAAGGACATATCAAACGTAGAAAACGGACTTGTGACGATTAAATTACACGCGTTTAAACAAGGTTGTCGTAACTATTTCATATAAGCATAATTAATATATTTTCTAATAGCCAAAAATATCGGCCGCGAATGACCATTTTGAGGGTTGTTTTTAACATCGATGGAGTACTTTTTATAAAATGATGTCTTCTAGTAAAAGTAAGTTCGCCTAGCCTATTTTCCAAAATGTCCAACCGTTTGTCAAACGGAGTTGTAACGAGTAAAATACGGTCACTCAAACTTTGCCGAAAGTTACCTTTAAACTATATTTTTGGTACAAGTATCCTACTTTACCTATGTTTTTCTCCATGATCGAAACCTCTATGATAAAAACTTAAAAGCTAAAACTTTGAGATAATGCTACAAGTTTTCCAAAACCGTTGAGTTTGTTTCCTAACACTCGATGTGCACCATTTTACGACCAGCTTTTCGAGGCCATTTAGTCACTTTCATGAATTATCAAAGTATATTATTTTGCGACGGAAAGCTATAAATTCTTGATAAATCACTAAACGACTATCGTAGGAGGTTGTTTCAACGTAAATACTTGTAAAGTATTTTATAATATGACGAGATGTCATAAACATATATTTCGACGATAAACATTATTTTCAAATGTACAAGTGGTATGGATATCATATGAGTTTGCATGCACGACATTGTTTCATGATTGTTTTATAAACTCTTCGGGGGAGATACATGCTCAATTTCATGCTTTTACTTTACACTTATATGAACTTAAACTATATTGTTTGAACTATCATGAACTTGTTACCCTTTTTGTTTCCCTACTTATGCTAGTAAGTAGATTGTGCCCGAACTAAAATGATCACTATGTTATGAACACTATTATTTGAACCACTTTCCGTGACTTTGAGCCCTTCGACATATATATTTGAACTCTTTTAACTTGATAGGAACATATTGGCATAGATTTAAACACTTTAACTTGATTTAAAATATTTTGACATATAATTAACCTCTTTTAACTTAATATTGAACCTTTGACTATTTTGAACATGTTTGACGTAATATTGAACCCTTTGACCACTTTGAACTTGTTTGAGTTTATAATGAACCCTTTGACTATTTTGAACTTGTTTGACATAATATTGAACCCTTTAACTATTTTGAACCTTTTGATATGTTTTGAGCTGTTTGACTGTTTTGAACTTTTGAACTCGACTTAAACGCTTGAACTTAATTACGAACTTTTGAATGGAACCCTTGAACTTAAATACGAACTTATGACATGTGTGAACTTATTGAACCGTACGTGTTATGACCTTGACCTAAAGTCTCCCATGAATGGAGCATCACTATAAAGTCTCCCATGTTCGGAGCATCACTATAAAGTCTCCCTTGTTCGGAGCAAGCTTAAGCCTCCCCGGTCCGGAGCAGAATGTCTCCCTATGGAACGGAGCATTTTCAATTTAAATTCTCCCCTGTTCGGAGCAGTGCAAATTCTCCCATGTTCGGAGTGTTCTTAATTGTATATAATAGTTGTATGATGTACCGTTCGTACATTCGCATTGTTAGTCTCCTATTAGTAGGTAGTATGGATAGCGCTGTTAGAGGTCGGCCAACCTCTCGTTCACTATGTTAAGGAACACATATTATTTATTCTAGGGCCTTTGCCTGGCATACATTATTATATACGTGGTACTATATTGTGAACTATTATGACAGCGTATACTCGACCATTAGACACACTATATTTAGTGCAATGGGTTGTGAACACACAGGTTGCAAGTTTTGTATGGGCGGAACTTGGAACTGAGTGGATTTACAATGCCTTTGCTTTGTGAACTATTTTGATAATGTGTACTTGACTTCTAGACATACTAGTTTTGGCAGTGGGTTGTGAACACACATGTTGCAAGTTTTGTATGGGCAGAACTTGGAACTGAGTGGATTTACAATGCCTTTGCTTTGTGGACTATTCTAAATGACCAAAAACTTTGCCTTTGCTGCATGAACGTTCTTTAAAAGCTTTACTTGTTAAACAAACTCTATGAACTCACTCAATCATTGTGTTGACACTTTTAGCATGTTTTATCTCAGGTATCTAAGGCATTCACTTCATGGCATGCATATGGACTTATCATAGAGTTGCGGTGACGACGCGTCTCATATATATTTTATGCACTTAACTATCGTTTGATTGTAACAAACTCATTTTGGTACATTAGAAATCTTTTGGGACCTATGTTTTGTAAATTCTGATTATTTTACTTAATCAAACGATATTTTCAAAATGACACTTTAGGTCGTTCGATATAACTGTAACTTTGATGCTATGATAGTCAACCCTCAGGAATTATATTTCGCTGCAAAACAGGTAATTTAGGGGTGTGACAAATATAATCACACATCCAAATCAAGAATGAAAATGAAACAGATTAAGGGTTACCAGGAAGTTCAGGTAGTCCAGCAATAACTCCAGGAATGCGAACTGGGCGATGATAGCCTGGGAGATAAATGCGAGGACGACCACCTACGAAGCTTTCCAATGTTCTGAACTGGTCCCTTCTAAACAACCTTTCATCAATCCGCTTGATCATTCTCTTCACTTCCCGTCTCTCCTGAGAGTTCCATCTCTTTTGTGACCCAATGCCTTATTGAATCGCCTTTAACCGATAAGCTAGCCCATCCCTGACTTTATTCAACGTTGAATCTCCAAACTTATGAAGCTATGTACACGCCATCAAGCAGTTGCGGTGTAGTTCACTTCGGTAGACTACTCCAAAGGGTTTGCTGATGAGAGTGTATTGAGGAAGATGGTTGATATCAGGAAGTTCTAGCTGTGGTCTGGTGAAGTTGACACGCGTCTGATACGACTCAACAGCAAGTTGCAAATCTTCTACATGTTCCTGGATCACGATGCTTCTGATGAAGATAAGCAAGGACTTGATGTATTCACGTTGAGTTTCTGTTGAGAATTGTCTCATTCGTCCCTGTACCTTTGCAAGATATAGATCTTTAATGTCGTTGAGAGACAAGTTTTGAAAGTCCACTTCACAGAGAACATAGTCCTCTTCATCTTGTCTTTTGACCACAATTGTCTTGAGAAATGTGTAGTCCCCATTTAGACAAGAGAGTTACATGCTTAACAGCAACGATCCCTTTATCACTGTACACTTCATGTTGAGACCTTCGAACCTGGCAACTTTTGTAGTAGATTCTTCGGCGTTCCGTCCAATGGTGAATCCCATACATTGCATCAATGTCATACTGTTCCACTCTGTTGTTGAACATGTGGGTAGCCTTTTCCTTGATGGCTATGCAGTTGGAGTATATGGCTGCCGGGAACGGAAGTGTAAGTGATGTAGCGTATTTCTTTGACACATCGCTACCGTGTAGAAGAAATTCTAGGTCATTGTTGAAAAAGTACCGAAATGGAATCTTAGGTTGATCTGGTTGACCAATGGTAGGTAGAGGTTTGGTCCAATCTGTGTAGTATGGAGCCTTGTCTTTTCGGGTGTAGTCAATGTTTGCTTCAGGGTTGAGCCGATCGATGTTGTTAGACATGGCTCGTGCTATGTTTTCAAGGTGATATTCAACTTCAGTAGCACTTTTCGAGCTGTCTTTAAGCAATTGAAAGGCTTCATTCTTGATGCGTTTCAATTCTGACTTGGTCATCTTCTTCACCCGAAATTTTTCTTGATGTAACTTAGCATGCTCCAATGTGCGACCTTCTACCATATCTTGGTCTTCAGGTAGGGAAAGAGTAGCATCCACAAGTGTAGAAAACCAGTCATATTTGGTGTCATCTTCGTCTAGCCATGAGACGACATCAGCCTTAGTCGTCTTCTTCTTCTTCTTCTTAGGCCTAGAGGAGGATTGATAAGGTTTTAAAATGTACCTTTTGAGGGGTCGTTTAAGCCCTTATTTGATCACTTTTGTATCCGTTATTACTTAATATCGTTCCTTTTCTCTTTTTAGGTCTCTTGAAGGCAAATTGCTGGAGTGGCACTTATTTGGACGAAAAGGCGCGGATATACGAAGAAAATGGCCAAAGTCAAGAATCGAGACACTCAAGCTGCTGAAACACAAGGGGACGGCGTCAGGTGTTATCTGTGACGCCGTCGCATCACTTCTGTGACGGCTCAGTTGCCAAATTGCTTATTTTCAAGTGACGGTGTCAGGCTTTAAAAGAGTAGGTCGTCACAACTCAGACGGACTAGATCTAATCCAAACGGCGTCAGAGACTGAAGGGGACGGCGTCACAAGCATAAGGTGATGCCGTCGCAAGACTAACGTAGCAAAGACGAAACCCTAATGACGGCGACCCGACGGCATCACAAATCAAAGGTTGACGCCGTCGTGATTGTAATCTTATATATAGAATCCGAATTTTTTAGTTTTCAGTGTGTAGTCTTTTGGGGTAAAAACCTAAACCGAACCAAGGCTGTCTTGTACAGTATTTTAGGGTTCCAAACCCTATCTTACATCAAGATAAGTGTTTTACTTCATTAATTCAATTATGTCTTCAATTATTTGTGTGTATGCTTGCATGTTCTCCATGTCCGGCTAATTTACTTGTGTGTTTGCTTAGGGAATATGAAACTTAATTATTGAATATTGATTGGTTGTCTCTTATCTTAATTGTTAATGATCTAGTAATGCGATAGGTCATTCATTGTGTAGTTAATGCTTGATTAATCTTTGTGAACCTTAGACTATAACACCTAGAGTAGTTGTAGGCTAAACCATCTAAAGAGTACCTTAGAGTTAGAGTTTATATTTCCTAGAGATTTTGTAGACAAGACCCTTTGGTAGTTTCAAAGAGTTAGGGACAAACACATACCCTACGACTTTAGATACACAACGCAATTAAGAATAAGGACGTGACAATTCAACCATCAATAGGAGATAATTAAGGAGTAATAAAACCTAAGTAAACACATCTTTAAACCATCATACGAGCACACAATAATTAGACATAGACTACATACACCTTAGATTAGATAAGTAGACAAGTAGAGTAATCGGTAGAAATACCAACCCCCAAATCGAAACCCCGAGATTCGTACCTTTCTAATTTCTAAAAAACATAAAAAGATAAAAAATAATCTTCCTCAACCCCAACCTTAGCGTAGTAACTTCTCACTAGCATTCCTATTTCCCTAGAGAACGATATCAACCCCCGTGGCTTACCCTAATACTACACTAAAACGATTAGGTTCACTGCCTAGGGTGTTATAAAACTTTCTCGAAGAAAAGGAAGTTCCTTTGACCCCGAACGACGCGTGTAGCGTTATCAAGTTTTTGGCGCCGCTGCCGGGGAATAGAATAGCTAGTTAGTAGTACACCTCGTTTAGGTTTCTTTGCTTGATTCCTATCAAGTAAATTTTTTCTCATTTTTTAGCTTCCTCATAGTCTATCCCCCTTCTTCATGACCTTTGTTCGTAACCCCGTCACTTTTCCTCATGGAAGGTGATAACCTACCACCATTCATCAACCTACCATCAAATGACCCGCCAAGAGGCCGTACTCTTGGTGAATACTCGAGACCAAGCCACCTAGGCTATAGGAACACCATTGAGCTTCCCGATCAAGGCCAAACTATGGCCCTGCGATCCGAAACCATCCGGTTGGTGCAAAACGGATGTGCATTCCATGGACTTCGTTCCGAAGATCCTAATCAGTATCTTAAGGATTTCCTTAAAATTGTCGATTCCATCGACCTTGATGCTACTACTCGGGAGACCACGCGTCTGCGTCTCTTCCAATTCTCTCTACGGGACCAAGCTAGTAATTGGCTTGAGCGACTTCCCGTCGGCTCCATCTCAAGTTGGGATGATCTCACCTCTCGCTTCCTTGCTCAATTTTTCCCACCGGGGAGAACCACTAAGCTTAGGAATGACATCTTGATGTTCCAACAACATCAAGGTGAATCTCTCTACGAAGCATAGACTCGATTCAAGGACTTACTTCGTAAAGTCCCTCATCACGGCATTGATCTTTGGCTCCAAGTCCAACTCTTATATGATCATGTCAACTTCCCCACAAAGCGATCCATTGACCAAGCGGCCGGTGGAAAACTTAGTGATCTCACCGCGGAAGAATCATGGGGTATAATTGAGGACCTTGCTCTCTATGACAACGAAAGTTGGAATGACCCCCGTGAGCTGCCCAAAACCGTTAAGGCAATCTCCTTGCCTCCCATTGACTCACAGCCTTCTGACCGTAGGATGCTCGAACTTGAAGATCAAGTTAAATTCCTAATGAGTTCCTACAAAAATCCTAAGTCTTCATGCCATGTGAACAGAGTTTCTTCCTCGTGTGAGCCGTGTAGTGATCCTCATAACACGCGCACTTGCACCCGATTCCCCGAACATGCTTCCGTTGACTACGCATCCTCGCGTATTAATGGAACGGGAGGAAGATTCCCTACAACACCCAGACCTAGGAATTTCAATGACACCCGAGAAGCATGGAAGGGCAAGCCCGAATTCTAATGAGGACAAACCAAATAATTCACTTCCAATTATTTCTCATGGCCCCCATCTCATGGCCCTAACCAATAAAACATTAAGGGGATGTTGCAACACCTAGTCGCATCCCAAGAAGCTCAAATAGCTAAGCTCTCGGACCGTTTTAACCAACAACAAGCCGAGATGGATAGGAAGATAGATAACCTCTTGAAAGCCATGACCAGTAGTGATAGGAAGGTTAATGCTATCTCAACTCCCGAGCCTTCCGGTGTAGAGATTAAGGACCCAAGTAAGTTAGCTAAACACGTCCAATTCGTCAATACAATCACCTTAGTGAAACCTAATAGAACAAATGACGAAGAGGACCATATACTTGAGGATAATGAAACAACCGAGGAAGTAGATGAAGTAGACAATGACTATTTTAATAAATTTCCTACGGAAGAAGAGCTATCTCGCCACCCTCACTTATTGCGTGACCTCCGTCACATGTATGTTAGGAAAAGCCCTAGAATCAAGTTTGGGAACCCTTGGAATCTTAACATACCATGTTGCATAGGACACCTTTTCGTGGCAAAGGCCTACATTGACCGCAAATCACCAATAAACATAATGACTAACACCTACTATATTTGGGTAATGAAGAAGCCTATCCCACTTAGGCAAGACCCCGATACTCCTAGGGTTAGGTGTAATTTTCTTGGTAGAATTAAGGGATTGCCCGTTTATGTAGGTAGTTTCACGTTTCCTACGGACTTCATAATTGTGGATGATATTAGCACGGCCATAGATCCTAGCTTGTCCCACGTTATTCTAGGAAAACTTTTCATAGAAAACACCGGGATGACTTATGATCCCTCATTAGGAATAGTGCGATTCAAGGATGAGACCGATGATGTAGCTTACCAAATGCCGTTTAAGATTGAGAAGTTTTCATCACTCTCCAATGATGAAAAGGAACTTAAACTATCGGTCTATTATAGGAATAATGAGGATAAGGAAAAAGGGGTAGATTATGTTATGGCCAAGATTTTCGGATTCTATAAGGATTGTTTGAACTTAGGACCGAAATATAGAACCGATTGGGGAAAGGACGACCTCTTAGAAAGTTGCATCATAGGGCACTCTTACAACATGGAATCCCCCAATAGAGACCGTCATGAGGAAGGAGATGACGGTAATAAAGTCACGTAGGGGCACGACTACGAGTCTAGCTACAAGACTCATAAATAAAGAAAAGCTCTTCGTGGGAGGCAACACATGCTTAATTGTTTGCTTATTAGTGTCATATATATTTTATTGATTGCTTATTCTCATGTTTAAATTTGTAAAAATGCTTTATTTTGTTTTTAACCTCGTCTTAATTGCATATAAAGGTATTTTACATAAAGGATAAGTGTAGGGAGGATTACACACGTTTTCAAAAAAAAACGTAAACATGAGAATTTCAATTAATTAAAAGATATATACGTGTGTTTGTTCGAGTCAAATGCTTGTATCGAGTCATAATGGATGTTTTGCAGAAATTTTTCCAGATTCTAAAGATGTAAATTTTCCAGAATTTTTTCTAGAAAATCGCAGACCAGTTTTTGTCAGGATAACCTGTCGGCGTCAAGATCGCAACCTGACGACGTCAGGAAGGAGTAAAAACAACCGATTACTTTTTTCTCGTTTTCTGAGCTACTTATAAATTTTTGGAATTTTTCAGGTCTTAATTTTCCAGAAATTCTGTAAACATCCATTCAACAAGCATTATATCCTAATTTAGTAGAGTCTTATATATATTATTACCGCCGATTTTACGCGAAGGTTTCGTTTGTTTTCTTCAAGTGTGCAGGTTTAATTTATTAAGAAGAAGATACATAATATTGGAAGGAGCTTTTCACGCATACAATCTTCTTGAAAAGGATTTAACCACTACTTTACACGGATCTTACCGAGCTAATCAGGGGAGTATTAGTTTCTTTCGTTTTTATTACCTTCTATTATCATAACTTTGATACTTTCGGAGAACATTGGGGATAATGTTCAGTTTAAGTGTAGGGAGGGAAAATGATCGGTGTATTTTACATACACCTCATGCATGTTAATTACGCATCGTTGCATTATTATTCATTGTTATACGTGTATTTTGAGGGTGTTTTGTGATTATGTAGGTTATGCGCGAAAAGGAGTCAAAGTTGTGATATTACAAGCTTAAAATGAAGAGATGAAATATTTGGACGTTGTTGCATTCTTTTTCGTTCAAGCACGCGGTAAAGAAAATTAATGAAAAGGGCTTGGGCCTATATTGGTGTAAGACGAAAAATCAAGAAAGAAAGGAAAAAAAAAAAACTGCGTCCGCCTACAAGAAAAGAAGGAGAAATCGTCGTGCTTTATTGAAGAAAAGAAAAAGTTGCTTTCGGTGTAAAAGTAATTCAATTCATTCGGCTTTGGTAGGTAAAGAAAGAAGAGAAAGACAAATTGTCTTTGGTGAAGCTATTCGGTGCATTATTTAATTACAATTCATTCATTGTTGGGTGCTATATAAAACAGGACATATTCGTCCTTGTGGGCATCATAAAAAAAACAATCCATCTTTGTGCTTTCATTTTCGTTCGTTCTTGTGGTTATAAAAAAATCATCCGTGTTGCTTTCATTATTAAAGAAATCATTTTGGTGTTGCTTTATTAAAGAAGTGGCTGGGACCAGGGATTTAATATATACGGAATAATATTTAAAGTTGGGAACTTACCTCATCAATCATCATTGCTATTTTTGTTCTGTCCTTGGTTCTCAATCCATCATTCTTTCGTTACTTCATTCGAAGATATTACCGTACGTAGTACCATGCAAGGCGTAACGAATATGAGGTTTACCAACGTGATGCACGGCTAAGCTTCTTGTAATCTCACCCGGTAAAAGATATATTTGGTTTGATCATGTTTACGGATTATATTTTATTTGTCAAACATTAATTCATATGATTTTATTGCATATCATTTATTTGAATTTAATGTTTTAGTATAATTATTTTATTGAATTATTGTGAGACATTTTATTGTGAGGTAACAATTGTACCAAGCCTAATTAGTATAAGGGTTAAGACGATCGTATGTTAAACATAATTTGTGCCCATAATTGTTCATTAAATAATTATAAAATTAATTAATATGATTATTAGAAGACATGTTATTGCTAGTCAACGAATTGTGCCGAGTCCAACTAGTTTGGTATTAAGACAATTTGTGTGGTAAAAATGACTTGCGCCCAAAATTATCCTTTTCAATTAATACAAAACAAGCATTAGTAATAATCCGTAACTTAGTCATATCAATATATCCGGAGCCGGGAGGGATTACTTTTCACTCAATTGTTCACAACTTCACTTTTATTTGTTTATTTAATTTTTATTTGTTTATTTGCTTTTTAGTTAATCATTAGTTTTATTATTAATTCTTAAATTAATTTATTTATTTCATAGAATTTAGTTTAATTAGTAATTTAGTTATTAAAATTTCAAAACCAAAACTTTTATTGATCAGTGATCACCTCAAAACTTAAATTAAAACCACATACTCCTCGTGGATACGATACCCGCTTGGCCGCTTGCCCTATCTAGTATAAGGTAATTAGGTTTATTTTTTATTGGTACAACGAGCCTGTCAGAAAATAAAACGGGAACTTTGAAACTATGCTTATCCTTGATTATTTGCTTTATCCAAATTGTATTTGTGTAATAAACCATGAGAAAATGTCGGTTAGGGTAATTTTGGCACCAAATTTAAAAATTTTCATGACATATAGGAGTGGGCCATTAGTCTTAATAAAAGCGTCTCACGGATAGGAAGTTGCATGACTAGCACAAAAAACCCTTTACCACTTAAATTCCACCCAAAATGTGAGGATCGCCCTTAGATTAGTAGGAATTAAAGCATTCATCTTTAATGCTTAGAGTGTGAACCGGTAGTATATTAGATTCTAGAACTTGTTTTGTGATGCATCCCGAGATCGCTAGTAAGACTACACTTGTGTAGTTAGGAATAACTAAATGATAAGGGGCATTAGGATAACCCTTGTTTGATACCCATAATATAATTACTTCTTCCACATCGGTTGAGTAATTTCCCCACACCTTTGCGTTGTACTCATCTTTAGTACACGATACCCCTAGTTAACCCCTCAGAGCCTATCCTTTTCGCGGTTCTCGTGATGTTTCGGTTTTTCCGGAATATCAATGAAGAGCATTGTTTACACCCCACCCCCAAATGTACACCCATATCGCCTTAGCCTACGTTGTATGCACTCACTTTTAGTGCATTATTGTTATCACACTAAACCCTTAGTTCAATTATCTAGCTGCTTGCATAAGTTGCTAAGTCGAGTCATATCATTTGTACACAGTTTTGGGACGATTGGGACTCATGGAAAAATTTAAATTTTATGAAATGACGGGAAGGGAACGTTAATTCAAATTCCCTTTATTTGCGTAATAATGTACTCCAAGTGTTTTGATCTTTTCAATTCGGGTCAAATTAGTGTTAGAGTAATAAAAAAACTCAAATGTAGGGATGTGCCTATAAATCTCTATCGTTTTGATGTCATCGTAGAGGATGGTAGAGTAAAACTGTATGAAAAAAAAAAAAAAAAAAAAAAAAAAAAAAAAAAAAAAAAAAAGGGCTATCATCCTACATCTATCTTTAAATTTATGTTTGTTTGTTTCAGTTATCTAGAGTCTAGAGTCTCGAGTCTTGGCTTAGCAACGCCATTCTTCGTATGCTTGTAACATAGAGATTTTTGACTTGCCACCACTAAATAGCCTATCCCACCAAACCCTTTGTTTCCCTACCGTAAGCCTAACATTACAACCCTTTAAAGACCTCTTTGATAGTCTTTCCTAGGTGCTTACGCCAAAGCGATGGAGGTTTGATCTATTCTCAAGCCTATGGTAATCTATGTACTAGGACCGGTTAATGAGTGTTTATCTTCCATTTCCAACTAGTTAGATTTCATATACACCCGAGAGATGTGAGTATCCAAACACCCCATGTGAGGTGCTAGTATGTAATTTCCGTGATTGTTATGACTTTTGCGGGGCTTATATGTGTTGTGGATTGTTTTAAACCAATGCTTCATGACCCCTAACTTATAAATTAATTGGCTAAAAGCACATTTGCTAGAGGACAAGCAAATACCAAGTGTAGGGATATTTGATAAGGTTTTAAAATGTACATTTTTTAGGGGTCGTTTAAGCCCTTATTTGATCACTTTTGTATCCGTTATTACTTAATATAGTTCATTTTCACTTTTTAGGTCTCTTGAAGGCAAATTGCTGGAATGGCACTTATTTGGACGAAAAGGCGCGGATATACGAAGAAAATGGCCAAAGTCAAGAATCGAGACACTCAAGCTGCTGAAACACAAGGGGACGGCGTCAGGTGTTATCTGTGACACCGTCGCATCACTTTTGTGACGGCTCAGTAGCCAAATTGCTTATTTTCAAGTGACGGTGTCAGGCTTTAAAAGAGTAGGTCGTCGCAACTCAGACGGCCTAGATTTGATCCAGACGGCGTCAGAGACTGAAGGGGACGGCGTCACAAGCATAAGGTGACGCCGTCACAAGACTAACGTGGCCAAGACGAAACCCTAATGACGGCGACCCGACGGCGTCACAAATCAAAGGGTGACGCCGTCGCGATTGTAATCTTATATATAGAATCCGAATTTTTTAGTTTTCAGTGTGTAGTATTTTGGAGTAAAAACCTAAACCGAACCAAGGTTGTCTTGTACAGTATTTTAGGGTTCCAAACCCTATCTTACATCAAGATAAGTGTTTTACTTCATTAATTCAATTATGTATTCAATTATTTGTGTGTATGCTTGCATGTTCTCCATGTCCGGCTAATTTACTTGTGTGTTTGTTTAGGGAATATGAAACTTAATTATTGAATATTGATTGGTTGTCTTTTATCTTAATTGTTAATGATCTAGTAATGCGATTGGTCATTTGTTGTGTAGTTAATGCTTGATTAATTTTTGTGAACCTTAGACTATAACACCTAGAGTAGTTGTAGGCTAAACCATCCAAAGAGTACCTTAGTGTTAGAGTTTATAATTCCTAGAGATTTTGTAGACAAGACCATTTGGTAGTTTCAAAGAGTTAGGGACAAACGCATACCCTACGACTTTAGACACACAACGCGATTAAGAATAAGGACGTGACAATTCAACCATCAATAGGAGATAATTAAGGAGTAATAAAACCTAAGTAAACGCATCTTTAAACCATCATACGAGCACACAATAATTAGACATAGACTACATACACCTTAGATTAGATAAGTAGACACGTAGAGTAATCGGTAGAAATACCAACCCCCAAATCCAAACCCCGAGATTCGTACATTTCTAATTTCTAAAAAACATAAAAAGATAAAAAATAATCTTCTTCAACCCCAACCTTAGTGTAGTAACTTCTCACTAGCATTCCTATTCCCCTTGAGAACGATATCAATACTCGTGGCTTACCCTAATACTACACTACAACGATTAGGTTCACTGCCTAGGGTGTTATAAAACTTGCTCGAAGAAAAGGAAGTTCCTTTGACCCCGAACGACGCGTGTAGCGTTATCAAGGATGTTGGTTTCTTTGTTGTGTCGGGAGAGGTGGGTTGTTGTCGGGGCTCAGGGACTTCCTCATCGTCACCACCAGTATACTCGTAGTGATCACCGGTTTTCTCTGTCTAGGGTGGTGACTCGGAGTCCTGAGGTTTAACAGCGGAAAAACGCGGAGGAGATCGTCGTGCAGTTGGAGTCCTTTGGGGTGGTGGCATAGAGGAGGGTTCACCAGACTTCTTCGGACGTTTAGGCTCATTGTCCTTATCCTTATCCTTATCTTCATCATCTCTTGGACGTTTAGGCCTTTCAGCTTGCTCCTTGCATGAAGTCTTGAGTTGATATTCCAGTAATGCCTCAAATAGTTTACCTTCGTCAGAGGTGAAGGTTGCAGATCGTTTTCCCATTTGTAGCACTAGCTTGGAAATCAACTCTGCATCAGAGAGAACTGCCGGCTCCATTGGATTGATTGTCATTGTTACCGGAGTGGATTGCATTGTTTGCTTGGCCAATTTCAGGAGATTTGGATAGAGCTGTCTGGTAAACATTTCCCTTGTAACTCCAGGAACAATATCGAGAAGGAATTTATGAGTGTATTCCCTGATCATATTGTTCATTTCCCCTTGGATGTTGATCTGCGCAAAACCGTCAAGTCTAATCACACACTGGTCACTTGTGAATGACCAGCCGTAACAGACTTAAAACAGCTTAAGCGCAAATGCAATGAAGATCTGAGGAGTATAGTGTTTCCCCGGGTCGTTATGTCCCAGCGAGTTGTGCAATGGATTATCAGACGTTTAGTGATCGAGGAATTTGAACGGGAAAAGGATTCTGAATATGATATTAACTACAGAAAAAGCCAACAAATAAAGACGGCTTAAATGCAAATTAAAGAGAGTTAAAAAGATAAAACCTATTAAATAAACGCTATCACTATATTTAAAGTGATGAACGTTTAAAACCTAAAACGTATGTTTAAATAAAAATAATGTAAACGTACAAATAAAAACGTGAAACTTACGAAATATTAACCCTAAAAATATGAAAATGATATTTTTATAAACCTAATGATAAAAGAAAATATTTAGAAAAAGAAAATTATTTTTATAACTATTTATCTAATTATTATTAATTAAAAACTATTTTTAACTATTAAATAATTATCTAAAATACAAGAAATGAGGAAACAAAGCTAGAAAAATAAAATTATGAAATGGAAAAGTCTAAAATATCAAACTAGAATTTTCAAAACTATTTTTTGTATTTTTATGATTATTTTTCTATTTTCTAGGAATTTTAAACTATTAAAAACTAATTAAATCACTAAAAATTACCAAATGAACTATGAAAAATATGGAAAATTACTTTTTTCACTTTTTATATTTATCTAAACCTAAGAAAATTGAAAAATTATTTTTTTGAACCTTTTCTGAATTTTTTGTATTAAATCCTATTTAAAAAGTACTAAAAAGTGATTTAAATTAAGAAAAATAGCAAACAAGCTTAGAAAAATCTGAAAATTTCAGGAAAAGTCTAAATTATTACTAGGAATATAAGAAAAATGGAAAAATAGGTGCTTATGTGGAGAAATATGCAACTGCTATGGAAATGCTTATTGAAATAAGCACTTAATAAGCCAAAAGCTCACCAAAAGCTACCAAACTGAAACACAAGCTGCAATAAGCTAATTTAACTAAAATGCAATGAGTTTCAACAAGCTAATACCACTGATTCACAAGCTAGATCAGATTTGATGTTTGAGCTTATAAAAGCCAAAACAGTCTCTGGGTACTGACTTTAAGCTGATGCACAAGCTTGAATATAAGCTAAAAAGGAAAACTATCACTTGGAAATTGGACAAGACCTGGGTGAGACCAATTGTACCAAAATTCAGGCCATGAGAAACTCTAATAAGCTCTGTGCACCTTGCACAAAATCTGAGCAAATCTCAGCATTCACTGAGTTCAGTGAGCAGGGGAATAAAGACCTAAAGTACAAGCTTGTTTAGAGCTTATAAAATATTTGCAAAAATTCACAAAAATGCTAATAAGATAGAGAACCAGTTGAAGTTTATAGAATACCAAGTTTCATTTGATGAGTCCAAAAAATGAGCTCACCAAAATTTCTTGCAGTTGGCTCAAAAACAGAACTTAGCAACTTTTGACTTTTGAAAATAGATTAAGATTTTGACTAAACTGACTTTTGATCCCAAATGCTTTACTGATAATGATGATTTATGATGATATGCAACTGAAAAAGATTAAGTTATATAAATCTAAACACAAATCAAGAGATTGATTATCCAAAATCTCAACAGATAGGCTGCTAAGTCAGTTTTGAAAGTAATTTTGACTTTTGGCTTTTGCAGGCACAAAGTATTGATGGAAATGAGTTCAAGTGATCTTAAGACACATGAGACAACAAAAGGCAATCACTGAACAAGTCTTAATGACAGTTAAACAAATCAATCCAAACACTCCTTTATGTTACTGATTTGAGCTCCAAACAGATTTGAACAATGAAACAACTTATTTTATGATCAAACTGACTTAAGACAACCTAGATACTACTATTAAAACAGGCTACAACTGTGTTTATCCACTAAAACAGATTATGCAAGAAATGAGTTTGAACTTGACTTACAAATTGTCCAAGCCACAATGGCATGCAAATCAATGAACCAAGGACCACTAATCTATCCAAAATCAACCCAATAACTCAGTAACAACCCCATTCCATGTCTGCTTCACCCAATGACCAATTCTGCACATATTTATCCCCTGTTTGACTTTTGTTGACCCGATTCCAAAATGGCTTCAAACTTAAATATAAGCTTATAACAAGCTACAATAAGCTGATATAAGCCTATATGAGTTTGAAAATAAGCTGATAAAACCTTGTATGTGAGACTTTGAAATGGCAATATTCAACAGTGACCATAAAACTTGAATTGTAAACATAGACTGAATTTAATGCTTGAAATTAATTGCAATACATTAGAATACTTTAGTTTGATACACTTTAACAAAATAATACAAGTCTAACACTGAATTGACAGATTTAACATAAAAACGACCTAAGTAAAAAATTAAAAACTAGAAGACTCCTTTCTTGCTTCCTTTCTCTGTCTTTTATAATCCAATGTCATTTCCTCTCTCCTCTGAATCTTTCCCATCAATTCTAGCCATTGGATGGCCTTGAAATGATCTCAACCATTCAAATGGTGTTTTGGCGCCAAAATGGTTGTCTGCCAATTGAGGGTTGAGTGAGGGGTTAGGGAAGCTTTAAATGAAGTTTGGAGGTATGCTAAGGTGGAGGGGACAGGTTTAAGTGGAAATGGAGGAGGGGGGATGGGTGGTAACTGAGTTTCAGGGAAGCAGTTGAGAGGATGACTTTGGCGGGCTTGAGGATATTGACCAGATTTGACCAGGCAAGTATTAATAATAGGGGGGGTTCACAATTGTATTATGACAAGGGGTCAAAAATAGGCAGGGTCCAAAATGGCTTGACAAGGGTTTAAAACTCAAGGGTCTAATGTGTAAATTCTGAAAATACAAGGACCTTAGCTGCCAACATCTCAAAGTTGATCCAAGGGCTGAATTTGACAAGTATCAATAGTACAAGGACCAATGTTGCCATTTTGCAATTTTCCAGGGGCCATTTCTGCCAATTTTGAAACTTGAAGGACCATTTTTGTAATTTTCTCAAACTTTTGATATTTTTCACCAAAGGACTAAATTTGATAACTTTTGATTTTAAAAGGACCTTTGGTGACTTTACTTTTGAAATTATGTGCTCAGGGACTGTTTTTGACAACTTTTGATACTTGGGGGACTAAAACTGTAATTTTTGCAAATTTGATATGTTTTTCATCTGATTTTGATATTTTTGCATTTAAAACACATAAAACACTGATTTGTAATATTTTCATCATTTTGATGCATTTTTGAGTGTTTTCAGATGATTTTGCAGTTTATATTGTACAAAAATGATGAGTATTTACACACTCATCAATCCCCCACACTGAGATATTGCTAGTCCCTAGCAATGATTTGAGAAAACATAATGGATTTTAATCTCTTTACCAAAAGCCATTACTTCTGGAGTAGCCAAATGTTTCTGTTCAAGTAAGAACCATGGTACACCGATAACCATGTGATTTTGAGCAAACCACCAGCTTCCAACGGATTTGATTTGTCTTTACCAGAAGCCGTACCCTTCTGGACTAGCCAACTCTTAGATAAATTATCAACATTATCTTTGGTGAGCTGATTACCAATTATGGTTTTTCCACTGCCTTTACCACAAGCCATAACCTTGCGGGCTAGCCAACTCTTCACTTTTTAGGATATGGTGAGTTGAATACCATACAATTTTGGGCAAATTGCAAGCCATATAAATGGATTTGAGAAATCTTTACCAAGAGCCGTTTGCTCCTGGATTAGCCAATCCTTTTGTCTTACAGACATGGCGGACTGATAACCAAATGAGAAAGTGTAAAACACTTACTCCAAAAAAAATTTTGGCCAAAAATGGGGGAATTGGGTAGATAATATATGAAATTCGTGAGAATTCCCCCCCACACTTAGAAATGAATATTGCCCTCAATATTCAAAGTACCGGCGGTTATGCCGAAACAAAGAACGTAAAAGGGAAATATTACGGCCATTATTTAGAAAGTTTTTTTTTTTTTTTTTTTTTTTTTTTTTTTTTTTTTAACATGTGGGGCATTACCCCCACACTAGGGTGGTAGAAAGAGGTAAGAAGACAGAAATATGGGTGAAAACCCATATTGCATGCTACTGTTTTTGATTCCCGAGTCGCTAGCTTGACTCGACCCCGAATTCATTTGTTCATGGGGAAAGTAACGTGGAAAACCAATCTCGATCGGACTTTCGTTCACAATGTTAATGAACATATGAACATCAGAAAGTTCCACACTGACGAGATACAACCTCGGTATTGTTTAATAGTAGACACTATAAGGGATGATACCGGGGTCAAAGATGGTGTCCTCATTCCCGAAAGAGAAAAGGGAAAGAGCAACCACACCATCTGTGAAGAATGGAATAAAGACGTACATGAGAATGCATGTCCATTCCTCAGCAGAGAGAAGCAAATCACCAGTTTTGACATCTTTAAGCTTAAACTTGAAGCTTAGATGGTGATTGTCAAGAAGATGTCCGGGAGGGAGGGTGGGAAACGGTTCTTCAATCAACAAACTTTCCAGAAAAAGGATGTCTCCCTCCGGATCAAGGTAAGTGTTATCAATTCCCGTAGGAATTGACTCATCACTAAGAAATGCATCGACTTCATTCCAAAAGTTGTCATCTTCCTCATCAGGAGTGAGAGAAGGGATGGAAGAGTCGGGAATAAGACTAGAGGATGATGGATCATTTTTGAGCAATTCATCAATGGGAAGAATGTCTCCCATTGGATCACAAACATCATCATCCAACTCAGATGAAACTGAAGAGAGTTTGGTTTCATCCACAGATTTAACAATCTCGATGCGACAAACTGATGTCGGAGGTGGGACAAGTGGTGTGCTCTTAGAGCTAGTAGTTTCCACCACTTCCGATGAAGTCTCCGATTCTAGATCATCGTCATCATCATCAAGAACACTCTTGACTTCCCTGGTACAGCTTTCAAACCATTTGGTTGAACCAGGGGTAATTTTCAAAGCTTTGAGCTCAGCACGTTTTTGGTGAACACTCTTAACCGTGAAATTTGAGAGTGTTGCATTGATTCTTTCAGATTTTTGATCAATTGTGGCAACACTCTTTTTGTATAGAGGTTTGGAGTCTTGGTTAATATTTAACGTGAGCTCTTCGTTGTCAACCCGTATGGTCAACTCTTCAGCAAACACATCAATCAGAGCACGACTCGTTTTCAAGAAAGCTCTCCCTAAGATGAGGGGAACTCTAGGATCTGCATCGAAGTCTACTACAACAAAGTCAGCATGAAAGTGAAATTTTCCCACTTTCATCACGACATCCTCGGCTATCCCAAGTGGACGAGTTACGGTACGATCCGCTAGCTCGAGTGTCATACGAGTGGATGAAAGTTCAGGAAGAGATAGTTTCTTCCACACTGAGAGAGGCATGAGGTTAATGCTAGCGCCAAGATCGGCCAAGGCGGAGCATTGAAACATCCCCAAGAAATCACACGGGATTAGAAACCGGCCAGGGTCTTCAAGCTTTTCGGGAAGCTTATTAAGAATGGCTGCTGAGCATTGCTCATTGAGAGGAGTTTTAGCCATCTCTGATAGCTTGTCTTTGTTGGTGAGTAAGCCTTTAAGCGTGGATGCAAATTTAGGCATTAGAACGAGAGCATCAACGAAGCTTATGTCAAAGTGAAGCTCATTGAAGATTTGGAAAATTTTTTCCATTTGCTCTTTGTTTTTGTCTTTGAGCTTCTCATCATTCATTCTTGATGGGTAAGGAAGCTGACTAGACTTTTGAGCCGGGATGGAAGTGTTTTCTGGCTCAAGATTTTTCTTTGGAACTTCGGGTTCCGGACTTGAAGCTTTGACTACCGAAGGTGGGACGTGTGCGGTACTTCGTGGGCTTGAATAATGCACCTTGTCCGTTGTCTCCTTGGTAACTTGACTAAATGCCACAGGAGGAGGGGGCATTGGAGTCTTAGGTCCATTGTGTGTCTTACCACTATGAGTGGTGACGGCTTTCAACTCGGCATTTGGATTGGGAATAGTATTGCCTGGGAGTCCTCCAGAAGATGATGAAGCTTTGTTCATATTCATGTTCATGAAACTGCTCATCATATTCTTTAACTCATTTGTCTGCCGAGATAATGTGGTATCAATTTCCCTTTTTAGCTCACCTCTCATGTTATTGATCTGAGTTTGCATTGATCGCATGTTTGCCTCAGTCATTTTCATGAAGTCATTTGGCATGGGAGCTTGAGGAGGTGGTTGATAACTTTGATGATTTGGAGCTTGATATGGTTGAGGTTGGTTGAAATTGTTCCGGTTTTGATTGAAATTTTGAGAGTTATTGAAATGTTGTCCTTGATTCGGAACAAAGCAATTTTGATTGCCATGGTTTTGCACGGGAGGAAAACCAGGTGGTGTCATACCGCTAGGTGCACGGTAGTGAGGATCAGGCTGTGGTCGGTATTGATTGTGGTTTACCGAAGCTACGGGAGCTTGGTAAAAGGAAGCATCGGTTGCTTGACAATCATAATACGCATGTGGACCACTACAAATTTCACACACCTTGTTTACGGCTTTGACTGGTTCGGGCTTATGAATTTCGCTTTTGATTTCCTTTACCTCTTTTATCATACAATGGATGATGTCCGTTAGAGCAGCTATCGGAGCTGCTAACTCAGAAGAGTTACCGGATGAAGAAGCAGGAGTGTTCGGAACATTGACTTTGTTGCGAGAAATAGGAACTTTTGATTTTTGCTCGCAAATCTCAATCACATCTTTAGGTTTACGATTCAAGATATTGCCGCCTGCGGCTGCATTCAAGGAATCTTGATCATTACCGTTCAACCCATTGTAAAAGATATTTACTTGTTGAAGCTCCGTGAATTCATGATGGGGGCATTTCCTGAGGAGATCTTTGAATCTCTCCCATGCCTCTCAAAAATTTTCATTGAAATTTTGACGAAATCCAGAAATTTCATTTTTAAGATTAGTCGTCTTTGATGGAGGAAAGAAATAGTTGACAAACTTTTGAACAAGATCCTCCCAAGTTTCGATAGATCGAGGGGGTTCTTTTTCCAGCCAAATCCGGGCTGTCCCCTCAAGAGAGAATGGAAAAAGCATCAACTTGATGACTTTTTGAGGAACATCCTTGAAATTGATAGTTGAAGTCAACTTGTTAAACCAACGGATGTGTGCATACGGGTCTTCTCGATCAGACCCGCGGAATTGATTTGTAGACACAAGTTGGATCAAATGTGTCTTCAATTCGAAGTGATCAGAACTGATAACTGGTAAAACGATGGCATCTCCATAACCCTCGGTGGGTGCCTGGAGCATTTCCGCCATAGTACGTTCGTCTGCCATGGTGTTGTTAGAAATAGTACGAATCTCGGGTTCGACTATTTGGGCAGTACGCCTACGAGAACGTCTTCTAGGAATTTCTGCTAGATCACGCAAAGGACTCAATGATCTAGAAGAACGAGTGCGCATGCACTAGAGTTAACTCTAAGGACTCTCAGAGTTAAGGTGAGAAATGGAATTATGAAGATATTTTATAAAAATGGGGTGAGGAGAATCTTTTGGGTTTTCTGGTTCTGAAACGTCGATATCACAACAAAATCAATTAACACAAAATCGAGGCAAAACAACAGTGAACTTAACCAATAATCCAAAATGAATGGCTTCTTTGAAAAAGGTACACCAATCACAAGGACACAAAGGCAAGTTTTATATCTTTAGTTCGGGAACTTATTATGGTCGCACCCCCAGTTAGGTAGTGCACTGCCTTGGTTTGCGGTGGTAATCTTTTAAGCTGTGATTATTAAAGAAAACGACGAATCTTTTTGTATTTTTATTATTTGATACATATATAGAAACAAAAGCAAAATATTTTTGTGTTTTATACGTTTTTAGCTGTTTTTTGGGTTTTTTGGATTTTTTAAATAAAAATATGGATATATATATATAGATAGATGGATGATATGAACAAATGAGTGAGTATTCAAACAACTAATCTGCTAGACGAAAGATAATCAGCACAGCTCCCCGGCAGCGGCGCCAAAAATTTGATCTGCGCAAAACCGTCAAGTCTAATCACACACTGGTCACTTGTGCATGACCAGCCGTAACAGACTTAAAACAGCTTAAGCGCAAATGCAATGAAGATCTGAGGAGTATAGTGTTTCCCCGGGTCGTTATGTCCCAGCGAGTTGTGCAATGGATTATCAGACGTTTAGTGATCGAGGAATTTGAACGGGAAAAGGATTCTGAATATGATATTAACTATGGAAAAAGCCAACAAATAAAGACGGCTTAAATGCAAATTAAAGAGAGTTAAAAAGATAAAACCTATTAAATAAACGCTATCACTATATTTAAAGTGATGAACGTTTAAAACCTAAAACGTATGTTTAAATAAAAATAATGTAAACGTACAAATAAAAACGTGAAACTTACGAAATATTAACCCTAAAAATATGAAAATGATATTTTTATAAACCTAATGATAAAAGAAAATATTTAGAAAAAGAAAATTATTTTTATAACTATTTATCTAATTATTATTAATTAAAAACTATTTTTAACTATTAAATAATTATCTAAAATACAAGAAATGAGGAAACAAAGCTAGAAAAATAAAATTATGAAATGGAAAAGTCTAAAATATCAAACTAGAATTTTCAAAACTATTTTTTGTATTTTTATGATTATTTTTCTATTTTCTAGGAATTTTAAACTATTAAAAACTAATTAAATCACTAAAAATTACCAAATGAACTATGAAAAATATGGAAAATTACTTTTTTCACTTTTTATATTTATCTAAACCTAAGAAAATTGAAAAATTATTTTTTTGAACCTTTTCTGAATTTTTTGTATTAAATCCTATTTAAAAAGTACTAAAAAGTGATTTAAATTAAGAAAAATAGCAAACAAGCTTAGAAAAATCTGAAAATTTCAGGAAAAGTCTAAATTATTACTAGGAATATAAGAAAAATGGAAAAATAGGTGCTTATGTGGAGAAATATGCAACTGCTATGGAAATGCTTATTGAAATAAGCACTTAATAAGCCAAAAGCTCACCAAAAGCTACCAAACTGAAACACAAGCTGCAATAAGCTAATTTAACTAAAATGCAATGAGTTTCAACAAGCTAATACCACTGATTCACAAGCTAGATCAGATTTGATGTTTGAGCTTATAAAAGCCAAAACAGTCTCTGGGTACTGACTTTAAGCTGATGCACAAGCTTGAATATAAGCTAAAAAGGAAAACTATCACTTGGAAAGTGGACAAGACCTGGGTGAGACCAATTGTACCAAAATTCAGGCCATGAGAAACTCTAATAAGCTCTGTGCACCTTGCACAAAATCTGAGCAAATCTCAGCATTCACTGAGTTCAGTGAGCAGGGGAATAAAGACCTAAAGTACAAGCTTGTTTAGAGCTTATAAAATATTTGCAAAAATTCACAAAAATGCTAATAAGATAGAGAACTAGTTGAAGTTTATAGAATATCAAGTTTCATTTGATGAGTCCAAAAAATGAGCTCACCAAAATTTCTTGCAGTTGGCTCAAAAACAGAACTTAGCAACTTTTGACTTTTGAAAATAGATTAAGATTTTGACTAAACTGACTTTTGATCCCAAATGCTTTACTGATAATGATGATTTATGATGATATGCAACTGAAAAAGATTAAGTTATATAAATCTAAACACAAATCAAGAGATTGATTATCCAAAATCTCAACAGATAGGCTGCTAAGTCAGTTTTGAAAGTAATTTTGACTTTTGGCTTTTGCAGGCACAAAGTATTGATGGAAATGAGTTCAAGTGATCTTAAGACACATGAGACAACAAAAGGCAATCACTGAACAAGTCTTAATGACAGTTAAACAAATCAATCCAAACACTCCTTTATGTTACTGATTTGAGCTCCAAACAGATTTGAACAATGAAACAACTTATTTTATGATCAAACTGACTTAAGACAACCTAGATACTACTATTAAGACAGGCTACAACTGTGTTTATCCACTAAAACAGATTATGCAAGAAATGAGTTTGAACTTGACTTACAAATTGTCCAAGCCACAATGGCATGCAAATCAATGAACCAAGGACCACTAATCTATCCAAAATCAACCCAATAACTCAGTAACAACCCCATTCCATGTCTGCTTCACCCAATGACCAATTCTGCACATATTTATCCCCTGTTTGACTTTTGTTGACCCGATTCCAAAATGGCTTCAAACTTAAATATAAGCTTATAACAAGCTACAATAAGCTGATATAAGCCTATATGAGTTTGAAAATAAGCTGATAAAACCTTGTATGTGAGACTTTGAAATGGCAATATTCAACAGTGACCATAAAACTTGAATTGTAAACATAGACTGAATTTAATGCTTGAAATTAATTGCAATACATTAGAATACTTTAGTTTGATACACTTTAACAAAATAATACAAGTCTAACACTGAATTGACAGATTTAACATAAAAACGACCTAAGTAAAAAATTAAAAACTAGAAGACTCCTTTCTTGCTTCCTTTCTCTGTCTTTTATAATCCAATGTCATTTCCTCTCTCCTCTGAATCTTTCCCATCAATTCTAGCCATTGGATGGCCTTGAAATGATCTCAACCATTCAAATGGTGTTTTGGCGCCAAAATGGTTGTCTGCCAATTGAGGGTTGAGTGAGGGGTTAGGGAAGCTTTAAATGAAGTTTGGAGGTATGCTAAGGTGGAGGGGACAGGTTTAAGTGGAAATGGAGGAGGGGGGATGGGTGGTAACTGAGTTTCAGGGAAGCAGTTGAGAGGATGACTTTGGCGGGCTTGAGGATATTGACCAGATTTGACCAGGCAAGTATTAATAATAGGGGGGGTTCACAATTGTATTATGACAAGGGGTCAAAAATAGGCAGGGTCCAAAATGGCTTGACAAGGGTTTAAAACTCAAGGGTCTAATGTGTAAATTCTGAAAATACAAGGACCTTAGCTGCCAACATCTCAAAGTTGATCCAAGGGCTGAATTTGACAAGTATCAATAGTACAAGGACCAATTTTGCCATTTTGCAATTTTCCAAGGGCCATTTCTGCCAATTTTGAAACTTGAAGGACCATTTTTGTAATTTTCTCAAACTTTTGATATTTTTCACCAAAGGACTAAATTTGATAACTTTTGATTTTAAAAGGACCTTTGGTGACTTTACTTTTGAAATTATGTGCTCAGGGACTGTTTTTGACAACTTTTGATACTTGGGGGACTAAAACTGCAATTTTTGCAAATTTGATATGTTTTTCATCTGATTTTGATATTTTTGCATTTAAAACACATAAAACACTGATTTGTAATATTTTCATCATTTTGATGCATTTTTGAGTGTTTTCAGATGATTTTGCAGTTTATATTGTACAAAAATGATGAGTATTTACACACTCATCAGATGTCACGTGCCATAAACTTCTGGATATACTCTCTTTCACTTGACATGCTGTCCATCTCGTCATGTAGAATGTTGATGCTGTCAGCTAGTTGATTCAACTTTTGGTCACATCTTTCTTCCTGACCTGCTTGACAGCTTTGACAATCTTGGATTTAGCCCGAGATATCCAAGAGTCAGTTGGTTTCTTCACCGATTTAGATGTGGATCTGGTTGTGCATTTTGATGGTGGAGGTGAAGAATGAGAAGACGAGTCTGATGATGAGGAGACGTGAGGTGATTCAGGGTCCTTAGGGGTTCAGAAATTTCCTCCTTAGAGCGTACAGGATTATCTAGAAGAAAATGATCATAATTAATATCTTCATCATTTCCAGACTTAGCCGCTTCATCAGCCTTATCATCTTCACCTGGAGTTTTCTCAGTCTTTTCCATGTCTGGTTCCTCTATGTCAAAGTTGATGGAGTCCTCAATCTGCCTTTGCTGTTGTTCGTGGGTGATGGTGGCACCAGTTCCCTTATCAGGTTGATTAACCGCATCAGGAATTGGTGTAGATAGGACACCACCACTTGACCCACCGAGGCTACGAGTTTGATCTAGTACGAATTCATCGGCAAGATATTTTCGTCTGAGGTCCTTCAACTTCTTTTTATATTCTCTTTCCTCATCAAATGGTTCTTCTTCAGATCTTTCCTTATCATGCTCAAGCACAAGAGTTTTCCCTTTACCTTTATCAGCTTTAGGACTGGGAGTTTTTGTTGTTGTTTGAGTGTCATCTTTAGCAGTTTCGGAGTAGATGATCTCTTCTTCTGTTTCTGTATCCTCCGAGCTTTCATCCATTAGCTTTCTTTGTGGTTCAGGTTTGGGGATTGGAACAACTTCCTTCGAAGGAACTTTCCTTTTAAGCCTAGGTTTCCTTTTAGGAAACTTTCTTTGACTCTCAGTGCTTGTATCACTTCCTGCACTGCCTCTTATGGTTTTCCTTGTAGGTGTACCAGCGGATTTTTCATCAAGAAAACCTACTTTGCTTTCTTCAACTGCAACCAGATATCGTTTGTACGAGTACCGTTGTTTGATATCATCAGTTATGAGGTGATCTGGCAACACTGCACCTTGTTTCTTTGTTGTAGATTCCTTGAATCTGAATGTGAGTGTAGGCTCATACAACATGGAGTGATTGTTTGGGTCATCGAGTCTCTTGGGGATATCAAGATTATACCCTAGTGCTCTTTAGATCAACAATTTGGTATATCTGATATATGGGATTGATGAGTGTCTAAATACTCATCATTTTTGTATTATCTAGACTGCAAAAACATCTGAAAACACTCAGAAATGCTTCAAAATGATTAAAATATCACAAACAAGTGTTTTATATGTTTTAAATGCAAAAGCATCAAAATCTGATGAAAAACGTATCAAGTTTGCATAATTGGCAGTTTTAGTCCCCCAAGTTACAAAAGTTGTCAAAACTAGTCCCTGGTAATTCAAAATCTTGTAAAAAGTCATTTAAGGTCCATAAGATTCAAAAGTTGTCAAAACAAACCTTTTAAAATCCAAAAATCACAAATTGACAACTTTAGTCCTTTAACTTTGAAAATTGTCAATAATGGTCCTTGGTTAATTAAAAAGTGAAAATTATCAAATTTTAACCTTGTACTATTTATAAATGACAAAAATGGTCCTTATGATAAACTTTTGGGAAATTACACTTTTAGTCCCTCAAAATCCAAAAATGACAATTAAGGTCCTTTTAAGTTTAAAAATAGAAAATAATTACATGTATGATCCTTGGTTTATCATATTTGGCATAATAGGCCCTTGTATTAACTTTATAAATGTTACAGGTTCAGTCCCTATATTTTCAGAAAGTTACATGATTGGTCCTTGTTATTAAATAAACCAAATGGACCTTTTGTTATTATTAAACCCAAGTCCAAAAACACAAACCCAGCCAACCCAGTTTACCCTTGGCCCAATACCCCAACCCGGTCCAAAATTTAAAACAAAAAAACCGCCATCACTGTAGACCTCCTCCCTCACCCCTGTTAACTCAAAACCAGTGGTTTCACCACCTTCCACCCCACTTTCCACCTCACCAAACTTATCCCCCCACCTGTCTAACCACTCCTTTACACCTCCATATCCATCCAAAAGCTTTAATTGAAGAAAAACTGCCCAAGACTTTTTTGGCGCCAAAAGTAAAATTGATGGCTAGGATTTGTTTCAGAGATCCAATGGTGGTGGGAAAGACTCAGAAGCTTATGGGGAATCTCAAAAAGCTATAAAGAAAGCAGAAAGAAGAGAGGAGAAAGACCAAGTAGAGTAGTTTAGTTTAGTTTAATGTCGTTTTAGTTCAATATTAATTTCCAGTGAAATTTAATCTTTCCAAGTATCTTGTTTAAGTTATTTAAAGTGTTTGAGAACCTTTTTCAGTTTAAATTTCAGTTTTAAGATACTTTTCAGTTTATGCAAAATTTCATGTTCAAAATATCATGATATGATTCGAATGTTGTTGTTGGTTGTTTTTATGGACTAAGTAAGACCATGTAAGCTCCTCAAAAAGCTTATTTGAGCTTTTAGATACCTTGAAATCAGTTCTAGTTATAAAAAAGAAAAATCCCAAAAATACCAAATAAATAGTAGAAAAATAAAAAAAAGCAAGAAAAATAAAGATCAAGAATGGAGCAGAGCTAATTTTGGATGGATTAATGGTTTAGAGCTTATTGGTAAGCTATAGGAGTGTTTCTCAGTCTTTGGTTCCCTGTCTTGAGCTTGGATCCATTTGTAAGCCTTTTTAAGCTAATATCTCATTTCACTGTGCAAGGGAGTCATAAGCTCTAATACTTGTTTTTCCATGTTTATTAGCTATAGTTAAGTTTATTTAAACATTAAAACCAGTAGCTTGTTCTTTTAAATTAGTAGTTACTATAAATCTTATTTTCACAGTCAATTTAGCTTATTTGGTAATTTCTAGTTTAATGTTGTTATGGCTAGTGTTTTATGTTTCATTAGTCTTATAAATTGATTATATAAGTTCTGTAATCAAATTCTTGGTCTTGATCTGTTTCAGTCATTGAAAATCTTCAAAACAGTCATTTTAAAGGGTGTTTGGTTTTGCTCAGTTAACTGTGCTACAGGCCAGTTGTGTTGTAGTTTGTTGTTGTTCCATGTCACTCTTGATCTAAAGAACTCAGTTCAACAATAAAATCCAGTCCTCTTAGGTGTAAAAGTCAAAATGATCTTAAATCTTTATTAAGTTCATAACTGTTAGACTTTAGGAAGTAAAATTCATCACAAGCTGTTTAGATCTTGGTAATATAGCTTAATCTAGTCTTAATATAACTTAATACATCATAGTCGGTCCTTAGAATTGATTTAAAACTCAATAAAGTCAACATAGTTATTTTCAAAAAGTCAAAATGTGCTCTCTGCACAGTTTTAAGCTCATCTTCATAAGCTTCTAAAAAACTCATAAGTTAACCTCAGATTGTGATTATTAGATTTTTGGGAAGCTAACCAACCATTCTTAAGGTCCCAAGTTTAATTTCCCATTTTGTAGCTTATTTGATATGGCTGCACTTGACTTTTAGTTTGTCCCATTTCTGTCTTAACTGCATACTCAGTGAAATGGTAGCTTTTTCATAAGCTCTTTATAAGCTCCACAGTGGTCCCCACAGTTTGAGCTTTGGCTTTTTGGAAAGCCCACCAACTCTACTTGTTACCTCAGCTTTTGTTTTGAGTTTAGGAGCTTTTATCCTTAGCTTATTTTGGCCTTGAAGTTCACTGCAGGCCTGATTGGTTAAGTGAGTACTGTAGATTTACTTATTAGCTTATCATAAGCTTATCTGTGCTGTTCTTTGTGTCTTTTAGTTTAATATTAGTAGCATTTAGCTTATTACCTCTTATTTCCACTTTTGTTTCCATTTTATAAATCTGATTGAGCTTAAAACACCCATATAAGCTCATTTTCTTTCTTTTATAAACTGTTGAAATAAATAAGCTAATATAGAGCTTATTAGTCATTATTATAAAAAGTTTCAGTTATAATATTTGCTTAATATCGTGTGCCTAACAAGTTTCAAAAAAGAAAATCAAGAAAAAAAAATGGTTGTGCAAAAAGGGAGAGGCAGGGGTCGAACCTGAGACCTCTCCCTCAAGAGGATGCTAGTGGTGTACCTGTATGCCATTGCGCCCTTGGGTCTTTTTCGTTAAAATCTTACACTACTTAATATATAACCCGTTTTGTCTTAATAAGCTTATACGAACTTATCAGCTTATTTATAGCTTATTCAAATAAGCTGGTTCTTCTTTTTTATTTTTCTTAGCTTTGTACTCTTATAAAGTATTTTAGAAAAAAGTTTCAGATTTTTCTAAATAGTTTTAGTATTTTTTATCGATTAATTAGTTTTTAACCGTATTTAATTCATAATAAATAAAATAATAATCAGAAAAATATAATTCTTTTTCCTAAAATTTTATTTTGTCATATAGTACGTAAGAAAATTAGTTTTATACTCGTAGGCCTTTTATTTCAATAATTTTACGTTTTATCTTGCGCTCCAGCGTAATTTTTGTAAGTAACGCTCGTTTTCGTTTTAAACAACGTTTTTAGTTTATTTAGGTTTACGTTTTAATTAAAATAGTTTATTTAGGTTATTTTGTTTTATAAAATCAACGTTCATCGATTTGTAAAAATAGTGATAGCGTTTATTTAATAGATTTTAACTTTTTAATTTTCTTAATTTGCATTTAAGTCGCTGTAATTTGTAGATCTTTTCTTTAGGTATAAATTTCTCACAAACCTTTACTGATCACTATCCTTAGTGATTATTCGACATCTGAAGTTGTTTAACACCAATTCATCCTCCGTGGGACTTAACGACCTGGGAATCCACTGTATTCCTCTGATCTTAATTGCATTTGTGTTTTAAGCAGTTTTAAGTCTGTTACGGTTAGCCATTCACAAGTGGTTAGCTTGTGTGATTAGAATTGACGGTTTAGCACCGATCAAATTTTGGCGCCGCTGCCGGGGAGGCTGTAAGCGTGTTTTAAGCATTTCCAGACCCGTACTTGCACATATACCTCCTTTTTGTAAACAGTTTTTATAAATCAAAAAGTTCATTAACACTTTTCCTAAAGTGTTAACAACACCAAAAATATTTTCATTCTTTGTTTTTATGGCATGTTTTTCAAAAATCCAAAAATATTCATCTTTAACCTCTTACCCTTTTTGATTCTTTATCCCTTTACCCTCTATCCATTTGATTCTAAACTTCTTCTATTCTCATGGAATCTCTCGACTACGATGAAATCTGGAACGAAGTTGAAAAACTTCCTATTTTATCACAAATGTCAAGAATTCGTGTTGTTCGTGATGATCCATTGATTCTGCGTAGGGAAATAGAACGAGAAACCGGGGTGACAAAGGACCAGGTACTTCTCTCTGATAATGGAGGTGCTAAATACGTCCAACCTACGGTTTTCCAAATATCTAATCCCTCGATTGCTCCTAAGCCGTCTAAAATTGATCCTACACTTTCACGATTTACGGTTAAAAGCAAACATGCAGAATTTAAACCGGTGACTAGCAAGAATGACTTGCCTAAACTTCACATTTCTCAAGAACCAGAACCGGAGACCATAACGGAAGTGATGGAAATTGCTAGCTCTCAGAGCACACCACTTGTCCCACCTCCGGATTTTTCAAAATGTTCTTCGAGTCTTAATAGTCATTCAGATCACCATGTTGGTTTTGTTGATTCTTTGAATGAAATGATTCCTTCTCATAACTCTCAAATAGAATCGTTTATTCCTTGTGTCGGTTGTGGTGAGCCTCTTTTTGGTTCACCATGTCGCTGGTGTACGTGTGTACAGTGTGGTAATGATATTCGAAACGGGAGTTGTTTGTTTTGTGGTTCGAGGAATTCATTTGATTATGATCCTAATCCGAACTCATTTAACGACCCCTCAAATTTTTCTAATTACCCACCACAGCCCGACTTATCTTCATATAATCAACAATACTGCTGTGAATTTTGTGGAGGTCCTCACCAAGGATTTGAATGTCAATCCGGAAACATGATTGTCTATGAACAGTTTTCCGGTGATGCTCAGAACTTTGGTTATGACCAATATCCATATGATTCACCAATTCAGGCTCAACAGTTTTACTGTTGTGAGAACTGTGGAGGTCCCCATTTCAGCTCTGATTGTGAAACAGGGAATCCATTTCCTTGTAACAATTACGACTATCACGACCACCCTCCACAGTGCCAAATAACTCAAACTCCTCAGCAAACTCAACAAGACACTTATCTAGAGCTTCTAGAGTCAGTGAAAAGAACTGAGGAGTTGAGTAAGACAACATTTCATAATGTTCCCAGTTTTTCTTGTGTATATTGTGGGGGTCCTCATGATGATTATCAATGTCAACCTTCCGGTTTTGACAAATCTCCACTCCCACAATGTCCCGTCATTCAAAATTCACATGAGAAATCCATGGAAGAATTGCTAGCTGAAGAGCAGGCTGTTAAGATAAATTCCCAAATTGCTTTTGAAAAGTCTATTAGGGAATTAATTGCAAAAGAAAAAGCAGCCAGATCTAGCTCTCAATTTCGTTTTATTCCTGATGACAGTGATGATGAGGATACACTTGAAGATTCATCAAATTCATCAGTGGATATTCCAGCAGTTGAGATTCAATCTCAAATAACTGCTATCACACCCGAAGCTCCCACTCACTCTCTAAACATGGGGGTCGAGCATCTTGACACTGTTCCTGAAAAGGAATCGGACGAATTCATAAATTCTAGTGTCGAGAACCTTGTCCCAATCCCAAGAGAGTCACAGGGAATTTTTGATCATGTGTGTGATATCCCTCCTCCTCTTGTCTTCCAAAAAGATCATGTTGAGATGTTCTCCGATTCTAATGATGATGATTCGTTATCTTGTGGAGACATCAGTTATATGGAGGAATTACCTTCTGAGCTTGTCAGCTTAGGAGAAGAGAATGATGAAGAAATAATCCAAGACGAAGCTCTTCGTCTTACATTATTGAATGTTAATCTTCTCATTTCTAGAATCGAGGCTTTTGATGAAAAGCCTACTTCATATCCTATCCCCTTTGAGGATAGTGAACTTTTGTTCAATGATTCTATTCCCGAATTGCAAACGTTCCATTTTGATCATATGGGAGAGAAGATTAGTGGTATTACCACTTCTCATTCTCATAATTCTCTCCCCGATTATGAATCATTCACTTTTGAGGAGTTCCCCAGTGAACTCACTCAAATCAATCCTGAATATGAATCATTTTTCTTTGAGGAGTTCTCCTTTGAACTCACTCATATCATATCTCCACCGGAGTATGATAACTTCTACTTTGATCTAGACACACCCGGGATATGTCTAGACCAATTGAGCTTAACAGATAAGATTCATGAAACTATGAATTCTTCTGATGATGATGAGTTAGTCATGATGTTTATCATGACTTTCTTTCTCTTCTTCACCTATCCCGTAGCTTCTCCTATTCTTCACTCCTTCGGGAATGAAGACATTATCTTTGACCCCGGCATTTTCATTAATCATTTTTGAGCCGGTTCTATGTATATCTCATCGGTATGGAACTTTCACGTACTTCAATGTTTATACAAACATCTTGAATGAAAGTCCGATAGAGATTGTCTCTTCCACTTACTTCCCCATGAACCAATTAATTCGGGGTCGAGTCAAGCTAGCGACTCGGAAATCAAAAACAGTAGCTAAACATGGGTTTTCACCCGTGTGTACCACCTTAGTGTGGGGGAGATGCCCCACATGTTGTATATAGACCTTAAAAATGAATGAAAATTGTAAATATTAAAAAAGAGAATAATTGTTGTGTTTCTACACTTAGCTAGTAATGTTATCTTTTTATGTTCTAAGTTTCGGCATAACAGCCGGTACTTTGAATATTGAGGACAATATTCATTTCTAAGTGTGGGGGGGAAATTCTGGCGAATTTGATCATAAATGTACCCTTTTAGTCCCTTTTTCCCCCAAAATGGCCAAATTTTAAAATTTTTTATTTAGTGGAAGTACTATGTACTAAGCACAACAAATGGTAATCAGTCCACCATGTCTAACCCACATAAGGATTGGCTAATCCAGGAGCAAACGGCTCTTGGTAAAGATATCTCAAATCCGTTTATGGCTTGCAATTTGCCCAAAATTGTATGGTGTTCAACTCACCATATCTTTAAACTAGTGAAAAGTTGGCTAGCCCGCAAGTTTATGGCTTGTGGTAAAGGCAGTTGAAAATCCATAATTGGTAATCGGCTCACCAAAGATAATATTGATAATTTATCTAAGAGTTGGTTAGTCCAGAAACAAACGGCTTCTGGTAAAGACAAATCAAATCCGTTGACAGCTTATGATTTGCTCAAAATCATTTGGTTATCATTGTACCAAGGTTCTTACTTGAACTAAAACAATTGGCTACTCCAGAAGTAATGGCTTTTGGTAAAGAGATAAAATCCATTAACTTTTCATAAATCATTGCTAGGGACTAGCAATATCTTAGTGTGGGGGATTGATGAGTGTCTAAATACTCATCATTTTTGTATTATCTAGACTGCAAAAACATCTGAAAACACTCATAAATGCTTCAAAATGATTAAAATATCACAAACAAGTGTTTTATATGTTTTAAATGCAAAAACATCAAAATCTGATGAAAAACGTATCAAGTTTGCATAATTGGCAGTTTTAGTCCCCCAAGTTACAAAAGTTGTCAAAACTAGTCCCTGGTAATTCAAAATCTTGTAAAAAGTCATTTAAGGTCCATAAGATTCAAAAGTTGTCAAAACAAACCTTTTAAAATCCAAAAATCACAAATTGACAACTTTAGTCCTTTAACTTTGAAAATTGTCAATAATGGTCCTTGGTTAATTAAAAAGTGAAAATTATCAAATTTTAACCTTGTACTATTTATAAATGACAAAAATGGTCCTTATGATAAACTTTTGGGAAATTACACTTTTAGTCCCTCAAAATCCAAAAATGACAATTAAGGTCCTTTTAAGTTTAAAAATAGAAAATAATTACATGTATGATCCTTGGTTTATCATATTTGGCATAATAGGCCCTTGTATTAACTTTATAAATGTTACAGGTTCAGTCCCTATATTTTCAGAAAGTTACATGATTGGTCCTTGTTATTAAATAAACCAAATGGACCTTTTGTTATTATTAAACCCAAGTCCAAAAACACAAACCCAGCCAACCCAGTTTACCCTTGGCCCAATACCCCAACCCGGTCCAAAATTTAAAACAAAAAAACCGCCATCACTGTAGACCTCCTCCCTCACCCCTGTTAACTCAAAACCAGTGGTTTCACCACCTTCCACCCCACTTTCCACCTCACCAAACTTATCCCCCCACCTGTCTAACCACTCCTTTACACCTCCATATCCATCCAAAAGCTTTAATTGAAGAAAAACTGCCCAAGACTTTTTTGGCGCCAAAAGTAAAATTGATGGCTAGGATTTGTTTCAGAGATCCAATGGTGGTGGGAAAGACTCAGAAGCTTATGGGGAATCTCAAAAAGCTATAAAGAAAGCAGAAAGAAGAGAGGAGAAAGACCAAGTAGAGTAGTTTAGTTTAGTTTAATGTCGTTTTAGTTCAATATTAATTTCCAGTGAAATTTAATCTTTCCAAGTATCTTGTTTAAGTTATTTAAAGTGTTTGAGAACCTTTTTCAGTTTAAATTTCAGTTTTAAGATACTTTTCAGTTTATGCAAAATTTCATGTTCAAAATATCATGATATGATTCGAATGTTGTTGTTGGTTGTTTTTATGGACTAAGTAAGACCATGTAAGCTCCTCAAAAAGCTTATTTGAGCTTTTAGATACCTTGAAATCAGTTCTAGTTATAAAAAAGAAAAATCCCAAAAATACCAAATAAATAGTAGAAAAATAAAAAAAAGCAAGAAAAATAAAGATCAAGAATGGAGCAGAGCTAATTTTGGATGGATTAATGGTTTAGAGCTTATTGGTAAGCTATAGGAGTGTTTCTCAGTCTTTGGTTCCCTGTCTTGAGCTTGGATCCATTT
This sequence comes from Chrysanthemum seticuspe, assembly GCA_019973895.1. Classification (NCBI taxonomy): domain Eukaryota; kingdom Viridiplantae; phylum Streptophyta; class Magnoliopsida; order Asterales; family Asteraceae; genus Chrysanthemum; species Chrysanthemum seticuspe. The sequence continues at coordinate 361,571,076 of BPTQ01000009.1, forward strand.
GTAAGCCTTTTTAAGCTAATATCTCATTTCACTGTGCAAGGGAGTCATAAGCTCTAATACTTGTTTTTCCATGTTTATTAGCTATAGTTAAGTTTATTTAAACATTAAAACCAGTAGCTTGTTCTTTTAAATTAGTAGTTACTATAAATCTTATTTTCACAGTCAATTTAGCTTATTTGGTAATTTCTAGTTTAATGTTGTTATGGCTAGTGTTTTATGTTTCATTAGTCTTATAAATTGATTATATAAGTTCTGTAATCAAATTCTTGGTCTTGATCTGTTTCAGTCATTGAAAATCTTCAAAACAGTCATTTTAAAGGGTGTTTGGTTTTGCTCAGTTAACTGTGCTACAGGCCAGTTGTGTTGTAGTTTGTTGTTGTTCCATGTCACTCTTGATCTAAAGAACTCAGTTCAACAATAAAATCCAGTCCTCTTAGGTGTAAAAGTCAAAATGATCTTAAATCTTTATTAAGTTCATAACTGTTAGACTTTAGGAAGTAAAATTCATCACAAGCTGTTTAGATCTTGGTAATATAGCTTAATCTAGTCTTAATATAACTTAATACATCATAGTCGGTCCTTAGAATTGATTTAAAACTCAATAAAGTCAACATAGTTATTTTCAAAAAGTCAAAATGTGCTCTCTGCACAGTTTTAAGCTCATCTTCATAAGCTTCTAAAAAACTCATAAGTTAACCTCAGATTGTGATTATTAGATTTTTGGGAAGCTAACCAACCATTCTTAAGGTCCCAAGTTTAATTTCCCATTTTGTAGCTTATTTGATATGGCTGCACTTGACTTTTAGTTTGTCCCATTTCTGTCTTAACTGCATACTCAGTGAAATGGTAGCTTTTTCATAAGCTCTTTATAAGCTCCACAGTGGTCCCCACAGTGTGAGCTTTGGCTTTTTGGAAAGCCCACCAACTCTACTTGTTACCTCAGCTTTTGTTTTGAGTTTAGGAGCTTTTATCCTTAGCTTATTTTGGCCTTGAAGTTCACTGCAGGCCTGATTGGTTAAGTGAGTACTGTAGATTTACTTATTAGCTTATCATAAGCTTATCTGTGCTGTTCTTTGTGTCTTTTAGTTTAATATTAGTAGCATTTAGCTTATTACCTCTTATTTCCACTTTTGTTTCCATTTTATAAATCTGATTGAGCTTAAAACACCCATATAAGCTCATTTTCTTTCTTTTATAAACTGTTGAAATAAATAAGCTAATATAGAGCTTATTAGTCATTATTATAAAAAGTTTCAGTTATAATATTTGCTTAATATCGTGTGCCTAACAAGTTTCAAAAAAGAAAATCAAGAAAAAAAAATGGTTGTGCAAAAAGGGAGAGGCAGGGGTCGAACCTGAGACCTCTCCCTCAAGAGGATGCTAGTGGTGTACCTGTATGCCATTGCGCCCTTGGGTCTTTTTCGTTAAAATCTTACACTACTTAATATATAACCCGTTTTGTCTTAATAAGCTTATACGAACTTATCAGCTTATTTATAGCTTATTCAAATAAGCTGGTTCTTCTTTTTTATTTTTCTTAGCTTTGTACTCTTATAAAGTATTTTAGAAAAAAGTTTCAGATTTTTCTAAATAGTTTTAGTATTTTTTATCGATTAATTAGTTTTTAACCGTATTTAATTCATAATAAATAAAATAATAATCAGAAAAATATAATTCTTTTTCCTAAAATTTTCTTTTGTCATATAGTACGTAAGAAAATTAGTTTTATACTCGTAGGCCTTTTATTTCAATAATTTTACGTTTTATCTTGCGCTCCAGCGTAATTTTTGTAAGTAACGCTCGTTTTCGTTTTAAACAACGTTTTTAGTTTATTTAGGTTTACGTTTTAATTAAAATAGTTTATTTAGGTTATTTTGTTTTATAAAATCAACGTTCATCGATTTGTAAAAATAGTGATAGCGTTTATTTAATAGATTTTAACTTTTTAATTTTCTTAATTTGCATTTAAGTCGCTGTAATTTGTAGATCTATTCTTTAGGTATAAATTTCTCACAAACCTTTACTGATCACTATCCTTAGTGATTATTCGACATCTGAAGTTGTTTAACAACAATTCATCCTCCGTGGGACTTAACGACCTGGGAATCCACTGTATTCCTCTGATCTTAATTGCATTTGTGTTTTAAGCAGTTTTAAGTCTGTTACGGTTAGCCATTCACAAGTGGTTAGCTTGTGTGATTAGACTTGACGGTTTAGCACCGATCAGGGATCTTGGAGCCAAGCTTTTTTAGGAAGGACATCATGTCGTCCCATATCAGAGCTTCAACTTCAATGTGTTTCATGTTGATCAAAGCCCAAAAGATTTGTAGTTCCATGAGCTTGGGATGCTCATAACCACTCTCACGTCCAGAAACGGATTTGGTGATGATGATGTAGAGGGTTCTCCATGGCTGAGGAATATTCTTAAGATCCACGTATGAATGCTTTGTGATTACTCCTAAAGCTTCGTCATAACCAATATTGATCATGAATTGCAGAACAGCCTCTTCAGTTGGTGTGGCATTGTATTCGGTTGGTTCGATGACAGGAATGAGAAGAATAGCCCTTAAGTCTGCTGGTGTGATGGTGACTTGTTTGTCATTGAGCGTCACCGTCACAGCATTTTGACCTTTGATCTTTCGCATTGTATGCCAGAACTGGTGAATGTAGATCTCCGGTACTGTAGCAGAGTTGGTGAGCATGTTCTGATAAGGGTGATTCTTCAGAATGTCCACAGCAATTAAACAAGAAGACTCTGAGCAGGTGAGACTATCAAAATCAACACGAAGGTTGTTCTTTCCGATCTTCATAGGGTAACCATGAGGGAAGATATCAGCAACAGTGAGAACGTTTGGTGCATTCACATTTTCCATTTGAGCGTCCATGTCGTGATCTGAAAGATATTTAGCCAAAAGAACCAATATATCGAAAGACATTACGTTAGTCAACAGTTGATTTAATTGTCTATATATTGAATGTGATATGTCGATGATTGTTACGAGTCCAAAGTCACTTGTTAGTCCAATAGTCCAAAGACGTCGTGATAAATTTCGTGAGTTGATTAACTTCAAGTTTTAAAGTTTATGTTTTCATTTATCTTTCACAACTTATTAACCATTTAAGCTTATTAGTGACATTATTGGTAACGTGGCGTTATGATTTATTTATTTACAAGTTTGCACGCGTAACAATTCATAATTAAGGTTAATACTAGGCTTAGGCGTAGAAATGGAAAGCTTATGCGTAAACAGGAGTGGTATACGCGTAAACGTAAGCTTATGCGTAGGTTCATGACTTACGCGTAAGAAATATTACGCGTAGGAAAAGAGGGCCTTATGCGTAGAGCTTACGCGTAAGCGTATATGGAACCTTACTCGTAAGGCTTACTCGTAAGAGTCAACCTTATGCGTAGAGGTTACTGTTTATGCATATCCTTCACAGGATACGCGTAGTCCAAAATGTAGAACCTTACGCGTAAAGGTTACACGTAAGATTTCTCATACGCATAACATTCTACGCGTAAGGTGATCCTTATGCGTAGATTGCAAGTAACCTTGATTCTGAATTATACACACGTTGAAACCTGAAAAATAAATTCACCATAACATCAAAATTATCATCAACATTCAATTCCTATCAGATTTAATCATGAAAACTCATTAACACAGTTACGCGTAAAATACTGGTTACGCGTAAGACTTAAAACCCTAAGGCCTAATTTTTACGTGTAAGTGATCTATCCATAGGAATTGCACCAAATTGATTCTGGGATGTCTAGGAAGTCTAGTGAGATGTTCTGTCCAAGTTTTAACATCAAACTTTAAACGAATAAAAAATACCCAAATTTCAAGAACATAAACCCTAATTCTTAATTATCTAGCAATTAATGTTTCTGGGTAGATTCTAAGCATGGATATGGTCAATTCATCTTGTAAACAACATCACATGACTATCTTTTTAACCAAAAACATTCATAATTGAAAAACCCCAATCTTACGCGTATGACCCTAAATTAAAAATCGTCCAATTCATGTTTCTGGGTGTATTAGAATGATGAAAACGTTTATAATAAGAACATTTGAGCCTTTTAACATAATTTTTATTAGCCTAAACACACAAATGAAGCATTTGTGTTCTTATCTTATGCGTAGAACACAAATCTCCCTTAAACAGAAAAACGAACCGTTGGATTCTCAAACAAATCAAAACCCATGTTTGTTTTAACATTTAGAACTTGAAAACACTTACAAATTTTTGATCAAGAACACGGATTTGAAGTCGACTTTATACGCGTAGGATATGGTGGTTGAGATATTAAATGTGAAGAGTTAATGAGTTAGGTGGATGTTTTATTAAAATAACTTTGATCTTTTGACAGTTTTAGCCCCTCCACCTTTTCCATTTACATCCAATGTCCATAACTTCCATTTTGGTTACCAAACGAAGGATATTTGGAAAAAAAACTTGACGACACTCCCCTTCGACTTAAGAAATAATGAAATTTTATAAATTTTAGTCCGAGGAGTGTTAGTAAACCAGAAATGTGACCACCATTAATAAAGAAACAACCGTGATAAGGTAACATGCAAGTACAAGGTTTTATGAAATCGTAAAATATTTGCTTTCTCCCCCTCAACACTTGATCGAGAAAATACTGAATTTTGAAAGATTTGAGTGTTGACGGAAGAATCGTACTTGCCATGTTAGAAGAAATATAGATAGAAGAATATTTTTGTTGTTTTATCTGATTTTATAATTTTGTATTTTGTTTTTGAAAAATATTTACAAAAGAGGTTTTGGTGTTTGACTGGTTTTAAGAATGTTTTAAGAGTTCATCCAGTTCTTCTTGAGTTAAACACCGCATGCCAATCCGGTGGACCAACTCATTAAACCTAGCAGGAGCTAAGGCTTTGGTGAGAAGATCTGCCAGTTGGTATTCAGTACCCACAAAGTATAATTCAACTGTACCCTGTTCCACGTGGTCCTTGATGAAGTGATATCGAAGAGCGATGTCCTTTGATTTTGAATGTTGAACAGAGTTGCACGAGATCGCAATAGCACTCCGATTGTCGCAGTACATTGGGATTCTGTCAAATACGTAACCATAGTCTATGAGTTGTGTTCTCATCCAAATGACTTGAGCACAACACGCCGACATGGCTACATATTCTGCTTCTGTTGAGGACAACGATGTACAATCCTGCTTCTTCGATTGCCATGACACCAGTTTGTCACCAAGAAATTGTAGTGCTCTTGAAGTACTTTTCCGAGAGTCTAAGCAGCCTGCGTGATCAGCGTCTGAAAAAGCTATTAGTTCAAAACCAGAATCCTTCGGATAGCAGATCCCCAAGTTAATGGTTCCCTTGATGTATCGGAGGATTCTTTTTGCCTCTGAGAGGTGGGTTTCAGTTGGTCTCGACTGATAACGGGAGCAAAGATATACGGCAAAGACAATATCAAGCCTGCTGGCTGTTAGATACATGAGAGACCCAATGATACTTCGGTATTTGGTAAGGTCACCCAGTTTCCATGCAAATCAGCGTCCAGCTTCTTAGTATGTGACATTGGTGTGGCATAAGTATCACAAGTATTCATTCCAAATTTGTTCAGAATTTCAAGGGCATATTTGGACTGACTTAGAAAAATACCACGGGGTGATTGATGAACTTGCAATCTGAGAAAGAATGTAAGTTCACCCATCACTGACATTTCAAAATGTTTTGTCATGAGTTTTGCAAAAGCATTTGAGTATTTTAAATGTGTTGACCCAAAAATGATGTCATCCACATAAATTTGAACGATTAGAATATAAGCCACGTGATATTGTATGAAAAGTGTAGGGTCGACCGAACCTTTGGTGAAATTATTGGCAATAAGGAAGGATGATAACTTATCGTACCACGCCCGAGGAGCCTGTTTGAGTCCATAGAGAGCTTTGTTCAGTTTGTAAAGGTGGTTCGGGAACTGTGGATCAACGAATCCTTCTGGTTGGCTGGCATAGACTGTTTCTTTCAGTTGACCATTCAGAAAAGCAGTTTTGACGTCCATCTGAAAGACCGTGATGTTAAAATGAGCCGCGAACGCCAGAAATATCCGAACAGCCTCAAGACGAGCAACCGGAGCGAATGTGATAAGATCGTTTATAAGCTCAGCTAGGGATCAATAACAAAGATAATAAGCAGCAGAATAATCAAAACAATACTTTGTTATTGAACAAAGTTTTCAATCACTAACACTACCTAATCTTAGACGTTTATAGGAACATGTCTACTAACTAAACTAATAACCTAGGCGTTTACAAGACTATACGCCTAGGACACACACACACCTTTACTAGACGTCTACATCTTGGAAGACATAATTAAAACCTACACCCCATGTCCTCTTTATATACTAGAGGATTAGGGTTTACAAATCTCTACTAAGGACTAATAAATAAAACTTCTTTTGCAAGCAAGTCCTTCCATCTTTTTGTAGGTTTCCTTCTTGTCATATTAAGTCCCTCTTGTTTCATTCTTTTTGTCTTATCAACTCAAACGTATAATTCCCAACAATCTTCCCCTAGTTGATAATGACAAAACCATTCTTGAACGAACTTCCCTAGACGAAGTAGAGAAATTGAGATCAGGGATCTCACCATGAATGAAACAAGTATGTCTTCCTTTGTCTTCCCCTTAATCCATGTCATGCCACTCAAACATCTCTTCCCCTTTTTGTTATTATCCAAATAGGGAACGTATGCAAATAATGATCTTGACCACCACGAACCAATATCATACTTCCAATCTAAGACTTCCAATGTTTAAAATCGCCCGCCATTACGCACCATAAGAAAAATGGATTCAAAACAATAGAAAACTTCAACTAGCAGTAGTAATAATGATCAACAATAGTAAAAATCAAAAACTTCCCCTTGAGTGATGCATGTAGATGGTTAAACATTTAACAATAAGCTTCTCCTAAAAACCACATGTTAACCATCTTCTTGATTCTTCAAAATCTGTAGGCTTTATGTAATGATCACTTGTGAAGAAAACCAAATATAACGAACTTGATGAAGAAGTAGAATTTCCCAAACTTGTGTCTTAAATCTTTTACTATCCATGGAACTCCATACTTATACGAATCACCAAATATAAGTAGACCGCAATCCCTTGACAAGAATCCTCAACTAGTATGAGACACTGAGCACTACAATATAACTCCTTTAAGTGATAGCCAATGTGTGCATAGAGCATCACAAGAAAAATCACACATTGCTAGATTCAACAAGCTAGATGATAAGAACACAAACCAAGTAATTCCACTTCACCTTCAAATAAGTGATAAATAATCCTCTTCGTAATCAATTCTTCAATAAATCTCCAAAACGAGCCTTTTTAAAATCCTTTTAAGAACATAAACTTCTTCCTCTGTGTGTGAACAATAACCTGTGTGTGTGTCGTCCAAAAACCATAACAATAATTATGCTCAACTTCCCCTTAAATCGAAAACCATATGAGAAAGAATCAGTACCTTGAGCACTACTTTGAGAACAACAGTACTTTCAATAATCAACAGTACTTTCAAATTCCAAGCAGTACTTTCGTGTCCAAGCAGTACTTTGCTTGTAGGGGACCAATAACGCACAGCAGTACTTTCAAAATACACAGCAGTACTTTCAGCAGTACTTTCACATAAAAGCTCATATGGAAGATCCCTTCAGTGGAAAGTTAGATTGATATATAGAGAACATCCACCCAAAATTTCGTCACGATCCAACGGTTAACGAAAAAGTTATGATCGTTTCAAAACAATGCTGTTGTAACCTTACGAAAAACCAGCAGCAGACTTCGACTGCTTATATCTTTTGATTGAGGGCTCCGATTGACAATCCCTTCAGTGAGATTAAAGATAGATATACCAAGAAGCTCCAGTTCAAATTTTAGCTCGATCCAACAGTTCAATAAAAAGTTATGCCTTCTGGAAAACAGTGCTGCAGAAGTATTACGAATTTTTGACAGCTTCGAATTTTTCTTCCTTCTTCTTCAAGAAAACCTTGTAGATCCCTAGATATTAGGAGCCCCAGGCTCTGATACCAATTGATAAGATCGTTTATAAGCTCAGCTAGGGATCAATAACAAAGATAATAAGCAGCGGAATAATCAAAACAATACTTTGTTATTGAACAAGGTTTTTAATCACTAACACTAACTAATCTTAGACGTTTATAGGAACACGTCTACTAACTAAACTAATAACCTAGGCGTTTACAAGACTATACGCCTAGGACACACACACACCTTTACTAGACGTCTACATCTTGGAAGACATAATTAAAACCTACACCCCATGTCCTCTTTATATACTAGAGGATTAGGGTTTACAAATCTCTACTAAGGACTAATAAATAAAACTTCTTTTGCAAGCAAGTCCTTCCATCTTTTTGTAGGTTTCCTTCTTGTCATATTAAGTCCCTCTTGTTTCATTCTTTTTGTCTTATCAACTCAAACGTATAATTCCCAACAGAATGATTCTTCGAAGTCAATACCCTCTTTCTATCTATAACCCTTAGCCACCAGACGTGACTTGTTTCTGATTACAGTCCCTTCAGCATCCAATTTGTTTTTCCAAATTCATTTTAGACCAATGACGAAGACCCCTGTTGGTCTTTCAACTAATTCCCATACTTCAAGACGTTTGTGTTAGGATCGTATGTATGGATGATATGGTGATTCGGGAGGTCTTGGAAGATGGAAGAAAGCCATCTTCAGTTAGAGAGAGAAAACAAGAGAGAAGGGAGAGAACTATGTGATATTTTATTGAAAGGTGAAAGGCTTACACAAGATATCTCACCCCTCCATGGAAGTATGGAGGGGTTTATATACCCAAACACATACATCTATGGGTAATTGACATAACAAGCCCATGTGTTTCAGTTAACAAAGATAGAAACAGTAATCCCGTCAATGTCGTTCCATTTACGAGTTAGGAGCGATTCCAACAATCTTCCCCCAATGGGACGACATAAGGGATTACTTACAACATTTACTTCAAATATAGAAAACAAAATAAAGAAAGGTCTTCATAAGCTCTTCAAGTGCAGAGGATGATGAAAGTTTACGCCCTTTGTCTTCTTCTGGTACCTTGACTTGAGAACCGTTTTCTTCACTTGTAGGCAAATGATGTAATATGCATAAATTGGATTAACTTCCCCCCAATTCATGCTGCATGTCTTTAGCAGCTTCTCCGTACACTCCTTTTTGGCGAAGTTTCTGAATCAGCTTCCCCCCAAACTGACAACTGTCTTCAGCAGATTCGAAACTTTGATGTAGTGAACATTTCCTCTAACTTTTGACGTTTTCAGTACGCAGCGGAATTTGTAGATGAGCAGTAAACCACACAAGGTAAATCTGACTTGTTGCGGAAAATCCGTTCGGGGGTAACATGCAAGAAATCAACAAGATCTTCTCACATATATAGATGCTTCACACCAAACAAACCACGAAAGACGAAATGAAACGACTTCCCCCTGAATGTTGCGGTCTATCAGAATAGTAGTTACCTGTTAATCTGCAATTACTCGATAAAATGACCGTGTGTGAGGCATCATAACATCCTATTTAGGTAATCTTCACACACGATAACTCTGTGAAAGTGAGACGATAACACCAAAGTGAGACGTTTGAACCACAAATCGTCTCATTTCTTCCCCCTGATTGAAGAAATTCATGAAAGGAAACGGGTTTTCGAAAAAAAATCCAAAAACATCAAAGAAGCAAGGAACACCTATACTCTCTTCCCCCCGATGTTTTCAACGAATCAGAATCATACACCACGTATGTTGATGATGAAATTGGAGACATCGAAACCATGTATGTTCAATTAATCGAACAAGTGTGAAGTACCATAAATATCTTGTGAGAATCAGCTGCTGATAAAACTTCTCTACTCGTGTATACTCTTCTCAGCTAACTCTTTGCCGACCCCATTATCATTCTGATGGCTTTTTGTAGTGACTACAGATGGAGAAAACCCAATATGACGAACTTGAGACTGAAGTAGTATAACCCGAACTTGTGACTTAAACTTGCACTATTGTCCGACGAAGAACCCTTTTTCTTAACTCCATCGAAAAAAGGTAAACTTAAAGTTTCTCAAATTATCCACACCTTAGTGTGACACTTGAGCACAACAACGTAACTCCTTAAAAGTGATAGTTATAAGCTGTGAGCACAATAACGTAACTCCTTACATCAGGTTCAACTAGATAACTCAAGTCTTTGTCATTCGAAATAGTTAAAGCTCGAACAAGGATCTCGAAGAATCATGCATCCAACCAACCCCGATATCTTCAGATACTAAGTACACGCATCCGAGATATCCCACTTTAACCTCAAATAAATAATAATGAATTCACGCCGTAGTCACATCTTGCGGTTAAATGCTCAACACTAGCCTTCATTAACGGTTTAAATGAATTTGATAATGGTTTCCCGATCTTGTCAAATAATGTATCCCCGTGAAAAGATATCATAACAAAATACCATTCTTAAAAAATCAACCTTAAATATTGCATCCAAAAATTCTTGATAGATTTCGGATAGCAAAAAATTTAAAACTCAATTTTGTTCCGAACCGTCATTAACCCAGTCCAAGAAATAACATACCCCACATGTGCAATTTCTAATCCAACCCAAATTAGCAATATGGATTGCACGGCCCACTCAAGTAATTAGTCAGCCCAAACTTCATTATGTCTGATCCAAAATCATAAATGATATACTCGGTCCAAGATATTATCCGTATAAGATATAACCTGATATCTCATATCAAGTTAACCCTACTCCTCAGATACTTTGTTGACCGCCTACCATCTAACTCTCTCACCTTATCACAACACAGATCCCTTCGAAAGAAAATTATCTCAACTCATCAAGAACATCATCTCCAATCATCCCATTTAAACGAAACAACACCAAAATAAATACCTACGAATCCCTTTCAGTTCTTACAACATCACAAATTCGTACAACCAATACTTAAATTATTCAGCATACGTACGAATCAAGAGAAACTAGCGAATGCTTCAAGATCCAATGGGTCTCGGGTAGGTTTAATTTATGTTGTTTTGTTTTCGAGTCTACTTAAACGAATCAAAGAAGAGTAACAACAGTTATTGTTGTAATACTCCCTTTATATTCGTATAGAATCAAGAATCTATGATGAATTGTATTTCGTGTTTGAGAACTGAATCACACGAAATAAACCAGACTTGAGATTCGATATAATTGGTTTCGAGTCATTGTTTTGATTTGAGTCTAGGATAGTAGAGTTTGAATGGATTTGGTTTTTTCGAAATAATTGGTGATGGGTTTGGAATTGGATTTGTTTGAAGTTGATGTTAGGTCGTATTCTTGAACTGAGGTTGAGAAATATTTTGGCATTAGTCGAGGTCTCGGTCAAATAGTCCATCTTCATTTCTCTATGGTCAAAGTTTGTTTACGCATAACAGTAAAAATTACGCTTAACCTTATTCTTTGAATCCTTATGCGTAAAACAGGTCTGGTCTTACGCGTAAGACTGCTTATGCGTAACCAGGCTTAGTTATGCGTAAACATACGCGTAAACATATGCGTAGGCCATTTAGGCGTAAGCCAAGGCTTATGCGTAACAGACCTTACGCGTAAAATTTCTTACGCGTAACTTCATAGTTACGCGTAACTACTCTGTAGATACCCCTTATGCGTAGAAAAAGGGTTTTGACCCTTTGACTTTTTTCCGGCGAGTTTTTCCGACTGATTTCTCCGTTCAGGTACACAAAAGACCCAGAAAAGCATAAAAAACTGCTTCAGTTTTGCATCGTTTGACCACAAAGGAATCTGACCAAAACTACTACTTTTTCACAGAATGGACAAAAAGTTAAAGACCAGGACTTTTTGTTTATGACCATGAAAAGGATACATAAAAATATGTTAAAGACTGATTACGCATAAACTAGATGGAAAAAAAATTTTCCGACCCCCAAAAAGTGCAAAACAGTCTAAAACAATTACCAAAAAAAACCAACCAATGATATAAAATGGACCTGTCTCTTGATACCAATGTTAGGATCATATGTATGGATGATATGGTGATTCGGGAGGTCTTGGAAGATGGAAGAAAGCCATCTTCAGTTAGAGAGAGAAAACAAGAGAGAAGGGAGAGAACTATGTGATATTTTATTGAAAGGTGAAAGGCTTACACAAGATATCTCACCCCTCCATGGAAGTATGGAGGGGTTTATATACCCAAACACATACATCTATGGGTAATTGACATAACAAGCCAATGTGTTTAAGGTAACAAAGATAGAAACAGTAATCCCGTCAATGTCGTTCCATTTACGAGTTAGGAGCGATTCCAACAGTTTGAATTGATTGAGTTCTTCTTGCATGGATTCAATCCAGTTGTCTTTTGTCATTGCGTCTTTAATGTTTTTAGGTTCAGATTGGCAGACAGTGATTGCATAAATGCAATGTTCATCGTCTGTGTGAAGATGTTATCTCGTAACGACTGGTTGATTTGGGTTGCCAATAATATTCTCAAGAGGATGGCCTTTTGTCCAACGATGAGTGGAAGGTTGATGTTGATATACATTGTGTAGATTTTGAGGATTCAAATGGCTTGTTGATGATTCCGCAACATCAGGTGCAGCAGTTTCATTAGAAAACAGGTTAAAGAAAGCATTTGGATCAAAATCTGCAGGTGGGGGTACTTCATTGTTTAGAACATCATCAGCTGGTTCAGCGTCGTTGGATGCAGTTTGTTCAACTGTTGTGGTAGAGTCAACTGGTGGTGCTTCTTCAACAGTAGTTGTTGTACCAGGTGTATCAGGTATTGGAATAAGATCAGGTTGAGCAGCGGAAACATTGGATACACCTGGAGCACATTCATCAATATCGTCACTGAACAGAGGAGCAAATAGACTTTCCATTTGTTGATGAGTAAGCTGGGGGCTTGGTTCAGCTGATGATGGGGTTTGAGGGAAGTTTAAACGGTTATGACCGGGTTCCAAGCTGTTATGCTCAGAAGCCATTTCTGTAAGCTCATCGAAATTTGCATGAATCGTTTCCATAACTTGCTTTGTACGAAGATTCCAGATCCGGTAACCTTTAGAATTCTCACAATATCCAATAAAGACTCCAATGTCAGCTTTGGCTTTGAGCTTACCAAAGTCATCACGATCATTATTCGGATAACAAAGGGATCCAAATACATGAAAGTGTTTGAGATTCGGTTTTCTGTTGTGGATAAGCTCAAAAGGTGTTTTGTTGTGACATTTTGTAATCATTGAACGGTTCTGAGTGTAGCATGCAGTTGAAACAGCTTCAGCCCACAAGTAATCTGGAAGTTTAGCACTGATTAACATCGTTCTGGCAGCTTCCACTAACGTACGATTTCGTCTTTCAACAACTCTGTTTTGTTTTGGGGTACGTGCAATGGATGTTTGATGCTCAATTCCCACTTTCTCATAATATTCACGAAGAGTTTGATTCACAAATTCAGTTCCATTGTTTGTTTGAATTTGTCTGACGGTGTTCTGGAGCTGAATTTGAATTTTCGTGAGAAAGGTGATGATCATCTGTGGAGCGTGATCTTTACTTTGAAGAAAATAAACCCAAGTCCATCTTGAGTAGTCATCAACAATTACCAAGATGTAGCGTTTGCCATTAATCTTCTGCACGCGCATCGGGCCACACAAATCCATGTGAAGAAGATGAAGCACATGCTGAGAGCTATGTTCCACCTTTGAAGGAAAATGAGCATGAGTGATTTTCCTTTGTTCACAAGCTGAGCGTAGGTGATCTTTAGAATACCGGAATCTCGGGAGACCTTCAACAAGTTTGTGTCAACCAAGGTTGGTTATGGTTTGAAAGTTTAGATGTGAGAGACGACGGTGCCATAGCCAAGATTTTGTAGATGTAGCCTTTGAGAGTAGACAGATGGGAGATGAAGCAATCATGTCTTGCATCGAGATTGTGTAAAGACTTGAATTGCGGGTGCCAGACATCAGATTGTTTCCTTGTAGATCACGAATGAAGCAAGTTTTCTCTCGAAAAGCAACTTCCAAATCTCCATCACAGAATTGACCAACTATAAAGAGATTGTGACCGAGACCTTCCACATAATAAACCCTTCTAATTTCGATGTTGCCATTGATGTAATCTCCGTAGCTCATGATAGCTGTGAAGTGATCATTCCTGAATCTGACAGTGCCAATGAACATTGCAACAAAGTTTGATAACATTTTAAGGTTGCCCGTCATGTGTCGGGAACACCCGCTATCAACAATCCAAAGGATGATCTGTATCACCTGCATTACACACAGACGACACAGATGGAATAGAAGTAGATGTGGAACCCGAAGAGTTAGAGGGTTCCGAAGCAGTTATAGTCGAAATACGTACATCAATGATTTTAGGCATCCATTTAAATCCTAGTGTATTATTTATCCATTTCTGCCATCTCCAACTAGTCTTAGCTTTAGTCTTAGTGAATGCACTAGGTGGTACTACATTCCTTGGAGGTGATACTGGAGCTACAGGGACATCAATTCGTTTCTTAGAATCTAAAGAGGGCAGTTTACCAAGCACAAACTTAGAAGCATTAGTGGGCCTAGAGGTATTCTGAATCTTAGGATTCCGTAAACAAGACAAGATAGCCTTAGCAACACATTTATCATGACAATCAGAAAGCATAATTTTACGACATATAACACAAGAAGCTTCAGACTTAATATCAAAAGTACTTAAAGGTTCAGCATTCGTTACATCACTTTGTCCATTACATTTGTCAGACGCAATATCTAAAGTGGGTGCAACTTGAGTCTTATTCAAAGTCTTACGGTGTTCTTCTACTTCAGCATTCTTTATTGATCTTTTCTTAGGTCGCAACTTCCTATTCTTCCTTGTATTGCTCCTAGGCTGTGAAGTGCGGACATTGGGAAAAGAGGCAACTAGTCCTGTTTCAGTAGAGGGAAGCACATTAGTATTTTGTGATTTGTCAGTAGGCATTTTGGTGTCACTTTTTCTAAGTGTTACAGGTGCAAGTTTCTTAATGATTCTAGGCTGAACTTGTTCATACTTTGCTAACTTTTCTCTTAAGTGAATGATAATGTGCACCAAATCCTAATTTTCAGAATGAAGATTTCCATAGACATTCATGACTTCTTTAGTGTGTGCAAGATAATGATCAAGTTTGTTTGATGCTTCATCACGAGTCTATTTGAGTAAATCAAATATGACACTATATTCCTTTTTAACTTTTGCAAGTTCTTGTTCATATTTTGAGATTTGACATTTAAAAGACACGTTTTGATCATCCAGTTGCTCAAGTTTTGGATTAAGAGTTTTTGCACGCAACTGGGCGATTTTGTTTTGAAAAGCAAGTTGTTGATCGTGAATATCTTTTTGACACCAATTAAGACGAAGTTTTGAATTTGAAAGCTCGTTTGACAATCGTTCATTTTTAACTTTTAAAGACTCGATCTGAAGCACATTATCAGTATTCTCAACAATTTCAACAGAATCAGCAGAATCTGCAGAGATTTAATCAGATGCATTAGCAATAGAATGAAACAACAGAAAATTATGGATATCAGCACAGATAACATCTTTCAAGAGTCGATCAACATCTTTTCTCAACAATTTCTTTTTAAGTTTAGTATTTGAAATCGATGTTTCTGTTTGCTCGAAAACTGTTTTCATTAGACCAAGTTCCTTGTGAAAATCCCTTTTGTAAGATCGTTGTAACTCTTAGACATAATAATGAAGGCGGAATATTCAAACATAGAATCAATATTATTATGAACAAGGTTTTTCATTATCATCTCTAACATACAAACATCTACAGCCCCAATTCTACTTGATCAAGGTAGAACATGTTACACACCTTGAAACAGGGATCAAGGACATGACCTTGAGGCTGACTAACCAACTAAACAACTAAACCACTAAACCACTAAAACCTAGGCGTTTTCCCAAATCCGTACGCCTAGGTTCCCACACACACACACCTTTGGTGTTTACATCTTGTACGTACAATGAAACGAATGACCCTATGTCTCTTTATATACTAGAGACATCTAGGGTTTACAAGAGGAATCATAATACAATTAGGAAACTAAATATTCTTATAAGCATATCTTCTAGAATCTTCCAAATCCTCCATCTTTTTGTAGTTTCCATTCTTGTCACTTTTAGTCCTTCATGTTTCATTCTTCTTGTTATGTATTATCAAATCTATAATAGACCCAACAATCTTCCCCTATTTGATGATGACAAAACAACCACGAATCTTGTACGAATTTCCCTAGACAAATTAGAGAAATTGAGATAATTAAATCTCACCATGAATGAAACAATTTTGTCTTCCATGCTTCCCCTTGACTTGAACATGTCACTCAAACATCTCTTCCCCTTTTTGTTATCAACAAATAGAGAATGAATAAACCGTAGAAACTTCCCCTCGAGTGATGCATGAACATCAACTGATTCTTCAAAATCTGTAGGCTTTATGTAATGATTACTTGTGAAGAAAATCGAGTATAACGAATTTGATGAAGAAGTAGAATTTCCCAAACTTGTGTCTTAAATCTTGTACTATCCACGGAACTCCATACTTATACAAATCACCAAATATAAGTAGACCGCAATCCCTTGACAAAATCCTCAACTAATATGAGACACTGAGCATTACAATGTAACTCCTTTAAGTGATAGCCAATGTGTGCATAGAGCATTATAAGAAAAATCACGCATTGCTAGATTTATCAAGCTATATGATAAGAACACAAACCTGTGAAACTCAACTACAACATTAAATAAATGATATTCAACCTTCTTCGTAATCAATTAATCCATAAGAATCAAATACGAGCCTTTTTAATATCTTTAAGAACAAATTACCAAACTCCTTGTGTGTGTGAACAATAACCTGTGTGTGTGTCGTCCAAAAACCATAACAATAATTATGCTCGACTTCCCCTTAATTCTAAATCTCCTCGTAATAAACCATTATACTGCCAATCCAAATAAATTTCGCCATGTAAAAACCTTGAGCAGTACTTTGAGAAGAATCAGTACTTTAAAAACAAGCAGTACTTTGAACATAAGCAGTACTTTGAACAGTACGTTGCAGTAGTACTTTCATGTCCAAGCAGTACTTTCATAAGGAGACCAGCAGTACTTTGAAGCATAAGCAGTACCTAGAATGCAACAGTACATTGATTAACACCAGCAGTACTTTGAAAACTCCAAGCAGTACTTTCGTATCAAGAGCAGTACTTTGTCAGCAGCCCTATTCGACAACCTGTAACTTTTGATTGAGAGCTCTAATTGACAATCCCTTCAGTGAAACTTTAGATGAGTATACTGAGATGCACCAGAAAACATTTTAGCTCGATCCAACGGTTCAATAAAAATTTATGCCCTCTTGAAAACAGTGCTGCAGTTAGTATTACAAAAATTGTTGAAATTCGATTTTCTTCTTCCTTTTTCGCCAAGAAAAACCTTGTAGATCCTAGATATCATGAGCCCCAGGCTCTGATACCACATGTAAGATCGTTGTAACTCTTAGACTAGGTCTAATATTATATCTAGGAACACATAATAATGAAGGCGGAATATTCAAACATAGAATCAATATTATTATGAACAAGGTTTTTCATTATCATCTCTAACATACAAACATCTACAACCCCAATTCTACTTGATCAAGGTAGAACATGTTACACACCTTGTAACAGGGATCAAGGACATGACCTTGAGGCTGACTAACCAACTAAACAACTAAACCACTAAACCACTAAACCCTAGGCGTTTTCCCAAATCCCTACGCCTAGGTTCCCACACACACACACCTTTGGTGTTTACATCTTGTACGTACAATGAAACTAATGACCCTATGTCTCTTTATATACTAGAGACATCTAGGGTTTACAAGAGGAATCATAATACAATTAGGAAACTAAATATTCTTGTAAGCATATCTTCTAGAATCTTCCAAATCCTCCATCTTTTTGTAGTTTCCCTTCTTGTCACTTTTAGTCCTTCATGTTTCATTCTTCTTGTTATGTATTATCAAATCTATAATAGACCCAACACATTTCCTAATATTGTGCACATGTTTTCAAATTTTTGACATGGGGTAAAATTCTTTTCTGAAGAATATCTCTTTGTTCTCGCGCCAGAGGCGATTGAAAATGTTCAACTTTTATTTCAGAATGAAATTCAATCTCACTTTCCAAAATTTTGATGTCAGATAAGAAAGTGTCAAAGTATTTTATAACGCGACAACTTTCGGCTTTCGTTTTTACTTCACTAAGTGAAGGTAAAGGACCGTTAATTTGTGCACCATTGGGTTGGGGACTAGCATTAGAAACTGGTGTGATAACCAAAGGTTTGTTAGAAGTATCTTGTTGTGTGACAAAAGTTACGGCTTTTGAATAGTTAAATGGTTTGTTATAAACGACATTTTCCATTTTTGACCGACTCTCGTCATCTGCATCTAATTCCTCCATGCGATTATATTCAACAACAGTCATAATTGAATCATCAATTCTATGTTCTGCACTGTAAACTTCAGGATTTGGTTTGAATGCTCTGTTTGAAAACTTAGGTTTGTAATCAGCAAGAATCGGTCCATATCCATTTGGATTTGGTTTAAAAGTAAACTTTTGAATAGTTGTGATTGACTCACCATGTTCATAAACAACATTTCGAAACTCTTTTATTTTGTGTTGTAAGTCGACAATTTCATCAAGATAGTTATCTATTCATTTTGTGGAATGCTTTTTGTGCTCAAAGAACTATTTTTGACAAGTTAACAACTCAGCCTTGGCTTTTTGAGTTTCCAAAGTAAGAGCGTTAAGTTATTGTTTATGTTCATGTTTCAGTTGTTCTATTTGAGACAACAAAGCATTCTTGGATGCGGCTAGATCACGTATCTGTCGTTCTAATGATTTTTCATTTTGATGAGATTTAGCAAAAGCGACTTCTAAACCATGTTCACGTTTTTCTTGAATTTAAAAAACATTGAGTTGCCTTTTTAAGCATTCAATGTCCCTGGTTAACAGTGCATTTTTATCTTTTAATTACTGATTGAGTGCACAACATTGTTCCATTTGGGATCGTTGGTTACTAAGTAAGAGGTCAATATTTGGATTAGACAATGGTTCAGCGTGTTCAACGAAAGTCTCAACATGATCATTATTCAAATCCTCAAGTATAACCACATAGTCAATTTGATGATCAATGGTAACCATGAGGTCATCTTGATCATCAAATGTAACTACTGGATCTAGTTGAGTATCATCATAATGAGATGTGGACGGCTCATGTTGAACATTCTGAGTCTTGTCGGATTCAGATGCTGGCTGAGATATCAGATCATTAATGAGTATGGTTTGATCAGGTACCTGAGACAAGCCGTTAGTGTCATACACTGGGCCTGTGTCACTCATGTGAAGAGCTTGCATGTGTGCCATCAACATCACTGCTGCATTAGCCTGCAAGTCTTTCATATCATCATCAGAATTTGCATCTGCCATAAAGCTCTGTTCCTTGTTGGTAAGAGTTCCACCAGCTTCATCCTTGAGAGCCAAGAGCAAAGCCTCTTTGTAATAAGCACTGCTTCTTGTCCTCGGCTTAGGACATGCATTAGCCAGATGACCCTTCTCATTACAGTTATAACAACAAAGACCATTAAACGCAATCTGAGCATTCCCCTGTTCAACCACTTGAGCCCTTTGTTGTTGCGGAGCACCCATGTTATTCCTTCCCATAGCATTAAACCCTTGACCACCGCCCATCTGACGAACATTACCACGATTCTGAACTTCAACTCGTCCATTGTTAACCACAGCCTGATTCCTTGTGTTTGATGAAGTACGAATGCGATTGTTGGATTTGTTTAAGTATCGGCCGAAGGCTCTAGCAATCATGACAAATCCTTGCTGCAAGGCATCAAAATCTTCAGTATCCTCATTTGATTCACTGTAAAGTGCTTGATCAGTGTTGTTGTTGTATGGAACCAATTGAGTTTCTTGGGATGATGATATTGTGTTTGTCCAAATCATTAATGATGTCTGAAAAGCGATGATGATATGACTCTAATGTCTCTCCTGGTTCAATCATGAAGTGTTCATAAGCCAAGTAGATTTTGGATTCCATGTCTTCTTGATTGAGTGTTATGCCTTCCATAAGAAGATGAATATGTTCCCACATTGCTTTAGCAGTCTTTTGAGCATCAACACTTCGAAGGATTGGATTGGGTAATCCTAAAAGGATGTATTGCATTGCTAGTTCATTGTCTTCAAAATGTAGAAGTTCATCAGCAGTGAGGTCTAAGATAGTTGCAATGTTGGTGACATCACCTCTTGGTGGATTGGCATCTGGATCTGCAGGTGTGATGATAGTAGGCATCTGAAGTGGACCTTCCATAATGACCTTCTTTAAAAACTTTCCATGTGGCTTCTTTAGATCACAAAACCTAAAGAACCTCATCACCCATTGATCATAATTTCCGGGAGTGAGCATTGGAGGTCTATCAAGTGAGCCAGCTTCATGAATTGATTGTTGGCTACTTAAGGCTTCACATATCTTGCCAAACCATGACGGTTCCTTCATAGTATTCCTTGATGGATGTTGATTATAGAAGTTTGTGTAAGGTTGTACTTGAAGACTAGGTGGTGGTTGAACCATTTGTGGTGTATGTTGTTGATTAAATTGTTGTTGATAAATTTGTTGTTGTTGATTGAATTGTTGATGTTGTGGACTTAGTTGTTGTTGTTGTTGTTGTAGTTGATTATGCATGTAAGGAAAGTAGTTAGAGTATGGAGGTTGAGACATGTTGAAAACTTGTGTTGTGAAAGGGATCTTTGTAGTCGAATGAAACGTTGTTGATGAAGTATCCTTAGGCGTAGAAACCAAGTGTAGGCAAAGTAATACTTAGGTTTAAAAACACCAAACTTACGTGTAAAAGTGATATTTACGCGTAGGATTAGCATACGCGTAAGAATTTAGAAACACTAAAGTTATGCGTAAACTGAAAGTTAGGCGTAGAAAACTTAGACGTAGGATTAGCTTATGCATAAGACAGAGCTTAGGCGTAAGAAAAATCTTATGCGGAAAGAGTTCTACGCGTAAGATTTGAGCTTATGCGTAAAAATAGGGTTTTGCCCAAAAAATCTTTTACACTGTCACAGTGTAAAGGATATCCAAAGTCGAAGTGTTTTTAGGCTTATCCAAGCAAGAAAACACTGAGTAAACCACGAAAACTGAAGATCAATCCACGGAAAAGTTACGCTTAAAAATAGGATTTTGTTACGCATAAAACTTAACCAAAAGTGATTTTTAGCCCAAACTGATTCTAAACCAGATTTTTGTGATGAAACAGCTTCAATATCATCAAAATAGTACAAAAGTGAGAAACTTGATGATCCAAAACTTAGAAACACCATATGCGTAGAAATGCTCCCACGAATAAAACCAAGCTTAAAAACAAAGAATAACACGTAAAGTTTGAAACTTTTTACTTAAAACAGAAATTTTAACACCTAAAACGTTGAAAGTACAAGAATCTTAGATTGAAAAGTGTAAAAATTGAGTTTTTAAGCGTGACAAAGTTTGTAACCCGTGTGTTACGCATAAGAGCAAAAAGCAACTTCAAAAACAAAAAACTTTTCACCCAACTATTTGGCGAATGATACCACTGTTAGGTCACCATGTTTGTAACACAAGCATCAATATGAAGAAATAAGAAAGAAGAGATCGGATGAACAATTACAAACAAACACGTATAGATATAAAGAAATATTATGCGTAGAGAATGAGTGTGCGAATTGAACAACCAACCCTCAAGTGAGGGTATTACAAGAGTATTTATAGGGCAAGGAGCTAGGGCAACACTTCTAGACTCCTTCCCTTCTTATGGGCTTGGACCAAGGCTCATGGGCTTTCTACATAAGCCTTGGCAAGATTACTAACATAAAAGCCATATTAATCTAACTATTACATATGAATCACTAACACTTGAAATATAGTTTAGGAGTGATTCCAACATTAGATAATGGTGCAAGTAACCATATGACGTGTACCAAGAGTCATTTTAAGGATATTAACAAAAGCATCACTGGACGCGTTCGTTTTGGAGATGGATCGTATGTGGAGATAAAGGGTAGAGGTTCAATATTATTAGGATGTAGAAACCTACAACATAAGATGATTTTGGACGTTTACTACATTCCAAACCTCAAAAGCAACATACTTAGTCTAGGACAACTCACAGAAATAGGTTGTAAGATCATCATGGATGGAAACAAACTGACTTTGTACGATAAGAGCAAGAAGTTGTTGATGAAAGTAGAACGATCTAAGAATCGACTTTACAGTATTAGATTACATATAGAAGCACCTATATGTCTCTTAGCAAACGTAGATGACCAAGCATGGTTATGGCACGCTAGATTAGGTCATCTAAACTTTGACGTTATGAACAAGATGACAAGAAAGGGTCTAGTGGATGGAATACCGATAATAAATCATGGAGGACAAATCTGTTATGCATGTTTATTAGGAAAATACATTAGAACACCATTTTCCAACCAAGCTAAATTCAGATCAAAGAACCCGTTGGACATAGTATATGGAGATCTTTGTGGTTCCATAAGTCCAGCCACACACTCTGGAAAGAAGCTCATCTTCTTATTAGTAGACGGTTGCACACGTTTCATGTGGCCTTACTTTCTAACTACGAAAGATCAGGCATACAACACATTCAAGGAATTTAGATAGCAGATTGAATTGAAGTTGAAGTTGAAAATAAAAATTCTAAGAATTGATAGAGGAGGTGAAGTTACATCTAATGAATTCACCAAATACTGTAAGGAGAATGGAATAGGAAGACAATTGACAGCACCATACTCACCACAACAAAATGGTGTAGTAGAGAGGAGAAATAGGACAGTGTTATCAACTACTAGGAGTATGATGAAAGCAATGAAGTTAGCCTTAACTTGTTGGGCGGAAGCAGTCAGACACGCTATTTACATACTCAACAGGGTACCTACGAAAGCCCTGGAAGATAAAACGCCATATGAAGCTCTCTACAACAGAAAACCAAATCTGGAATACCTAAGAATATTCGGATGCATAGCTTATGTTAAGATAACAATACCTCACTTGAAGAAGCTGGATGACAGAAGCATACTAATGATTTACTTAGGAGTTGAAGAAGGATCAAAAGCATGTAGGTTATATGATCCAATAGGAAAGAAGAAACATGTTAGTAGGGATGTAAAGTTTATGGAGATGAAACCGTGGGATTGGAATAACAATGAAGAGGATACAAGTACACAAGACACGTTTTGGACTAGTTTTGTAATAGACGGAGTTGACAATGAGAATCCTACACCAGTCAACACAGAAAACAATGATAACACGTAATCATGAACCGGATCCTATACCAGATCCAGACTCACCAATCACACCACCAACATACACTTAAAACCCTAACTCAAAAGATGAAGAAGAAGCTAATTCTAGCTCATTAGGAAGCTCAAATCAAAGATATGATGATAGACCAATACAAGGTCTAAAAAATATTACGGAAATCTACGAAACTGCACGTGAAGTAGAAGCACCAAGCTTATTTTTCACAGAAGAAGAACCCCGTAATTACAAGGAAGCATCAAAAGATGAGAAGTGGATTGAGGCCATGGAAATTGAATTAGATTCAATCAACAAAAATAACACATGGACTCTTACCACATTGCCTGCAAATCAAAAGGCAATAGGACTTAAATAGGTTTATAAAACCAAGAGAGATGCACAAGGAAAGATCATTAAATATAAAGCAAGATTAGTAGCAAAATGTTATGTACAAGAACAAGGAATAGACTTCGATGAGGTGTTTGCACCAGTTGCTAGAATAGAGAGAGTTCACTTAATATTAGCACTAGCAGCATATCATGGATGGCAAGTATACCACTTAGATGTAAAATCAGCATTTCTACATGGAGAATTGAAGGAAGAAGTCTGTGTTACACAACCTGAAGGTTTCATTCAACAAGGAAACCTAGGAAAAGTCTACAAGCTAACTAAAGCTTTGTATGGCTTAAGACAAGCACCAAGAGCTTGGAACGTGAAGCTTAGACTTTAAGAAATGTAATCTCGAACAAGCAGTTTATTCAAAGAGAAGCAAGACTTCTACACTTATCGTTGGAGTATATGTAGATGATTTGATAATCACGGGCACTCCAAAGAGGGAAATAGACTTGTTCAAATCCCAGATGGAAGAAAAATTCGAGATGAGCGACTTAGGGTTGCTAGCATATTACCTTGGGATAGAAGTCACACAGACAGGAGGAGAGATTACAATCAAGCAAACAGGATATATTAACAAGATCTTAAGAGAAACAAGTATGACGAACAGCAATGATACGAAGATACCAATGGATCCCGGCACTAAGTTGGTCAAGGCGAAAGATGGAAACCCAGTCGACGCAACTTATTACCGAACCTTAATTGGAAGTATCAGATACTTACTACATACAAGACCAGATCTTAGTTACTCAGTCAGACTACTCAGCAGATTTATGCAAGACCCGAAGGATCATCACCTGAAGGCAGTGAAACAAGCAATCCGATACATCAAAGGAGCAAAGGAACATGGAATAATATACAAGAAAGAAGGCGGCCGCAAGATTACAGGATAAAATGACAATAGTTATGGAATCAACACCGATAAAGGAAAAGGAACTACTTGAATAAAATTTTACTTTGGAGAGTCACCTATTACTTGGTGTACTCAGAAACAACCAACAGTAGCACTCTCATCATGTGAATCAGAATTCATAGCGGCTACTGGAGCAACATGTCAAGCCTTATGGTTAAAACGTTTAATCAGTGAATTAACTGGATTGGAAGAAAAAATGATAACGCTTAGAGTTGACAACATATCAGCAATAACACTCGTAAAGAACCCAGTTGTTTATGGAAGGAGCAAGCACATAGACATTCGCTATATTTCATTCGTGAATGCGTAGAGAATGGTCATATTAAGGTGGAACATGTTAGTGGAGAACTACAAAGAGCAGATATCTTAACAAAAGCTTTACCAAGACTCAAGTTCATGACTATGCGACAAATGCTCGGAGTTCAAGACTTAGGACGAAGCAATGATCAAGATTAAGGAGGAGAATGTGAGCTGATAATCTTGACATTGCTCCGTATATCAAAACATGAAAGACCAAAGTTGTTACTTAGCTAGTTAGTAACCGCCAAGCGGTTAAGTTAGTTAATAACCGAAATACGGTTAGGAGCGGTTGTAACTGTCAACCGAATAGTCACAGTGTTTCAATCATACCAGTTGGAACCTATATATACATGTACATATAATCGATGTAATGGTTAGACGAAAATAAAGTTATCTGATTTATTTGTTTGCAAATTCATTTCGACTCACACACATTTTGGGACCAACATTCTTAAACTTGTCCTTTTTTGCTTAGGGGGAGATAGTTTAACTGCTAAATACTTTTAGTTAAATATGGCATCTTTTGATTAGATTGGATACTTAAAAGAGTAATAGAGACTAGGCGTTCTATTTTGAATAAGGTCATATCAATGTGAACTATTTTTCTCCCGATAAAAGAAAGAAGCAAAAACTAGCCAACTAGGTATGACTCCCTCCCCTGTATTTTGCCTAGAGTTCTTTCTTGTTGAGATATGTGTCTGACATTGCAAAACAAATTTTTTTATGGGTTCGGATAGGTATTTTGTTTGATTAAAAACAATATTATTTAACGATCAGATATGTTTATAACAAGGTAAGGATTTCGTATGGGAATATTCAACGACCTTAGGTAGTGTCCATATATTAGATCAGTATGATTTGTAAGTATTGGTTAGTAAGTGTGTCTTTTTTTGTTTCCAGTATAACATTATTTAATGACATTATACAGAATGGATTGCATGAACGGATGAGACCATCGATCTCCAAGAAAATAACCGAGTTTTTGGGTGAGGAAGAGACAACGTTAGTAGATTGTTGTGTCAAGCACTCAAGAACACGTGACAGAAAATGAGCTGTTAGAGCAGCTTCACTCTATTTTGGACGATGAAGCTGAAATGTTTGTGTTAAAGATGTGGAGAATGCTCATTTTTGAAGTCAAGAAAGTGGATACTGGTCTTGCAGGAAGAGTCGAGGCTTAAGTGGTCTCCTTGTTGTCATCATTGTGGTATTATTGTCTTTTGTTATAGCATTAGTACATTTATTTTCAGTAACATTTTTGTAGACAAGTTTGATAAAAAGTCAAATCTAAAGATCAATTTAGCTGACATTTCGCCAACATCGTCTTCAGAATAATTTGTTCTAAGATCTTTGAGTGAGTGTCATGTATTCGCAGAAACTATTTCGCTCATCCTGTAGTCCCAAGTTTCACCTATTTAAATCAAGTGAAGTTTTGTCTCTAATTCTGTATCTGTTCATAACTTACTGGTATGAATGATAATTACTTCGGGTTGCTTGGAAGTAATTTGCCTATTCCCTTATGGTAGTGTGAATATGCAATAACTTCTAAGTGGTAGATTACAGTAAGCTTAATGAGATAATTAGCTTGTTATGGAACGAGTTGCATGTTTTTAGCGTGTATGTGCATGCTTTTGCTGATTTGAGGATGCGCTAAATATTTGTAGGGGTTTTGCCAAGGCGCCTTTAATGGACGAGCTGAGGCGTAGTTTGCAAAGATACACTTTATACGCAAGTATGGCACTTGATCCATGTTTTATTACATGAATAATGGGAGTTCGATTCTGCCTCAAGCATCTTTCATTAAACATTTTGCTCCTACCCCATTTCATGATAAATATTAAATTAATATATATGCACGAAATTATCAATATTAAAATGAAAACATGAAATACCGTGATATTTAAATGAATACACGAGATTGTACATATACGAATGACTCATGTTGTTTCTCTTTATGAGAGTGTGTAAGGATATCCGAAAAAGTTTTTTTTTTTTTTTTTTTTTTTTTTTTTTTTTTTTTTTTTTTATATGTTCAATAACGAGTCATGTTATTTCTTTTTATAAGTTTAACACACGCGTACACGGGTTTAATGTAGGGGTGAGCATGGGGCGGGGTGGGGCGGTTTTATGGTAAAACCAAAAACCGAACCGTATATTTCGGTTTTTGGAAACTACAAACCGTTTGGTTATGGTTTTTTCGGTTTCGGTTTTTCGGTTTTTGACATTGAATCGGTTCGGTTTTGGTTTTATTCGGTTTTTTCTTACTTGAAAACAAGCAAGTTTTAATCTTATATGAAGTTTACAATTCTAAGTTTTCAAGCAAAAATATTTAACCAAATATTAATAATAGCATATTATCTAGCAATCCAAAGCGTTGAAAAAACGTACAAAACAACCAAACATCAATCTAAAATATAAAATGCACGTCTTTGCGGTTTGCACTTTTCGTTCGCTTACGAGAATTGTAGAGGAAATTTTCAAAGGACACTATTGTTCGAAAACAAAGATATAATATCTATAAATAATACAAATTTTAATGTATAGATGGTAAACAACACATTTTTTTTAATAGATAAAGTTTTATATAGATAAAAT
The DNA here is from genome assembly GCA_019973895.1 of Chrysanthemum seticuspe. NCBI lineage: Eukaryota > Viridiplantae > Streptophyta > Magnoliopsida > Asterales > Asteraceae > Chrysanthemum > Chrysanthemum seticuspe. The sequence continues at coordinate 361,598,724 of BPTQ01000009.1, forward strand.
TATATAAAAACATATAAAAAGGTGGGACGGGGTGGTTTTCACGGTTAGGTTTTTCTTTTGAAACCAAAAACCGCCCCAAACATTCGGTTTTTATAAAATTCAAAACCACCGCCATCGGTTTGTCAAATTGAGCGGTTTTTTCGGTTCGGCTTTTTCGGTTTTTTCGGTTTTGATTCGGTTTTTCGGTTTTTGTGCTCACCCCTAGTTTAAAGGTTAAATATGACTACAATTATATCAACAAGAATATCAATATCAAAATGAAGGTACGACCACATAAATTACTATGATGTGAAAAAATAAATGTTTATGATATTGTACATATAACACCGCCGCATTGTTTTTCAAGGGTCATTATATGCTATTAAACACACATAATGTTTTTGGAATGTGATATCGATTGTTAAATTTAAATAACATCAACCTTAAAATCATGTCAGTTAAACAACATCAAATCATACGTTCAACAAAAATTTATATAAATTATTAATCGATATAAATAAATAATAAAAAGTTTATGTAAAAAACCAGACCATGCATGCGTATTAGAGCTATATAAGTATAAAGATTTTACATAAAATATAAAATAATTTTAACTAATAATCCCGCATATGCACAATTTTAAAAGCTAGTTCAAAGCAACAAGAAATTTCCTATTTCCTAAAAAGATATCACAAGATAGAAAAATGATGCCTAATAAATACAAGTTTGTAAGAGTTTCCTAACGTATATTACCATTAACTCCAGTCTTCATCATATTTTCCACAAAATAGGACAAAGTTATTTTGCATACTTTTGAAAAAACAAAAAGATAAGAAAAATTTAGGACCATCCATTTTAAATTGTTGGACATATATAGCATCATCACTTAATTTCTATGGCTTTTTCAAATATTGAAAATTTGTACTAGCAATTAGTTAAGCTATGGATTTTTCAAACGTCTAGACTTTTTCAGTAGAAATTAGTCAAAGTTCAAAGCATGTATAATTAAAAAAAATCAAAGCAATAAGATATTTCCAAACTCATCAATAACTATTACGAAATAGAAAAGTATGTCCACTAATACAAGTTTTTAGGAGTTACGATTATCCTAACGTTAATTTGGGAGGTTTAACTTCAGTTCTTTATACTTTACACATAATAATATGACATTTTAAATTCTTCACAATCTCTTACCGCAAGCCCACGACCAAAAAATTATCATCAATCACTGAAAAACGCAATCCATAAAAGGACAAAAAGATTAGCCCTAGCTAAAGGTATTCCTCATCCCCGTTGCTTTACACGTGTAATGTGCTAGTACTTATTAACAACTATCCTTATTAGAAAGTATCAATTAATATGACGTAAACAATCCTAGAAATTATAACAACTTTCACCACAAAAATATAAACAACTATGTGTCAATAAATACGCGCTAGAATTTTCTTCAACTCACCATTTCAGTATCATTTCAATTAATATCTGCAAATTTTTTTCCGTGAATATCTGCAACACACAAATATATATCACATAATAGTTGGAGGACCAAAAGATATCACGTTAGATGAACATGCAATAAGTACAAATTGCAAAGACTTGAGAGTCTTTAGACGTCTAGTTTGGGACTTCAACTTTACTTCCATGAATTTCTGCACCACACAAATAAATATCCGTTCTCGTTCAATTATCCTTTTCTAAGTCTATTTTATTTCCATGAATTTCTGCACCACACAAATAAATATCCCTTCTCGTTCAATTATTCTTTTTCTAAGTCTATATAAAGCTGCATATAGGCATACATGTTGATTTATCAGATAAAATAACATCAATACAAATTATTTACAACATATATACATTATGAGAGAAAATATATGCTTTTACTTTATGCAAACTCATGTTTTGTTTATCTTTTCACTTGTTCTACCATTGTTTAATACCACGGCAGCCACTACCCTTGGCCACAAACTGGTTGTAGCAGCAGGAGGGGCTACTCATACGTGCATCGATAATGAGAGAGAAGCTCTTCTTGGTTTCAAAGCTCGCCTTCTAGACCCCGACGACCTGCTCTCTACATGGAGACCTGAAGAAGAAGATGATTGTTGTCAATGGAGTGGAGTCACGTGCGACAAGCAAACAGGTCATGTCACAATGCTTGGCCTGCTGTGCGACGATAATACTGGTGGTGTTGGAGGTGAGATTAGCCTTTCATTGCTAAACTTAACCTACTTGAATCATCTTGATCTTTCCTACTGTTTTTTCCATGGAACGATTCCCCCGTTCATTGGTTCCATGACTCATTTAACTTATCTAGACCTTCGTTATAATAATTTTGTCGGAACCATTCCCACGTCCATTGGTTATTTGACAAATATAACAGAGCTTCACCTAGGTGAGAATAATTTTAGTGGAACCATTCCCATGTCCATTGGTTCATTGACCAAATTAACATGGCTTGACCTTTCAAACAACTCTTTCTATGGAACCATTCCTCAAGAATTTGGAAACCTCACCAATTTGCTAACTCTTTCACTAGGATCCCCCCTCGGTAGTTGTACAGTTGAAAACTTAGATTGGTTGTCTTCTTTATCTTCTTTAGAAGACCTAAATATGGATGGAACTTCTCTGGCCAAAGCAAATAATTGGGTAAATGTAATTATAGGTCTCCAAAACTTAACTTATTTAAGCTTAGGTGGGTCTGACCTCTCAAAAGTTATGCATCCATATACTTCGGTTGTCAACTCTTCTTCATCTATTAATACCCTTAATCTCTATAACAACAGTCTCAACTCATCAAGTTATGGCTGGTTGTGCCCATTAGTTGGCAGTAGGCTTATGGAGTTTTCGGTTTTAGGCAACTCGTTTGATGGGAAACTTTCAGATTTTCTGAACAACTTGTCTCAATGCACATCCCCAAATATGTTAATTTCATTGGATGCTTCAAATAATCAATTAACAGGGTCATTGTCTGATGAGATTCAAAGCTTTTCATCCCTATTATGGTTGAACCTAGAGTACAATCACTTATATGGATCAATAAGTGACAAATTGTGGCAACTACCCACACTTAAAGAACTGCGCCTGTCTTTCAATTCTCTTGGAGGTGTTATCTCTGAAAACATTGGAAAATCAAATCTTTGGTATGTAGATCTTTCATACAACTCACTCGAAGAAGTTTTTTTTAATGATGACGTGTCAAACCTTTCTATTAGTGTAGAGTATATTAATATCAGATCCAACAAGCTAGGACCTCGTTTCCCCAAATGGATACAAAAAATGAAACAACTTAGGCATCTTGATCTTTCCAACAATAGCATTTTAGACACAATTCCTACAGAGTTCTGGAACCAATGGCGCCCTTCTCAATTGAGGTATTTGGATCTCTCTTTCAACAACATAAGTGGGACATTACCAAAATCATTATCAAGTCCTGCCCTTGAAAAAGTAGATTTGAGTTCCAACAGCTTTTATGGTCCAATACCTACTTTTCCGGTACGTATAAGTTTTTTAGATCTGTCCAGAAACAAATTCCAAGGTGGAATCTCTTTCTTGTGCCAAATCTATGAAAAGTTTGAATTTCTTGATCTTTCACGTAACTCATTGACCGGGCAACTTTCGGACTGCTTGAAGAATTTGACATATCTAAAAGTTCTTAATATAGGCCACAACACTCTATCAGGATATATTCCTCCCTATATAGGCTTCTTGGGTCAACTTGAGACGTTAGGTTTATATAGCAACAACTTCTCTGGAGAATTGCCATTGTCTTTGAAGAATTGCACCAAGTTAAGCCTTTTGGACTTGGGGGCCAACAAATTATATGGTAATATTCCTGTTTGGATTGGTAAAAACTGGTCAAGGTTGTATGCTCTTAGCCTAAAATCAAACAACTTTTCTGGAGTCATCCCTTCGCAAATATGTCAATTAGTAAGTCTTCAAATCTTAGACTTGTCATTTAACAATCTCCATGGAACAATCCCATCGTGTGTGCATAATCTTAATTCCATGGTTCAAAAAGGATTGTTTACAGAACATAATCTACATCATTATAGTAGTATCATTGATGTTGCACAGGGGTCTTACTCTGTTGACGATAGCTATATTGACCATCTGTTGATTGAATGGATCGGAAAGATAAGTGAGTTTGGTAGAACTCTGGGATTTGTGAAGACGATTGATTTATCAACCAACAGTCTCACAGGACAAATCCCATATGAGATTACCAATCTGCAGGGATTAGTAGTACTAAACTTGTCACACAACGCTCTACTTGGAGAGATTCCGAAAGACATCGGTCAAATGATAGAACTTCAGGCTTTGGATTTATCCCAAAACAAGTTCTCAGGAGGGTTGCCATCAAGCATGTCTCAGATGAATTTTTTAAATTATCTTGACGTGTCGCATAACAACTTGTCTGGGAGGATTCCATCTGGTACTCAACTCCAGTCCTTTGAACCATCAACGTACATTGGAAATGCTGGACTATGTGGACCTCCCCTGACCAAGTATTGTCCCAGAGATAAAGAACTAGAAGTAACACCTGTAGTTGATGAAAGTAAGAGTGATGGCGAAGCCATAGATGAACTTATGAGGTGGTTTTTATATTGGAGGGGCATCTGGTTTTGTTACTGCATTTTGGATAGTATTTGGCACTTTACTTCTTAACCGTTGTGTGAGACATGCTTTTTTTGAGTGTCAAGATAGCTTGAAAGATTGGGTGCATGTTAAGGTGATGGTGTTCATGGCAAACTGGCGAAGGGTTGCACGTGCGTAGTTGTATATGTTTTTTCTATGTTTTTTTTTTTTTTTTTTTCATCTGCTTAGTATTGTAATTTCATGCTTCACTTGTATTTGGCAATGGTTTTTAGTCCGAGTATTAATAAAGTTGCCACTAACACCATGGGTGGCCATTTCCCCACACTGTGTGATTCATATATTATAAACTTTATAATAATATGATGCACGAAACGTGTTTACTAAAATGCTTTACATAGGATTGCAACATACTTGATGATGTTAAGGTATCATGGCTTGCTAAAGTGAACAAACATGAACCTTAACGCCTCAAAAGCAACCGTTGGGGTTGTAATACAGGCCAATCTTGGCTATATATTACGTTTGAAATCTAAGTGTGGTGTGAAGACTATAGCATTGTTTTAGTCTTGATTACGAGGCACATGAAATAAGCTCTCAATGCACCTAAGAAATCTGAATAATGATATATCTTTTTTGTTTGTAAACTTTAGTTTTGTTTCTCAATCGCTAAAATAAACGTCATTGGATATTTTCTTAAGTCAGCACACTATCGTTTCTACAATGGATTATTAGTCCCTGTTCAGACCCTTCCACAAGATACCGAATGCATATCAAAAAGCTGTAACAGACATAAAATGTATTGTATAGATCTTTTTTGATCCATTGCTATAACAAGGACCGCATGTTGCTTCCACCAAACATGGTACTCAGTTTCGCGTTCTGTTGCATACACTCGATAGTAGTGACTCGATCTAATTTTGCTGACAGTTTTATAACTCCATCATTGTGTGTTCTTTACTTCAGCAATAATCAAACTGGATATATAGTATTAATGGGATCAAATATATTTACAAAATAGTTAATAAAACCAATTGCAATGGTGAGATGCTACATGATAATAAAATGTTTGGCTAAGAAAACACATGATGGGTCACGTCGTAATAGTTGTTCCAATCATGGGTACGTTGTATGATACTTCAACTATATACGAGGGTTCACAAAGCATTCTTTCCAGTGGACCAAATAACTTCAGAGCTTGTTATTTAAAAATATCGGAGTAATGAATGTTTGTTATTTTCACATTCGTCATACTTTTTCGATATTAGATAGCCGAGTGCTACAAAACTCTTCTATTACAAAGGTAGTGACGTATCACTTTTCACTGGGTGTGTAAAAAATACCTTATCCGACTAACCCGGCTTTACAGGGACAAAACCAGGACACAATTTGACCAGGTGCATTTACGAAAATTATACAAAATGCGGAACATAATTTTTTGGGACCAGGTGCATTAACGAAAAATCGAGGGTTTGTACAAAAATTAACACTACGCCGCAAAATTTCATGGGTGTCCCGGGACCCACCCTGGTTCCGTCCCTGCGGCTTTACCCGAATCACACGGGTTAAGAAACATTATCCTTGCTAATCCAGTTAACCCGAACGCTTAATACAGTTACTTCACTGTTTTTATTTCTACGTTATAATAAGGATTATTCGGGTTAGCCCGTACATGATTAACCCGAACCGTATTAATCCGCACATTATTAGCGTCGCATACGAGTAAGCTTTTTCTTCCCCCAACCCGATTAACCCGACCCAATAACACTTAATCGGGTCGGGTTTACCTGATTTGAAAAGCGTGACTGCAAAAGAAACTGGTAAAACCCGAGGAGCAAAAGTTGATGTTAAGAGGAAGGGAGATGGGTGCGAAGAGTAATACAAAGGTGATCTTAATCGAGAATTTACCTACCAAAAAGGTGAAGAAGTAATGCAAACCATTGAGGAGAACAATCAGTTTGCAGAACAAGTACCTTTTCTTGCTGGATTCTTGTTATACATAAAGTTGATTATGTGATTATTTTGGCCTAACATCATGATAATAACGTTTTGATGTTCCGATAAAGTGAGTCATTATCAACTCTTCTAAGGATTAAACAATTTGTAGATACGTTTCCAGTTAGGTGTTGTGAATCTATTTATGTAAGAAAATTGAAAAATTCCTTTCAAAACGCATGTCCAAACAACCCCTAACCATTTGAATCATGCTACCTCCATTGGTAGATTTTGTTTACGATGGCTTAAAAGTTTGAAACTTTAGTTAGTTTTTCCCTAACTATATATGATGTTCGTTTCTTTAATCTTTGTTTCTAAGGTGGCTAGATTTTGTTAAGTTAACCAAGGACAAAGAATGCTTATTCAAGCCGTGCCATCTTATCTATGAAGGTTATTCAAGAACCCGAATAGTCAACATCCCATGTTCTTTACTCATCGAGATTACAAATACAAGTTATTCATTCTATAACTTGAGTTTATTTTTGCTGCATACATTGCAGCTTTAGACCAACTATAAATCACATAGATTACGATTTCTTATTTGCATTCTCTAGTTGTAAGTTTGGCTATGTATGTATGTTCTGTGAGAATACCGATCAGGAGTGCAAGAATAAGTTATGACCCAAAACTTATATAGATTTCAATAAGTAAAGGCTTAGGATAAATCAGAGGTTCTTATTTTAATACAATGCATAAAAATTTGCAACCTTTCATTATAACACTTTATCCCACATTGGTTGTAGATAGAAGTTGTTGATTACTAATATACCATAAGTGTATGTGTGTTAAATGTGTTGAGACTAGTATTATGTCTTCGGATGTTTCAAATCTGTCAGGTTAAAAAAACCTTGGCCAGATCTTGTGTATCCGGAAACTCATATGAACTCTTAGCTTTTTTTTCCTTTAATTTGATGCTCTAAAACATGTTTAATCCTTAATTTCACACATTTCAGAAAAGAAAACAAAATTTTGAAAGTTAATAAAGAAACAATAGAAACATTCGATCTAACTCAATATACAACAACGAAAGTGACTATCAACAACTACTTTTTCAATCATCTTGTTTAGATACTTATGGACTTTGAATAATCAAGGATTTCTAAACCCATGTCCATACAAACGGTTCTTTATATTCCAAAATCTTTTTTACAAGCACGTGCAAGTTTTTGGTGAATTTATTATGGGTTTATCTCAAGGACCAAGGATTTTGCAAATCTTATTTCTCATTTGGAACCAACCGAGCTACGCGTCACGAAAAGACCTAAAGTCTCGGACCACAAATTTATGCAAATTTGTCATATCTTTGGAGCTAATCTTAAAAAGAGCCACACTTGATGACTAGAAAAGGAGTATTGAGAAGATTTAAACTAGGAAAGCGATCGAAAATAAATGAAAATATTGTCTTATGATGATATTGTGGTTGTTGTTTGCAGTATTTAGGCCATTTTATGTCATAAGAAAATGTAGTTAGAAAGTAGTGTTGAGGAGAAGTAGGTAGACAAATTACATGAGTCCAACTACTAGGTTCAAGCTTTAGCAAAAATAAATAAATAAATAAAAATAAAATAAAATAAAGGTAGCTGCCAGACTAAAGCCCAGTTGATTTGGGCCGAATGGATGAACGTTCTTTATATTGAGGCCCAATTATAAACTGAACCAAAAAGTCGTCTTTCCAAAGATTCAAACATGGTTAATTTTGATGTTTCGTTCATTTGTTATGCATGTAGACAATAATTTTCACCTAGCTATTATGAGTACCATTTTTCTATGGACACCTTTTCTAACTTTCTATCATTTCATTATATCCCACATAGGTTTAAAGGTAGAACTTGTTTAGTGTTTTCATATAGATTGCTTTCTGCAGCAAATTTAATTTAAAAAATCGTCTATTTCAAACATCACATTAGCTCTTAACTTTTTTTCTTTCTTTCTTGTATAATCTTTTTATAGCAAAACATCTTTTGGTGAAAAAACATTATAATCTTTAGTACCCGATAGCTTATGAGGAAAAACTATTTTTATTTTTTAAGATGTGGAGAAACAATTAATTTGTTCAAATTTGTTCGGATCATTATTAAAAGCAAATGAAATGAAAATTTAGCAAACGGAAGTGAAGTAAACTAACTATTTAAGCAATCTCATACATGAGATTTCTGTTTGTAAGACTTTTATGACATTCTATGCCACATAGACTTAAGATAGAAGTTGATGGTTACTAATATACCATAGTATACATGGGTCAAATGTGTTAAAAATAGTATTAGCTTTTCAGCTATTCCACTATCTATCAGTTAAAAAAATTGATTGATTGGGAAAGTCGAAAAACTGGTATAAACTCTTAACTTTTTACTTTATTTCTCTACTGTGAAACATATGTTAGTAGAGACCACTTTAATCATATGGTGTGTCATTTCGGTGTTTCATTGGGGCAGCTGTTTGGATAAAAGAATAAGACAAATCGAAGTTATAAAAAGTGGGGATATTGTGGTCTAGATTATGATTGTGGTATATGGTTTTAGGTTTGGGTTTGATATGGAGTTGTTTGTGGTTTTAAAAAGATGGTGAATAGAAGAAGATGGTAGTGGGTGGTGATGGTTCAAGATGAAAGGAGGAAGAAGATGTTAAAAAGAGGTTTAAAAAGACCAAAATACCTTCATGTGGATGTCACATGGGAGAATTTAACGGATGATAGTTATGGCCGTTAGAGCGAAGGACTAACGATGAATAACGTTTCGCATTTAAGGACGAACTGTGCATTTTTTTTGTCAAATGACGAAGCTTGTCGGTCAACGCGAACCACAAGGACGAACGGTGTAGTTTACTCTTAAAACAATATTACCGGAAAATGATTCCCTTATGCTACAATAACTAGCGGTTGAAAAAATAATTTGCCGTCCAAATTTAGTCGAAACTAGATACCGCTGCCGCTGGACGCGGGTATCGGCCAGTAACGTATATGGATTAATGTTTGTAAATTTTAGTAATAATGTTTTTTATCGTTACACACACATAGCATATGGAATTGAAATAAATTAACGATTTATGTAATCTCAATGATTTCTGTTTGTAAAACTTGTTATAAATGAAACTTAATTTTACCACAATACGCGTAATTTTACCACAATAAACGTAAGTTGGTCAATTTCTATTATGATAAGAAATCGCTTACCCTTTTTCTCTTATAAAAATCACAAGTTCTTATGCAACGCTTAAACATATGCAATCTTTCATATTTGGAGCAATAACAACTTATAATTTCAGGTTATCAAAATTGTTCCCTTCATGATTTTTGCTCCAAACACATAAACTAGTTGCTTCTAACTTCAATTTGGAGTTCCAACTTCAAAGTAACATATCTTTCTTCACTAACTGTTAATAACTATATCTTGCTATTTTTTTTTGTTTTTTTTTTTTTTTTTTTGTCTTTTCCAACATTTTATCCTAACATTCTATCCCACATAGCTTGAAGATAGAAGTTGTTGGTTATCTATATACCATAGTGTATGCATGTTTAATGAGTGGAGAATAGTACTACGTATTATGTTTTCAGATGTTTTAGCATTTGTTAGGTTGCAAGAATTTGACAAATCTTTTAACTCATACATGAACTTTTAGACATCAGTTTGGAGGAACCCCTTAATCTTATGCTTTGTTGTTAGCAACCGATCAGCAGTTTAACCACATGTTTTATCTAAAATCGATTAGAGAGAGACCGATCCATTAGCATTGGCCAAACTGTAAAACATGTTTGAGTAGAAACTGGTTTAGTCTTTAATTTCACATGGCTTAAAAGGAAAGTATATTTTAAAAGCCAATTGATAAAGAACAAGAAATTTTCACATCGTGCGTTGCGGTGGTGTTTTTTTGGGTAATGTTTTGCCAGGTCTAACCGAGTCTTGACCGGAACACAGGTGAAATCGATTTACCAATAAAATTTACAAATAAGTCAAACTTGTAAAGTGAGCTAATAAATCTACATACAATGTAACTCAGCAAGCAACATATGTCTCGTTAGATAATACGTAATAAACACCATCAAAGAAATGAATATTTTTTATTCATAGTTGTAAGTTTGTAACGAGTTATCCTTTCGAATATATTGTCTTTATTTATACAATGATTTTACTTGTTTTAATTTGGGTTATTAGTACGAAAAGTCATTATACTTTTCACTTTTTATCATTGTGTGTAGTGTACTTAAATTTTTTAATTTTGATACCAACCTTTTGAGTTTGTGCTATTGTGTGTATTTTGTGACCATTTTACCCTTTCTTTTTTCAAATTTTGAAAGGTAAAATGGTCATTTTACATGATAAAATAGTCACAAAATACACACAATAGCACGAATTCAAAAGGTTGGTGTCAAAATAAAAAAAATAAAAATAAGTACACTAGACACAATGACAAAAAGTGACAAGTATGATGCTTTTTTGTGCTAATAACTCTTTTAATTTACTAAAAAGGTTGTGATGATGGAACCAGCGAGCCATCTACGCTTTGAGAGTGATAGGTTAAGTGGTTAGCTCGTGGTGGCCTTCATCAGCTCGCGGTTTGAGCTACGAGCAAACTAAATCTTTTTTTTTTTTTTTTTTGTCAGTGACTTCGGTGAAGTAAGTAGATGAGAGGATAAATGCATTTAGTGCTACAGTAGTGATGGACGATGGCCGGCGATATTCACAGGAATGATACAAGGCGAAGAACTATCTCAAGCATACACAAGAGATATGAGATTTTAACATAATGCTCATCTTGTCAACTTTGTCCTAAATGTTGCCTAGTTACATGGAGACCTGTATATATATTTCCACATTTTACACATTGAGCATTCAAAATGATCTGCACTCGGCACAACAAGTTTTTAAACAAATCTAAACAAGTGTCACAATATAATAAGGAAATTTATTCATGACCTGAACACCTAACTTATACAAGATCATATTCTATATAAACAAATTCAGATAAGTAAACGCTAATCCTTTTTTCTTTGAAAAAATCATCATAGGTTCTTGTATCCGAGCTGTTGCCATTATGTTTTGATGTTCCATCTAACAACTCTTTCTTTCACAAACTGTTAAGAACTCTTGAATTATCTCTATCTTACCATTTTTGCAATGCAAATATTTTTTTAACCTTTTATCCTAACACTTTATCCCACATTGGCAGAAGATACAAGTTGTTGGTTACCTATATATCATAAGTGTATGCGTGTTAATTGTGTTGAGAATAGTATTATGTTTGTGGATTATTCACTATCACGTTGAAAGAAATTCTACATGGTTGTGAACCTTCCAGAAAGTGCTACTAACTCTTAATTTTTTTCGTTAATTTGGTACTCTAAAACATGTTTTGGTGGAGACCATTTTATTTTTACTTCACACAGGTTATCAAGGAAAATAAACAATGAAAGCTAATCTATCTATACTATAAAAGAAAAACGGTCAAACCTTGAAAAGTGAAATGCTGAAAGTCAAATGTGAGAAATATATGGTATAATCAATACTCTTATTAAAACACCACATTACTTAAAAGTACAATAATTTAATCAAATGTGAGAGACTATATAGTTTTTAAATTTTAAGAGCAATAACAATATATAACTGAAGTTATCAAAGCTATATATCCATAAATGTTTCCCTAGCTCTTTAGGTTTTGACATAAGTGTTCATCTTGTAAACATAAGTGAAAAAATAAGTAAACAATATATGGAAACTATGAACTATTATTATTATATCGTTTATAACTCATAATCAATATTATTTTCATTCAGTTTAAATCGTGTTTAATCCTCAAGTTCTTAAACTTTTCATAAGCTTTTGTAATCAATTATAATCATGTTGCTATGCAGGGTACTCGTCTAGTAAATAACAATAGAAATGTAAAAATGCATCTTAATTCTTTTGACTAAAATGCCAAAAATAAATACACATACAATATAACTCAACAAGCAACATGTGTCTGATTAGATATTTCATACACGTATAAAAATCATGATGGAAATGAATTCTAATCGTAGTTTAAAAACCCTTGTTGGAAATGAATTCTAATCATACTCAAAGGTCATAACAAAGATATCCTTTGGAACAACTTGCGTTCAACCAACTCCATATAAATAAAACTCGTATATATTATTTGCAAGTATATGAAGTCTTGGAGCACAACTTTTAACATATTCAGCATATCTTTCAAGCTAATCTTGAGAGGAACTACACTTTTTTTTTTTTTTTTTTTTTTTTTTTTTGGTAAAAGGGTTACCCGATAAAAAGAGGAACTACACTTTGATGACTTGAAGAATAGTCAATGTCTTAATGATGTTAAAATAGGTAAGCAATTGAAATTTAGAGTAAACTAGTCTTATAATGACACTGCGGTTGTCATCCATGTAATTTGAGCCACTATAAGGGTCCAACTATTGGGCTTATAGCCCTTGAAAAAAAAATGATGTAAAATTTTCTTATTCTAGCCCAATTCCCAATTATCTTTTATGTTTGTACTCTTGTTATATTCTTAAAAATAAATATTTCCACACTCAAGTGACAACTTCCATGATCCTTATATATTATCTGCAAGTATATAAAATATTTTGCTTGGCTACTTATTTTTAAATTTTGACATAATTGATTATTTAATAAGCATGTTTGTGGAGATTCAGCTTAGCTACTTGCAAACCTAGATTTGTGAATTCATAATATACACATTGGGCATTCAAACTTGTGTAGTGATCATAATAATGAGTTTGATAAACAACCCATGCCCATAACAAGTATCATAATGCAAAAATACTTTCACCTTCAGCAATGTATAATATTTCTTCATGAATGATTTTAGATAAGTAAAAGCTAACCCATTGTTCTTAGAAAAAATAACAGGTTTTTTTAGTTCACTGCTTAAACATTTGCAATCTTTCATTTTTAGTGCAACAGTAACATATACTTTGACGTTATTGTCCAAAATGTATATGATTCATGCTCCAAACACATAAACTAGTTTGCTTCTAAAATTCAATATGGAGTTCCATGATATGTTTCTTTCAACACCTTCTATAACTCTTGCATTGTCTTTTTCTGTAGCTAACATTTTATCCCACATTGGTTTGAAGAAAGAAATGGTTTGTTACTAATATACCATATCGTATGCAAGAAACTCATGGTGTTCAGAGTAGTATTATGCTTTCGATATTGTTATCTTCTTACTGGCTAAAGTAGTTAGTAAGGTGATATTAGGTTTGAAAGTTAGTACGATTCTCGATTAATTTTTTATTATCTTTCGTTGTACTCATTATAAAACATGTTTTAGCGAAATTGGTTTAGTCATTAAGTTCACAAATGGCGTAAAAGGAAAGAATAGTTTGAAAGCCAGATGATAAAGAATAAGAATTTGAGAATCAATAAGTTTGTTGCGAAATTCAGTAATGTGTTTTACCACTAATTAAATCAAAACTAAAGGAAAAGAGGAAAAAAAAATACACGGATACTGTCAAACAATTTTTTTCATGCTTTTAAGCTTGAATATAAATTATAATTTACAATGAAGTTTACATAAACTCCCCTGTAGTTGGAAAATAGAGTTGAAGATGAAATAGGTAGAAATTAAAGTTCATGGTCTAACCTCTACTAATAAAATAGGAACTTAACAGAGTCACATTTATAATGTCGCAAAACAATCTATATGTATGGCGATTGTAAAGGATATCTGAACTAAATTGATGAAACGTATTTTGTGTACATGCATACGATATTCGATTTTGGAATAGAACAGATAGCATCACTCACGTTATACTTTATTCAATTCCGATTCTGTTATTATGATCAGATTGTGAGACATAATATATGAACATGTTAAGATGACTCACATTATTAGAATAGTTTCATTTAACTAATGATTTTACTTGTTTTCTTTACTAAAAGGTTGTAATGACGGAACTCTTGCATCATCTTTATCTTTCCATTTTTTATGAAAATATTTTGTAACATTGTATCCTAACACTCTATCTCATATAGGTTGAAAAAAGAAGTTGTTGGTTAGTTATATACCATAAGTAAATGTATGGTAAGTGTGTTGAGAATAGTATTATGTCTTCGGATATCTCTATGTGTTCTAGGTTGAAAAAATCTAGGTTCGTTATAGATAGCCGAAAACTCATATGACCTCTTAGTTTTTTTTTTTTTTTTTCTTTTAATTTGCACTACTACAAAAGGTATTTTCTACAATGCTTTTTTTTTATAACGGTTTCACAATATACCGTTATAATAAATGAAAGAAATTATTTTATAGAACACTTTTTGATAAAACCGTCTCAAATAAATCTTATTTGAAACGGTTGCTTATCATATAACACTTTATAGTACGATTTTTATAACCAATATAAAAAGAATCCTTTTCAAAAAATTCACAATTAAAAAGCGGGATGTTTATCCCTCTATTTTTATTTTTCATGTTTTTTACAACGGTTATTTAGGGAGTGCTTGAAAAAATAAACCACATAACTTATCTCTTTTTCTCATCTACAAAAGGCTCACAAACACAGAGATACACTCATATGAAATTAGGCATACCTTGTCAATTTATGTAATAAGTGTTGATTTTTTATATAAGATGTATTCTATGTTATGCGGTTTTTTTATATAAGATGTCAATGTATGCAATTTTGAGTGTCGATGCAATTTGTGAATTGTTCTTTAAGGATTGTTTTGTGGTGAATGGTAATTCATACTATAATTTCTTTTGGTACTCAAATAAAGCAATCAACAAGAAAATATAATATGGAATCTAATGTTTGGTTTAATAGAACGGTTGTCCTATATTGTTTTAAAAGAATTGTCCTTTTGACCATTTTTTACAACGGCCTAAAACCGCTTTAAATAATCACCCAACATAATGTATTTTACTAGATAATTCATACACTTATTTTACATATCAAACTTTTCTCACTCATCTCCACCATCCATTTAAAAAGAAATCAATGGCTGAGATTAAAACCATTTTATTATTTCACCTATTTTTTATAATTTAAATATCTCTTAAACCGTTAATCGTTAAGCGAAAATATTTACACTGTCGCGACAAGCATTTAATTATCTTTCTATAGACGGGGACTTTGATATACTTTCGAAAAAGAAAAAAAAATCGTTTTTTTCACGTTTTTTTGTTTTTTTTACGTTACTAAAATTTGCATGAAAAAAATCATATACGATAAAACACTAAGTTGAATATCACATGTAATATTAGTGTTAAATCATATATGATATGTAATATCATATGTGATATTACACTAATATCACATGTGATATTACAGCTATGTTTGGCGCGCAGCATTTTAGAGCTTTTTGGGGCAATGAGCTTTTTGATTTTTTTTGTTCGTTTGGCAAAGGAGTAGTGAGCTTTGCTATTTTTTAGAAAAGCTCATTTTTCCAATGCTTCTTTAAGAAGCTGTGAGCGGTGAGCTGCGAGCTGTGGCTACTGCTCACAGCTCACTGCTTACAGCTCACAGCTACTGCTCACTGCTACTTTTACCAAACACACCCTACATATCATATATGATATTACTCTAATATCACATATGATATTACATATCATATATGATTTAACACTAATATCACATGTGATATTCAAATTAGTGTTTTATCATATATGATTTTTTAATGCAAATTTCAGTAACGTAAAAAATGAAAAAACTTAACAAAAAACGTAAAAAATACGAAAAAAAAAAATGTCGAAAGTATAACAAAGTGCCTATCTATAAAAAGATAATTAAATGCTCGTCGCAATGATATATTTTTTTTCGCTTAACGATTAACGGTTTGAAAGATATTAATATTTGAAAAAAAAATTATGAAAGTGGGTTTTTTAATTGTTGGGATTAATCTCATCCATTAGATTAAATAAAAATAGAGGGTGGAGATTGATCCCTTGGTATGTAAAGAATCTTTTGTCCTCAAATGATCTTAAATCTACACTTATCATAACCATATATGAAATAATCATATTTTATCATAGTTGAAAGTTCGATCATAGCTGGATATATAATGTGGTCTGCCGTCCCGTTAATTTACGAAAAAATTAAATATGTAAAAATATATACTAAACAAGGTAATGTATACGTAAGCATAAAATATGACAATGTACAACATGTATTTATCATATTAATATTATAGAACCATGTTTAAAGCTTAAAACTACAAAATGTTTTAAAACACGTCAAGTTTAAAAATAAATTTAAAATGTTTTATTCAGCGATGTATAAAATTTCTTCGCAGATGGTTTTATATAAGTAAAACCTAACCCCTTGTTCTTAGAAAAATTATTGGTTGTTTTAGTTCAATGCTTAAACATTTGCAATCCTTCGTTTTTAGAGCACTAGCAACATACACTTTCATGTTATCCAAGATGTTCCCTGCATGATTCGTGCTCCAAAAACACAAAATTAGTTCGCTTCAAAACTTGGATTTGGAGTTCCATGTAACAAATAGTTCTTTCACCAACTATTGATAACTCTTGCATTATGTATCTCTTACTTTCCATGTACATAAAAATCTTCATATGACATGAAGTCTTTCCTATCTTTTTAATCTTAACATTTTATCCCATATTGTTTGAAGAAAGAACTTGCTGATTAGTTATATACACTAGTCTTTTTGTGTTATATGTGTCTAGAATAGTACACTGTTCGCATGTATTAAGAAGTAAAAATATTTTTGTAGTCACTAAAAGAATGACTTAAAGCTGAGAGAGGGTGTGAGTAACAATCATATTACTCAACTTTGTTTTGATCATTATAAATAGCAAATGAAATGAATTAAAGAATTTATTTCTTAAAACATTTTTTGAAATTGGAAAACATCACTTTTTGTGCACATAAATGGTTAGATAATGAATATGAATTATTCTTATAAATAGCCAATGAAAATGATGTAAATTAACAATTTATGTAATCTCATACATGATATATGTTGATAAATAAACTTTTCATAAATGATAACGTCACTCTCTTATGAAAAATCGTAGATTCTTATAACAACGATTAAACATTTGCAATCTTTCATTTTTAGAGCAATAACAACATATAACTTTACACTATCGAAATTGTCCCCTTTATGATTTGTGCTCCAAATACATATACTACTTGCTTCTAACTTCAATTTGGACTTCCATGTGACATATCTTTCTTTCACCAACTATTAATAACTATATCTTACTTTTGTTAGGTCTTTTCTAACATTCTATCCCACATATGTTGAAAATAGAAGTTGTCTAATATACCATAGTGTAGGTAAAATACTTTGAGAATGGTATTATGTTTTTGGATATTTCACTATATGTCAGGTTGAAAAGAATCCGGCGAGATTGTGATATTCGGAAACTCATATGAACTTTTAAGTTTTTTTTTTTTTTTTTTTTTTGGTTACTGTAAAACATGTTTTGGTGGAGACCATGTCAATCTTTAATTTCACACGGGTTTGAAAGGAAAACGAACTATGTAAGCTAACAAAGAAATGTATCTTAATTCTTTTGAGAGTAAATTTGATTTAAATGCAACGTGAAAAATAATTGCATGTACGATTTAACTGAATAGTCAACAACGTGCTTAACTCTCCTTTGATAATTCATACACTTATCATAACCATATATGAAATGAACTTATTTTTATCATAGTTGAAAGTTCGATCATAACGAGGATATCCTTAGAATATCTTATGTTCATCTAGCTAGTGATGTATATATTTTTGTTATACTGTGATCTTACACAAATACAACAATGTGATAATCAAAAACTACTATTTCATTTATTATGTTTAGATACTTATCAACTTTGAATACCAAGGATTTCTAAACCCATGGGTTCATACTAAACGATGCTTTATATTCTCAAATCTATGAGAAAACCACGCTTGAGTTTGAAGTACAATCATTATGAGAATTTCAGAACCAATTATTTTAGAAGTCTCTTTTCTAAATTGGAACCAGCTAGCTATACGTTGACCAAGGATTTTAAAAGTATTTTTTTTTGAACGGCAGATATTATTAACAAAAACTAGCAAGGAGCTAGAAAATTACAAAGGAGAATTTAACCAATTATTCCAACTAATACATTTTTTTCCTCTAGAAGTAAGCCAAGAGAAAGAAACAAGACGAATGTTGTCAAAAATGTTACATTTCCTCATAGAATGAGAGCAAAATATAACACAATTCCGAAAGCGCCATAAGACCCAACAAGTAGCAGCGAAGATAACATAAGCACGATCCTTCAAATCCTTAGAGGCATGCCACGGAGTAATCCAAGAATCCCAATCACCATAAGAGAATAAAACAAGGATCTTTGAGTCACACCAAATGCGAATAAGTCTCCATACGTTTGAAGCCGTAACACACGAGAAGAAAACATGATTCAAATACTCCACTTGCTCGTTACAAATCGGGCACATGATAGATTGAATGTCTAGACCCCGAGAAGACAGGTTGAAACTATGATGACTTGAAGAAGAGTAGTTAACGAATTTAAAGTACGTAAGCAATTGAAAATTAGAGGTATCTAATATCTTGTCTTATAATGTTATTCATTACAAGATGTTGGGTTTCTGTTCGTGCAATTTAAGCCACTATATGTCCTAAGAACATGCATGGTTCCGTTCAACTGATTCTAAATATTAACATCTTAGACAAATCTGTGAATACGGTTCCACATTTAGGCAATCAATTCGCTAAAATAAAGTTCTTGTTCGAGTTGGTGGTTTGAATCCTTTTTTCATTTATTTGTTAAATAAAAAGAAAACAAGTAACAAGATATGTACAACCCGAGGGTGGCTCGATAAGGCGTTTCATTCATTTTTTTACTTTTCGTTAGTTTTAGTTGGCTAATCCATGAGTTTCAAAGCATGCTGCCAAACGGACTTAACTCGGGTAAAGCTTTCTCTTTAGATAGTCGGCGTGACGGCTTTAGGTTTGTTTGCCCCATTCAGGATTTGAATTTGTGACCTGTCACACTTTGGAGATGATATTGAGTGTTTACTGAGCTCTTTTACCAATTCAATCACCCCAGGTGAATAAGAGAACATATAATCTAGATGCAGTAAAAGGAAGAATCAAACGTAGTTGATGATGGTCAATCATAAAGAACCCATGCTAATATGGCTTAATCGAACACATAATTAATGCTCTAGACCAATAAGACTTAACAACCTATTAGGCATATTAAACTATCATGTACTTCTCTTTTTTCTTTTCATGTCCTTAAAAGGATTTAATTAATAATATTTTCATCTATCCTAACATCCTATCTCACATAGGTTGAAAAAACAAATTATGGTTTACTAATATATGGTAGTGTGTACAGGTTGTATAAGTTTAGAATAATATTATGTTTCTGGGTAGATATCTTCCTTTCATGTTAAAAAACATGCTTGGTAAATTCTCATCTGGATACTCATAAAAATTCTTGACCTTTTTTTTTTTAATTATATATATAATTATTTATTATTTTATTATTATTTTTTATCAATTTGTTTTTTGTTGTTTACTGTTAAACATGTTTTGGTAATTAAAACCATTATTATCTAAAATCTCACATACCTTTCAAAAAAAAAATCTAAAATCTCACATGGTCACATAGGTAACTTTTTTCTTTCTCACTGTAAAACATGATTTTGTGGAAATTTTCTATAATTTCATACATGAGTTTGTTCTTTAAACTTCTTAGAAAACAGAGAATATCACTTTATATATTGCTTAATGCGTTATCTATTTTTGGGTGAGACGTGAATGTTATATAGGATGCAAAAGCAAAAATATGTTGATAGTGTATACGGAGTATATCCTAAGATTCTTTCTATTATAATACAAAGATACTATGATAAAGGTGTTTGATAAGAACAATAATGAGGTGCAAAATAAACCACATGTAAAACATTTTACTCTCTATGACTATAAGCACAAATGACAAAGCTTAAATACTTGCAATCTTTCATTTTCCAAACACAATAACATATAATTTCATGTTGTTACCTTCATGTTTCGTGCTCTAAACACATAAACTAATTGCTTATAAACTTCTTGTGGTCACCATGTAACACAACATTCTTTCATTAACTCTTGCATTATCTCTCTTTTTTTTTTTTTTTTTAATTTCCATATATATAAAAATCTTTTGTAGGCTGCAATAATTTACCATTTTTCATTGATGGAATTATGGAGACTTTTTATTACCTCCTATAATGATCTATTCTAACATTTTATCCCACATAGCTTGAAGATACAAGTTCTTTGTTACTAATATACCATAGTGTAAGTAATTTATATGTTCCTAGAATAGTATTATGTTTTCAGGCTTACCTAATCCTCCCAGGTTTATAGAACTATACAAACCTGATACGATTTTGTATGTCTGCAAACTCGTACGAACTCTAAAAGTCTTTTTTAGTTTAGTTTTTTTTTACTTTTTATTGCAAACATGTTCTTGTGGTGATCATTTTAATCTTTAATTCCCCACAGGTTAGAAAAAAAAGACAGATTTTGAAAACCGGTTGAAAAGCAATAGAACTATATAAGTCGATTAAATTGCTCAATTTCTTTACGTTATAAAATGAAACATGTCGATTGGCTAACTGTATTATATGAGTTTAAAAAACTGATCACTTTCTTACAAGTTAAAATAAGTCTGTAAAATGTGATATATATTATAACTCATATAAACTTATATTATTATTTTTTTACTTTTATTATCATTATTATTTTAATTATTATCGTAAAACATGTTGAAGTGGAAAGAATTGCAATCTTTAGTTTCACATAAGTTAAAAGGAAACTTGCATGGTTTTACCGGATCCGAACACCACTTGAACCATGAAATTATGGATCCTTTAGCTCTAACTAGAAGGGTACCCGCGCAATGCGGCGGCGGGTACCCGATGATTATTTTGTAGCGAACAAATGTTTTGAGGTGGTGATGTGATGAGATGGTGGTGACAGCGGCGGCGATAAGTATAGTTATATGTGTTTGCTTACCCGTTTAGTGAATTCGTTTCACAACACTTCGAATGTATATGTGTTAGTTGTAAGTGTTTGTTTGGGTTACCCGTAACTTTCACGCGACATCATTATTCCCGCATATAAAAATACCCTCGCAATCTCTTACGCGTCAAACACTCACCCAAAAGTATATGATTTTGACGAATCAAGATTATATTGATTGGAATAAATGAAATAAAGGTTAAAGTTGTAAAATTTTGAATTAAAATAAAATAAACCCACTAAAAATATAAAAACTAAAAACTCATAAAAATATATTAAAATGGATGTTGAATTAAAGAGCATAAAATTTTAGAAAATATGGTGAAATTAGATTATAATATAAATAAGTAGATAAAAAGATATTTTAATTTGAAAATAAAGATGAATTTTTAGTTGAGAAGTGACACATGTCATTTTATAATTGGAGCTCCTTATCTTAATTTTTAGTGGTTAGGAGTTAGGCTTGGAGTTTGTTAAGAAGTGACACATGTCATCTAATGATTGGAGCTCCTTATCTTAATTTTACATGCATTATAATATATCTTTCCATAATAAGCAAGTAAAAAAGTCTGAATTTTTAAGCCTTCTAATTTTAGAAAGCCTAAATGCATTATAAAGTAGTATAGATAAATATCCAATAATACGAGAGAACTTGTAGTTCATCACACATTATCGTACGATGAGATACTTAATTAGTATCAAAACGTGTTTCTTTAAGCTCATACATGAGTTTGTTCTTAAAACTTCTTAGAAAACGGTAACAATTACTTTGTATATTGCTTAATGCATAAGTGTTATAAACAATAATTGAGGGAATGAAAAGTATTCTTCAATTGATTCATAATATCAGAGATACATGGGGTATATATAAGATAAACTATAGGGTAAAAACCTTAATTGCTAATTGGGCCATGGGCCTCTTATGGATTATATGGACATCCACTAATAATTATCCATAACACTCCCTCTTGGATGTCCATACTATTAATACGCTTTAGAAATGCTGCCTCATTAAAAACCTTGCCAGGAAAACCCAGTGGGACAAAACCATGGCTAAGGGAAAAAGAGTGCAGCGCGTATTATCTCCCTCTGATGACTACACATGTTGAACTCTTTGAGTTGGCGCACTCCGATGTTGTGGTTCAATGTCCAAAATGTTGAGGTAGAAGCGTCTTGGTAGATAGATACGCCAAATTGTCACTTGAACGAACTTGTTGAACAATAATATCAACATTCTTTTGTAAGTCATGGTTGAAAAAAAACTTTGGAAAAATATATTTTGTCTTGTCGCCTTTGATGTAACCTTCTTTGAATTAAGCAATGTATCCTTCCCAAAATTTCTGAATGGTTATATGAGCTATCAACGATTGTTTGCTTTGTCGAACTCCATGAAATTTCAGTGCCGCCATTAGTAAAAGCATATCCATTTTGAGACTGATCATTGTGAGAATTAAACATATATCTTGCATCTGCAAAACTAACTAAACTTGTTTTGATGGGTTAGTAAAGTTAAAACCCACGTTTCTTGTACCTTAAAAATATCAAAATATTTACTTATTCCATTCCATGGAATTTGTTCAATTTGATCAATTACTATTCTCGAGAATTTTTAAATCATGACACGTGCTTCATGCATTCTATATTCCTTAAGGAATCTTAGCATAAAATGAGCTCTTGTATTATTATTTTAGACACGTATAACTTGTTTCTCATATTGCCAGACATAACATCAATCTTTCTTTAACATTCATGTGTATGGATTTCAAGTTACAAAAACCATATCTCATCAAGAGACTTTCATAGTTCATTAGTTATTCGTGTCTTTACATTCTTTGGCCATTCGTTTATAGAACTGCACTTCTTGCAGGTATCCAAGATCCTCACCTTACTTTTACAATATTTATCATGCGCATTATTTATACAATAGTATTATCGACGACGATTCAGTTCTTTTCGATTCCACACTCTACTAGACATTGTATTATGTCCTTTACTGAGATCTCATAGCTTTTCAGGTACCCGGGGTTTTTTCAATTACTTTCATGTCTAGAACATTATGGGGGTCTTTATTACCTCGATTCAACCATCTTAATTTTCTTGCTCCATTTTATCTCTTTATTCGAGGAATTTTATTTGGAATCGATTAGTCTATCACGTTGCAGACGTGGCATAGACTTACTACCAATCATTGGTTTTAATGTTGGGACACACAATGTAATTGGAGCACTAGCAGCGTATGTATGATCTAGTCACTTTATTTATGTCACTAACATGTCTGGCAATTACTAGATCTGGAATGTAAATTGTCCCTTTAAGTTTTTATATATATTGGTGTGAGGATCAACATTTATATCATAATTCATTCCATATCTCTCGCTGCTCATTCTCCCCCTGAATGAATTATCAATTTCAACATCCCATTTTGCAAAATCTCACATGGGAAATATGGTTTGTGACCAAAACTATTTTCTTGGGGAGGATTCATTATAGATTAATGGCAAGATGCGAACTCATATGTTATAATATGCCCCATAAACTTAGAGTTTCGTTCTCACAATATTATTGGCTTTGCAATCAACTGAAACGTTTTATGAATGTTTCAACAAAAGCAATTCGCGTATGAACATGGGCAACTTTTATGTTCAACACTTATTCCAATAATCGCCCAATACTTAAAAGTATTCACCACTATTCTTAAACATACGATTTGGAAAACCTTGCTCGCATTTTTAAGACGAGTCGCTAATCACGCTAACATAAGTTGCGTTTTGGTGATCATTTTGACGATGCATCGATTTTAAAACTCAAAATGATCCACAAGGCGGATGTATAGGCCTACATACATCCCCGTTATATTCTTTCCAAAACTTCATAGGATAAAGTCCTTACTTTAATTTGGTGGTGATAAATGAACACTATACTTCCGTCGAGAACAATAAAAATATTGAAATCACCTTTGAAGAACCCATGGTTCTTTTATGTGTGTCGCATCATCAATGACTCGGGATGGTCCAACCGGTCATGCCAATAAATAATCTTGGCTCATAAATATATAATTTATGACCACATGTGCTTCAATTGCACCTTTTCATTAAATAAAAATCGAATAATATGGAGAGCTCACATTTTTCAATTAGCTCTTTTATGTCTTTCGCACACAGTTTAATATAATATTCACATTATCAAATAATAAAACATAATCTATACGAATAAAATATGCCATCAATCAATTAATCAAGTGTCTCCCTTGCAACCAAATAAAACCACATGACAAATAAGTCACACATATATATCACCAAATGAGTCAACTAACATAGCTTATTCTTATATTTAATAGCTATGTTACTCTTTGATAATCTTTAGCAACAATATTCCAAATTTCACAATAGCTTTTTACCTTATATATTTTGCGTTTATTCATAGGATATCTCATGCGATAAATGATGCTCATATTTCACTTTCCTAGTTTGTCAAACAAGTCATACGTATATATAAGCAATTTCATACGACGAGATATAAATTATGTTTTTACGTAACGGTAATAATCATAAAAGCATGCATGATTCCTTTTTTCTTGTCATATATCCTATTTTGAAAACTATTTTTTTCTCTATTAACTTAGCATTATAAAGGAATCACATGACTGCATTATGAACTAAGAAGTCAAATCATGCAAACTATATATATTTCTCATATGGTAAGGATCAAATTTGCGAGCAAAAACTTAGTAATGTCAGCAATCATAAACAAATGAACAATTACATCAAACATATGTCATAAGAGTATCTATCAAGTTCAAGCATAAACTCCACATCAAAATAGTTATCCTGAACATTCATATATCTTTTGCACCATATAATAAAGGATATGTTATAATGACATATTTTAGTAACACAGAAGAGATCATGCAAATCACTTATTTTATAAGAACTAGATAAAAGTTGAAGTTATCTTAGATAATAAACTAAATATTAACGAATTATCATTATGTCACAACTGCTTTATATAAATAAATAAAAGTCAGAATTATTGTGGCCAAGCACATGCAAATCTATAACCAAAATTCATAACTTATGTAACATGAAAAACGCAAACTCAAACACATAAGATATATGTTACCCTTCACGTAATATGACATATGTATAGCTTTTATCACTTATAACGCATGGCAATATAACATCACAAAATTTCAAGCATACATAAAGTATCTTATAAAGAACGGTAATGTTATAAAAACACAACGATCTTGTCCATAATGATCCAATTTCATAATTAATTGACTAAAATATGACCTATCCAGATTTCCATAGGTTCTGTTCACTAAACAAGCATTAAAGATAATGTATAAGGGATATAAATCATCTCACAAGATATATGTTTAGATTAACAATTAGTTAAAAAAAATGTTTGTTTACTTTCCTCAAGCAAATATCAATTCATAGATTCTCTTTAATTGCAATATATTTAGTATACCATGGAAATAGAATCAATTTTCAAGATAACAGATAAAAGGCAAATTTATGCTCATATAATCACATAAAATAAAAATCGTTTAAGAGTCACAATCAAAACATGTACATGAATAAAAGAGATAATCACTTAGAAGCATCAAGCATAGCAATATATAGAAAAACAACCAATTAATATAAAGTTTTCAATAATATCTTAGTCTCAATGTGTAAAAATTTTATACGAGTAATAAGTAGTTATTATTATTATTTATTTATTGAACCACTCTAAGCAAATACAACTTACTATATGTTATAGGTGATCAATATTTTAGGTAGCGCAAATTACAATAGGTAAAATAATAGTTACAATACCTTTAACAAATCGTCATATGATAGTTGGCTATAACCAAATCAATATTTAAGAAAAAATAAAAATAATAACAGATCTCATGCTCGATCTCATACGGAGTAATAAAACTAATAATCTATTACTAGTGTCACCGTCCTTCTTGCCGCTTGAATGGAATTATTATTTATATTAATATAGTAACAACATTCATGTGAGAATATGACAATAATAATAATGTATGATGGTGTAACCTATGATGGCAACAGTAAATTAAATGGATACGAGGAAAGAAATCTGAAAACGTACCGTTAGAAATCATAAGACAGTGGGTTCGAGATTCACCGTTTAGAAGTCTAGAAGATTCGAAAAATTACCTTTTAGCTAGAGCGTGCTGATAACGTGTTATAAACAATAATTGAGGGAATGAAAAGTATTCTTCAATTGATTCATAATATCAGAGATACATGGGGTATATATGATAAACTATAGGGTAAAAACCCTAATTGCTAATTGAGTCATGGGCCTCTTATGGATTATATGGACATCCACTAATAATTATCCATAACAATAAGCTATTTTTGGGTGAATTGGGAATGTTATATATAGAAATGCAAAGGAAAATATATATCGACAGTGTGTGTATCCTAATTGTACGATTAAATTGATAAGAACAACAACACATATCAAAACAATATAAAGGATGGCAAAAGTTCAATATAGATCCAAAATTTACCATAGATCCAATGAACCAATAATAGTCATTCATTTTTTTATTATGATAAACTTTCACCCTTTTTTAAAAAATTAAATATCTCGCAAACCGTTAATCGTTACGCGATAAAAATTATACCATCGCGACGAGAATTAAATTATCTTTCTATAGATATGCACTACTATATATTTTTAACCATTTTTTTTTTCAAAATTTCGGTCAACAAAAATCATATATGATTTATGAAAATCATATATGATTCGATTTTTACGAATCATATATGATTTTTGAGAATCATATATGATTCGTAAAAATCATATATGATTCATAAAAATCGAATCATACATGATTTTTGAAAATCATATATGATTCGTAAAAATCATATATGATTTTTTCGGACGGAATTTTTGAAAAAAAATGTTTGTCGAAAATATATAAAAGTGCATATCTATAGAAAGATAATTTAATTCTCGTCGCAATGGTGTATTTTTTATATTTTGAAAATTTACCGTTTGTAAGATATGTTGTTTTAAAAAAAAAAAGTGAAAAATGATTTTTTATTAATTTAGATAAAAGATGGAGGGCTATGATTGGTTCATTTGTTCTATGGCAAATATGGGTTCTATATTGATCTCAACTCTATAAAGGATTGATCGCCTAGCAACTTATTTTAAGTTTTTGACATAAGCATGTGTCCTAAACTTAGCCTAGCTACTTGCAACTTGCAAGCCTAAATATATGTACATTCATAATTCACGCATTGAGCATTAACAAAAAAAGGAAAATGATATTTATTCTTATTATTTGTGCCTGCGAATCTTTCTAATTGCATGATTATGACAAATGTAAAGATCAATAGACCAAATTAAGAGATGAAATTAGTGCATGACACATGTATTATGATTGTGTGGGCTAGATGATGAGTAGTAAGATGTTTTAAGAGGATATAACAATGCTCTTAAAAATGCTTAGTTATCGGCATAATAAGTTTTCGAAACAACCCAAGTCCAAATTAAAACAAGTAGCATGATAGAGTCATACATAAATACCTAATCGTTCATGACCCAAAAACATAATTCAATCAACTATATACATATTCTAGATAAACGATCTTAGATAAGAAAACGTTAATTTTTTTTATTTTTTATTTTTTTCTTTTTCTAAATTGCAAGTCTTACGATACAAAGCTGAAACATTGGCACTCTTTCATTTTCAGAGCAATTATACATATACTTACATCTTATTCACACTATTAACTCTATGTTTCATGTTCTAAACACGTAAACTTCAATTTGAATTTCGAGGCAACATATCTTTCTTCACTAACTCTTAATAACTCTTGCATTATGTCTTCCTTTCTAACCTTTTATCGTACTCCCTCCGTCTCAAATTTATTGTCAGGAGACAAAAAACACAAAGTTTAATAAAAGTGGGTCCATTATAACTTTTAGCCACACAAATAGAATATTCCCTCAAAAAGTAACCTTTTTATTACTAAAAATAAAATGTGGACAATTATTTTGATACATCCCAAAATGGAAATATGAACAATAAATTTGAGACGGAGGGAGTAACAATTTATCCCACATTGGTTGAAGAAAGAAATAGTTTGTTACTAATATCATGTGTTCTAAGTAGGTTACACGTGTCTAGAGTAGAATATTGTTTTCAGCCAATGCACTCTATTTCAAGTTAAAAAAAATTGGTAGATTGTACGTGGCCGAAAATTCATATTGACTCTTGACTTTTTGTCCATTTTCAGTTTTGTTTCTTTACTCTAAAACATGTTATGGTGGAACCTTTACTCTAAAACATGTGTCTAGAATAGAATATTGTTTTCGGCGATACTAAAAGATGCTTTATATTCCCAAATATTTTCAACAACTATGATGAATTTAAATAACATTATTATGTGCATTCATAAAAGACCAAGGATTTTTTACGAATTATTTCTGGACTGAAACTAATTAAGCCAGGCACTATTAAAAGTCTTGGACTACAACTTCTAACATATTTCGAATATCTTTCGAGCTAATCTTAAGAGGAGCTACACTTTGATGACTTGAAGAAGAGTAGTTACCGATGTTACAATACGTAAGCAATTTAAATTTAGAGTAAACTAGTCTCGCAATGACATTGTGATTATCATCCACGCAATTTGAGCATGCGATATGGCGACATTGCACTTGAGTTATGCCTTAACTCTGCGTTAAAGGAGAGTTACCACACCGTCCAAGTGTGTAAAAGGGATGCGTTAAGGTGTAAGTTATGGTGTTAACGCTGCGTTAGCAGCTATGAATAAAAAATTACATTTTCACCCCCTAAAACATGATGTTATGGTTGATGTATGATAAGGGGTGCTTTTTTTTAGTTAAGCTTGAAAGTTAAAACTGATGTGACGATACGTGGCGCAGAGTTATAGCTTAACTCTTTGTCATTACACCTTATGCTCTAAGGGTCCAACTATTGGGCTTATAACCTTTGGGAAAATAGACATGGGCTCAACAATAACAAGTCATATGAGAGCAATCAAAGCATATGAATTACGTTATCAAATTCGTATACGATAAGCCTTTTTGTCAAAAACTTTAGCTACTTGTGAACCAAATTTTGTAAATTCTTGATATACACAATGAGCATTCAATAATGTGTACTGATGGGCCATATTAAGTTTGCTCAACAACCCATGGCCATAGAAGATATCACAATGCAAAAATAATTTAACATTCATGACCTAAAAACGTACTTGACACTACAACAATTGGATGGACGGGCGAGGAGCTTTTCGCCGGGGACACCATGTCCCCGGCGAAAGTCACTAAACGACAAAATAAAATCTGACGTGGCACATGAATTCGCTGACTTGTTGTGGAAATTTCAACGCACACTTTCCGCGGGGACATGTCCCCGGCAAAAGTTAACTGGATTTTGACCGGATAGTCAAAATTCAACGCAATCTCTCTCCGGGGACGTGTCCCCGCTGAAAGTGTATTTTACGTTCACCAAAGTTTGACCAAAAGTCCAAAGCATGCTAATTGTACGCGGGAAAATTCCCACCAAACCTTTCCTCAGGGACATGTCCCCGGCAAAAATGATATTTTAAAAAAATAAACTTTATTGCAACTATTAATACATATCTAAAACCCCGATGCTTGGAATAACATAAATAACCCAATCGTCAATATATCTCTTTACTCGAGTTCTTGATACGTTTGGGTCAAATATTGATCAAGTTACTACCTTGAGCATAGAGTTGCCATTGATGTCTAGTTCTTTTTCCAACAGGCAAGTTAAAAAGTTGATCAAATATTTAAACAAGTTACTACCTTGAGCATAGAGTTGCCATTGATGTCTAGTTCTTTTTTTCTAACATGCAAGTTAAAAAAATCCATTATGATCAAACAATGTTGTTTAAGAGTTTGAATTTTTTGAAGTTTTTTTTTGTGATGATCATATGAAATGAACCGTTTTTTAATGAAGAATATGAAGCATCAGTGTCAAGTGTGTGTTTTTGTAAGATATTGGATTTCACATACACATCATAACATTAACACAATGAGCACATAGATGGTTTTAGAGAGAGAAAGAGTGGGACATTCTAGTGAGAGAAACTTGTAGAATATTAGATTGCCAAAGAACATCCAACCCTCTACCTTGCAAGGTAGAGGGTATTTATAGGTTACAAACTAAACGACCTCCTGACGGCCTGTGGATCAGGTATACAGTGGGTAAAGACCCGTCCTTCCTCCACGGTGTTGCACTAGACTATTTTACGCTACTGACTAACTACAAAACAACATAAATAAGTAACTAACGATTAGTCTACGAGCTAACTTATGCTAGATAATAGTTGGGGTGACCGAATCTTCAATACAGGAATTTTCTAATTCCTAACAATCTCCCCCTAAGGGAGGTCACCCCATGTTTTACATTACAAATCCTAGCATTCTATTCTTGACTTTGTTCTTGAGCTCGTAGACAAAACAACTTCAACATCGCAATCTTTGTGCATAAGTAGTGCAACTTCAAAGTCTGCACAGATTTGTACTTTAAGAGGAGGTCATTAATGATCTATGAGATAATAATTAGGAGCCATCTTTTGAGATCATCAGCTATCATCAATCTCTGAGACATCCTTTGTGGTGTTGGTATTATGTGATGTTGTGACTTTAGGACCGACATGCTCACATTCTGGATCATGATATCTTCTCATCAGAGTAGCGGAAGCTTTAGTTGATTCATGATATTGGCAGCAGCGTAGCAGAAGCATGGAGTGAAAATATCAGAGTCATTGATGCACTTATCATGATTTCTTTTGAGATGAATGTGTAGTGTGAGCATGCGGCTATGGATTGACCGCTTCATTCTGATCAGCTGCAAACGTCGGGTGTACCTGCATACAACAGTTAGCAATAAATCGCGCGAAAGTGTCTTTGATCACTTTCGTTGAATTGAGGTACACGGCCCACGGTTCCCCGTTGATCAGTACGAGTACTGCCTGTGATCAGGTAGGATTCCTAAGAATCTCCTTGACAGGGTTTCGCAGCTGTTCTAGCTGTTCTCAAACCGGAACATCTCAAAGAAGACAACACGGAGTGAGTGAACCAGCGAATTTTAAGTCCACTGATTGATGAAAAGAGATTTGAAAAACAATCGTGTATTGCTCAATAGAAATTGTTTTTGCAATACAACGAAGGTTTTATTGAAAATCAATTATCAATCATAAAAAACACCTTTTGGTTTGAAAAATTAGTACACGGTCAATGTGCTAAAGAAAAGAGTTTTTAAGCACAATGACCGGTTTTTCAAAGGTATCCGTCAATCCATAACCTGAACCAGGATTGATTCAAGAGATTGAATCGCCCCATTGTTTCTGTTCAGTTGTCACATGGTTAATCTATAAGATAGATCTCACATGCCACCTACCAGGAGCTTGTTTGATGTTGGCTCCAGAAGGCTTTCCATCTTTATTGTGAATATGTATACACATCACTCAGATGTTCTGGCAATACCACAAGGATAATGCGTAGGACTCAAGATATAATCTCTCTTTCTACATTGTGTGAAACAGAGAGTCTTCATTGAAAGTGTCCTAATGAGATTTATTGGAGATCTCGTGGCTCTAGACTCAATTTGTGCATATTTGGATCCTGTGCCGGAGACTAGGGAGAGGGTCTCCTTCTTCAATATCAACCATCTCTAAGAAAAAGTCGATAGATAATGTCGGTTCCCCGTGAGAATGAAACAAGTCCTTTTAAGAGGAACTTGAGTGGTTTGGAAAGTTGAAGTGCAGTGCGTCACTGGGTCCATGACGTCTTGTCTTCAATACCGATGTTACCATCAGTAGCATATGAATTGAACCCGGTTTCTGCCCTAAGGTTGAATAAATGGAGGGCTATTTGTTTTCACCATTTCCTCATTCAATTCTTTTTAATTCTTCAACCCCTTCAGTGCTTACCGAGACTTCATAGCTAGAACCTTGTTGGGTTTATTCCAGTACTAGCTCAGTCTTAGTCCGCACTCTTCCCATATCTCATTTTTCTCCTTTTATCATCATACCTAAGGACTTCTACACTAACTAGTGGATTGTCCCTGGGTAGATCCCTCCGGTTCTGGCGGATCATGGGAACACATACCTAACCTTATCATCCTTATATCATCGTACATAAAGTAGAGTTGGTCGGTCTATTTGGTATTGTTCATCTGCCATTGGAACCAATTGAAAACCATTTGAAAGTCAATTCAGGTACTTGTGATATATTATCAAAGCATTTTGTACCTGAATTGTTTTTGATATTTTTAGAACGAGAACTCCCCCTCAACATGTGCATCAAGTATTTGAAAATGTTTTGCACACGGAGGCAAGAGAAAGAATTAACTTCTTTGATTACCATTTTCTAAAAGATATCAACATCACTTCCCACATCAAGTCAAGTAGAAATAGCATTTCCGGGAAGGATGAGGTTTCCATAAATTTGCTCCCCCTCAATATGTGCCTCGAGGTTTGAAAAGAGTTTTGCACATACTAGAAGGAACCCTTTATCATCAAAGGATTAGAAGCCATATGATCAAGGTACCTTAAAAACATTTAAAGTTGAAATTGCAAAGATTTAAGTGTTGTGTACCCTGATGACTTGAATTTGCAAAGAGAGTTCTCCCCCTTAATATATGCTTCGAGATTCGAAAAATTGTTTAGCACATATAAGAGAGAAGTTTGCACAAAAAATTGGTCATCTTATCTTTTAACATCTTTCATATTTATATCACATTTTCTCCCCCGATCAAAAATCTTAAATCCTTTGAGATTTTGGGTCTCAAGTGATTTAAATATGTATGAGGTAAAATATTTGTAGGAGAAAAATGTGTCTGATTTTAAATGATCAAAAATGGACAACATAGATGTTTCCCTTTTTTACAAGGGGAAACCACAGTACAAATCCTAGCACTATTACATGTATTACAGTTGTTCATATTTATTACACCACATATTACACATAGTTAAAAACACACCATAATCAGTATCCCGAAGAAGTCTTCATTCAGTCCTCTGAAGAAGTTTGTAGTGACCATCACGAAGCCTTCCACCAACAAAACTTTCAAGGCTGCGGAAGATCCTTCGTGTCTTGAGTCTTCGTCTGATTGCAGCAATGAAGTGTTCACATCTCTTCACGTCATCATCAGTCCAAAACATAGTTTTAACCCAAGATTTCATATCAAGTTTGGCTTCTTTCACTCTGGTGTCAAGTTCTTCTTCGACCAATTTGAGCGTACCATCACTAAACTTGTAGAGTTCACATAGACGCATAAGCATACGAGATCCATATCTGTCGGTGAGGATGACGGCTCTAGGGGTGTCAAGGACTTTGTATTCTCGATGAAATTCATGCCCAGTTGCATTCCATTGAGGACTTGTAAGGTTGATCCTGGTTTGGTAGCTTTCAATGCCAAGCTGAAAGTCCTCAACTCGTTTTCGAATGACTAATCCCCTGATCCAAAGGGTGACAGCTGCAGAGAGGGCCTTTTTCTCACGGACAGGTAAGTGCTCAAGGTGTCCTTGAAGATTTAAGAGATAGAGATCTTCGAAATCATTTGGCAGAAGATGTTTGAAGTCGTTCTCTTCAATAGTATACACTTTGAGGTCAGCTCTTTTAAGGACAATCTTCTTCAAGTACTCATATCCATAGATAGGGAAGATCTCTACACTAACAACACTTAAGATTTGCAGCTTTGATCTGACATCATTGCGTCTTTTATCAGCACCATGTCTTTCGATGTAGAACTTCTTCTTTTTGAACCACCAGTGAGAAATACCATAAGAAGCAGCAATATCATATTTTTGTTCTTCAGCAGCCTAGAATTAATCAGGAACCATCTGTTCAAGCCCCTGATCAGAGTAGGTTGCAGCTTTCATCTTTGATATTGATAGAGCAGGCCTTCTTTCAGCAGAGCGAGCACACAGATAGTCCAAGTCGTGATTGAAGAAGAATTCAGCCTGAATGGTTATCTGACCAGGCTCACCACCAAGAGGAAGAGATTTGTTGACATTGAAGCGACTGATTTGCTCACTGACTTGGTCATTCAGCATCTTATGGCATTCTTCCATCTGATATTGAAGATGATTTGCATCTGAGTGGAAGACTTTGACAATTTCGTAAGCTTGACCTTCAAGATCTCTTGGTGTTATGGATGAGATGCTCTTCCGTTCACAGAACCATCTAATGAAACTTCCCATATCACCAGTGTAGTGTAGAAGAGAGTCTTCAGCTGGAATTTCGTAATTATTGGTGATAACTGATGCCCAATTGTTGTCAGGAATCATAGAGTCAGACTCTGGGATGGTCCATGTGGGTTCTGGAGAAGGAGGTCTATCTTCCACAATGCAGCTTTGAATTGTGTCTCTTGAAGGTGCAACTCTGGATGTGCTAGTGCGATTCCCAGCCATGTAAGAATCAAACCAGTCTTCTGAAGGCTTAGGAATATGCTTTGTAGATGCATCATCTTCATCTGGTTCTGATTCCGCCATGACATGCGACTCTTCGTTAACCATTTGTTCATCAGGAATAGAGGTGGACGTGGATGTGAACCTTGAATCAACCGTCGTCCAGGCAGCAGATTTTTTCTGAGTACTCTGCTCTTTTGTAGGATCTGATTGACTGGAAGATTTTGGGGGTGATGATGGTGGTTGTGATGGAGGTGTGTTGGTTGTTGTAGAAGGATTACCAGATCCAGAAGTTCCAGCGCCCCCCGTTGGTGGTGGGGGTGGAGGTGGATCTTTGCGATCCTTCATCAATGCTTCCATTACAATAGTTCTCCTTTTCTTTTTAGCTTCTTTTTCTCCGACATCAATCTTAAACTGCTCATAATTGTCGAACTTAATGGATTCTTCAAGAGCCTCATAGAGTTTACTGTGAACCTCATGCTTGTCCTCTTCAGCCTCATACATCCTTTCACACAGAGCTGCTTTCATATCGGTGATGTGGAGGTCCTTGAATCGTCTAAGAAGTGGAGCCTCCATTACCCATTCCACAGCATCCTTGACTTCTCCTTCAATGGCGGCAGTAACCCCTTCATTGAAGTTGAGGTGCTCCAATCTATAGACACGATCCACCAGAGAATCAACAGATTTAGGAAGTTGCCTTTCCAGAGCTTCTATCCTTTTAATGGCTTTATCCAGTAGTTGATCAGAGGTGAGAATCTGTGG
Organism: Chrysanthemum seticuspe; assembly: GCA_019973895.1. Classification (NCBI taxonomy): domain Eukaryota; kingdom Viridiplantae; phylum Streptophyta; class Magnoliopsida; order Asterales; family Asteraceae; genus Chrysanthemum; species Chrysanthemum seticuspe. The sequence goes on from BPTQ01000009.1 coordinate 361,634,501, forward strand.
AGGGGAAGCTGGTGGAGCCACCTCATCTGCAATTGTAATGACAGGTTCAGGGGTTGGTGGTGTTTGTACAGTTGAATGAGAAGGTAAGGGGGTGGTGGAAGTGCAGTTGATAGTGAAGATGCAGTCATTGGAGGAATAGTGGACGTATCTTGCTGAATTCTGACATTATACATGGATTGTGCAGTGTCTAGGGATTTGTCATTAATGAATTGATCACCAAAAGAAAAATCTTCATCAAGATTCTTAAGTGAGGATAGAGAGTTAGTAGACAAATTTGGTTCATCCATCTTCAAGGTCTCATCAGATCTTGTCTCAAGGTTCTCCTGCGAGCCCTTTTGTAACAGAGTGTCAACATTCAAGCCAGATTGAGTCTCACCAAGTGTAAGAGATTCCTTAAACGTTTCAGGCACCTTGACCACTCCAGATTGTTCTTTTGCATGAGATGAATCTGTTCTTCTCTTTAGCTCATATTGATTTGTGGTGCTTGATGGAGATGATGAGATAGTTAACAGCATGTGAGCAGCTTGTTCAGTTTCAACACTTGCAACTCCTTTACCCTTGTCAAGTGTAATTGGGGTTGTTTGTCGAGGTGGTTGAGCGGGTTCTCTTAACACAATTCCACCTACTGGAGCTTTCACATTCTGACTTTCAAGGCTTTGTTGAATTCCAAGTTGCAGATCAGCATCATCTTCATCAGTTAGCCTGGTAACATTCCTTGGTATCTCAGTGTTCTCACCAATCTCCTTTTCCACTTTCTTCCTTTTTGTATTCTGCTTCTTGGATGCGGTGTCAGACTGTTGAGACCTTTCACGTCTCTTTTTAGGAAGAGAGGCATAGGGTGCTTGTGAGGCTGACTTGGTCATGGGAGCATTTGGTTGTAAAGGAGAGGGTGTGACATCAGCAGAGAGTTTGGTTGCTCTTTTCATGTATTGCTTGAAGTAGTCCTTCTTCTTGATATCTTCTGTGAGAAGACAATCAGGAATTGGCAATCCAAATACTTCTTTATCTGTACCTCTAGGAACATATTTCAGGTTTCCTAAAACAAATTCATCTTCTGCTTTGTGTAAAGTTGATTCAGACCTAGGAGTGAATTTATGAGTTTGTTGTAAGTACTGGATAACAAGCTTAGAGAATCTGATGCTGGGAATTACAAGCTTGTTCTGTTTCTTTCGGCCTTGAGCTTTGTTTTGGAAATTGATTCTGTCAGATATGAATGTGTTCATTGATAACGAAAATTCTTCCCAAATACGATCTGATACATTCACATCAACCCTATTAACGATTCCCCATAGGATTTGCAAGATAGGGATTCTCACTTTATCGAACCCTGATGTTTTGCCAGATAAGCACAAGTTAAGAATTGTTGTAATGGCTCTCCAAGGTTGATACATGTGTCAAGTGATGATGTCAGATGCTCTTGAAATATTGTTCTGATAACCCAATCCAATAAGAAAGACAATCAGATCGTCAGCACCAGGTGGAGATTCAGAACGAAAGTCAGGGTTACATGGGGTGATTCCAAGAGCCTTGCTCAGAATATCAGAATCAATTGTGAAATCCATATCATCCAGTTTGCAGGAGTATTGAGCTGTGATTTTGTTCCATTGAACGGTGTTCCAGAATTGTTGAATGTAAATGGTCGGAATTGAGCATTGCTTGGTAAGTGCTCCGAAGAAGTTTGTGTTTTTGAGGATGTCAATAGAAACTTTAAGTATCGGATTTTGTTGAAGCCTTTGAAGGTCCACATAACAGTTGCTTTTTCCAATACCAGCCCATTGACTTCTGGGAAAGATTTCTTCGTCTGAGAGAAGTTTGGATGATGCCGAAGGGGTAATGCTCTTTTCTGGGATTGAACTTGCCATTGATGTTCTGAGTAATCATACAATCAACAGTAATGAATGGGAACAGGTTAGATGTTAAATGGTAAGTGAGACAACATTGAGAGCACACTTATGACATAGAAGTAGTAACTCAGAAGGTGTCCCCAAAACACATACAGAGAAAGATAGAGTGGCATAGATTACAAATATATGACAACTTTCAAATATATGATAACATTCATAATTGAGATATTTCAATAAAGTACAGTCATATAGATAAATAATTACATGACGAGCTTATAAGGGATTAAAGGGCAAAAGAGTGCATCTCAAAGTGATCATGACATGAGCCAAGATACACATGTAGAAGTGATATAACAAATATGTATGAGGCAAAAGTAACATTTGGCAGTCGTGAGAGAAACCAAGTACCTTTTGCCTAAACAGAGATGTCATAACAGATTACATAGAGTATGTTGATTCACCAAGTCGAATTTAGGAGATCCCAAGTGTTGTGAGAGTGAGATCATCTTTAGCACTAAACCTTTGATCATTTTAATGACCCTTGACCCTAAGACTAATTCGCAACAAGAAAGTGAATAATGGTGCAAACTTGTAAAGACAAGTCGTCATCTAGAGTCACAGACAAGTCGCTAAAAGTTTATCACTCTAAGTCGCTATGCTAATTCGCTAGCATGTAAAGTCAAGTCGCCATGAATAGTACCTAAACCAAGTCGCTACAAAACAGTCAACTAAGTCGCTAGGTTATTAATTCGCTAACTTGTAAATACAAGTCGCCATGAACAGTAACACACCAAGTCGCTACAAAACAGTTAACTAAGTCGCTATGTTACTAATTCGCTAACTTGTAAATACAAGTCGCTAACTACTAACTCGCTAACCAAGTCGCTAGAATATAGTGAACTAATTCGCTACAGAAACGTAGTCGCTAAGTTGAACACTAACTCGCTATGAAGAACATTCAGACTAAGTCGCTACCAAGAACAATTTAAACCGCCACCAAGAACACTTCTAACATCAACCCATCAGTCCAATCCACTTAATCATACATCAATGTATTCCAAACAATATATTCCAAACATTTTGAACCCGTTCAATCATTATACAAGCAACAAACATACTATTACATGAAAAATCGAACCTAAGCGAGAGACAAATAATCACAACTCACGAGCTCGAAAGGATCTGGATATGAAGGACATGTTAGAAACTGGACACAAAAGCTTACGAGAACAAAGATAGGAGGGAATCGAAGCAAACCTCTTACTAAGTCGCTAGGAAGAGCAAAAGTGACGAAGAGAAGAAAAAAACGAGAGAGAAGAAAAAACTTGTTTGGGAAAAATGGTAACTCGCTAACAGGTAATTCGCTAGGGGTATACAAACCATCTTAGGCAATATGACACAATTGGTCCTTGTGGTTTTAACATGAGGTGAGGTAATTCGTTAATGCAACATAACTTTCACTATATGACAAGTTTGGTCCCTATGGTATTGATGAACGAGTGGTAAGTTGCTAACACGGATTAGACAACGTCTCTAGCATGGATTATCACACTGATCACCATGAATCAATTAAACATTTAAACACATAGGAAATTACTACGAAGGCACACAAGGAAAATCACACGAGCAAGATACAACCACAACCAATAACTGAGAGAAAACCCATAACCAGATATTTCAAAAGCATAACCAGTTAGTCACACAAGCAGGAAACCACCACAACATACAAATAAGCAAACATCATAACCAGCACAGAAGCCAATGGCATATAAAACAAATCTCCCCCTCAATCAATGTCATCAAAGATCATTGATTGATATTAACCAATCCCATTATAACACCAAGAATATATCATTTGTTCGAACTTCATCTATGATCCCGTGCCATTATTGAATGACATTTCTAGGACCGTAGATGTTATCGATAACAAGGAATATATTCTTTATTAGTTTGAGGAAAATGATAAAATTTTGAAATAAATAAAAAAAAATGACATAATATTTTGTAAAGAAGTATATGTTTTGAAAAAAAATGATTTTTTTTTTTTTTTTTTAAGAAAACTTGATTTATACAAAGATATAGATGGCCTAGTCCTGATTCAAGATGAATAGGAGTCAAAGTAAGAAGTACATCAACTCTGGCAAGCTATAGCTCCTGAATGAGCTATGTTCATATCTGACGGGAACCAAGTCATGAAGTTCCTGATTGAGTTGAGCATTGTACCTGAAAAAGACTGAGAGCACATTGTACTTGAAGCACATGTAGACTTGTACATAGAAGGGTTAGTGACATGTTTAGTCTCACATATGGATGCATTACAATATAATCCAGACGTATCATTAATGGGGATCCTATTAGGTCCTACATTCTTGAAAAGTTTACCTGTGGGAATCCACTTGAGGCATGATCTAGGAATGTAAGTTCGTTTAAGTCCTGTAAACTTAAATAATCTGCCAGTGGGAATCCATTTGAGACCACAGTAAGTTGAGCTAAATGAGTGCACAGCCTTGTTTTGACTATTTGTCCTATTGTGATCAGAGAATTTCTTTGGGGATTGATCTGTCAGATGATGTTTTGCATGAGACCTAGTTAAACTTATTGCATTTCTGATCTGTGAGTGTTGACCATTAGTTCTATTTTTGGGATTCATCATATCTGAACTAGGCAATAAAGTGACAGGTTTTGACAAAACAGACTTACTATCAACTTGGGATGTAAGCTTAGATTTCAATGGTTTAGCTCTTTCAGACCTAAAGGCACTAGGTTGTTTAATAACTGTTTGTTTCAAGTGATTCTGAACATTTGACTTTCCCAAAGTTGAAGGTTTTGCAAACTTAGTGTTCATCCTATTTCCAGCATACTTCCTGAGCTCATTTTTTAGGGCAACAATATTGAAGCTCTTATCCTGAATTTGTGTTTTGAGGTCATCAATATCTTTCATCAAGAGGTTAGATTGATTGACTAACTTAGAGTTTGTTTCCTCAAGGTTCTTTCTTAAATGCTCATTTTCTCTTAGAAGGTTGGACACACATAGAGCTAGTTCAGAATTTCTAGATTCTAGTGTATCACTCATCTCATGACAGTCATATTTCTGGGCTTCTGAAAGAAGCGATTTCAGATTTCTTATGGTCGAATCTTTGTCCTGAATCTGAGATTTTAACTGATTAATTTCAAAAAATTCTCTAAATTCTGGAAGTTCCAGATTACTACACTGTTTTTTTGCATAAAACATTTCATTCTTATGTTGTATTTCAATTTGCAAAGAGATACAGTGTTTTTCAAGAATTGAAAATTTGTTTGAAAGCTCATCATATACCCTTTTTTCAATCATGTTACTTGTATTAGATTCAGACAAAACAAAGATTGATTCCACATTGTTATGTTCAGGGTAAGAGTCATGTACCTTTTTGTGAGAATTTGTGTGATCAGATAAGTGTACCTTGTTGATTGATACCTTTTCTGACTCTGAGAATTTGAGATCAGTGTTGTTCTCTTCATCCTTTTCCATCACAACTGAGATTCTGCAATCAGTGTCTTCTGCTGGTTCAACTGGAATGAAGCATGACACGTCATCATTGTTCCATGGACACTCTTGACACTCATTCAATTCCTTCAGCTTGTTATTCTCTTTTGCAGCTTCTTCGATGTATGTTTCCATATTACTCATAAGTTGAATAAATGAGTTTCTGAACTCATGAATTTCCATTCCCGTGTGCTTCTTGAAAGACATTCCAGTCATGATATTATCAAAATCTGAGGAGTATTCTTCCCGGGTAAGTGGCTGAAATTGGTTGAAGATGGTTTGGAGAGCAGCATGAGAATCATCAGTTGAGAGCTTTTCTTTGGTAATTTGAACCCTCAGTCGTTCTAGGTTAAGCAAAACAGTTCTTGTTAAAGTGGGAAAATCCTGACGAAGGATGGCACAACTTGTTCGATCCATGGTTGTGGATAAGAGTAATTTAAGAAGCTGACTGAGATGTTGAAACGGCTCACTGGTGCATTTCATATTCTTAGCATCATCTGCAGACATTAAGAGTGACTTGTTTGAGTTGTTCTGATTGATCGATACTGAATCATTAAGTGTGTGGCCTTCAGATGGGCATTCTGTTTCACTAATCTGTGCTGTGTCATAGAGAGCAAGTACTCTGGTGATTAAAGGATCCGTGATGACTGACATTGTGTTATTATGATTTACTCCCCAAGTCTCTAGAGATTTAGAACCAACTCGCTACCAACTAAATAGCAATAATCCCAAGTCGCTAGAAGATACTGCACCAAGTCGCCAACACTTAATTCGCCACCCTGCTAAGTCGCTAGAGTTCCAAGTCACTATCCAGATGTAAGTCGCTAAGAAGTAACTCGCTAACACTCAAGTCGCTAGCAAATTTCGGCAGCAATTCGCTACTCAAGTCGCTAACGATGCAAGTCGATAAAGAGCAACTCGCTACAGACCAAGTCGCTACCACCAAGTCGCTACCCGTAGTGGAGAGTCCACTACTTGTACTATAAATCGCTAGGTGTAACTCGCTAGGTCTAAAACTGTAACTCGCTATAAATTAGTGAATCAAGTCGCTACGAAGAAAGTGGTCCGTGAGCTAAGTCGCTAGCAAGAAAAAAACCATATAAACATCACTTTTCAATCCAAAAACAACCCAACCAAGATGATTCAAGCTTACCAAGTGAAGACCTAAGCACTTGTGATGATTCTAAACATAAAAGTACTAACAAAATTCAAACTTTAACACAAGAAATCAACCAAATGATGCAAAAACCACTAAACTTTTTCAAACTCAAAAACCACCTAAAAACCACTAGAAATCCAAAGATGTGCAAGATATGATCTAACCATGGCTCTCTGATACCAATTGTAAGATATTGGATTTCACATACACATCATAACATTAACACAATGAGCACATAGATGGTTTTAGAGAGAGAAAGAGTGGGACATTCTAGTGAGAGAAACTTGTAGAATATTAGATTGCCAAAGAACATCCAACCCTCTACCTTGCAAGGTAGAGGGTATTTATAGGTTACAAACTAAACGACCTCCTGACGGCCTGTGGATCAGGTATACAGTGGGTAAAGACCCGTCCTTCCTCCACGGTGTTGCACTAGACTATTTTACGCTACTGACTAACTACAAAACAACATAAATAAGTAACTAACGATTAGTCTACGAGCTAACTTATGCTAGATAATAGTTGGGGTGACCGACTCTTCAATACAGGAATTTTCTAATTCCTAACAGTTTTCTTGGTGTAATAAGTATGTGAGAGAGATATGCGTTATGGCGGGTTTTTAATTGATGTGATTTTTTTGTAATCATTGCAAGAAATTTTTCGTTACTTTTTTTAGTTTGGTTAGTAATGTGTAGTGGTGCAAGTTGAGCTTGTTAATATTGAAACAACAAAATTTACCGTCTTTTAACTTGTTTATTAATGTAAACTCTTTTGTTTATGGAATTACCAAAGTTTTATACCATAGCACCTATACTCGGTCGTTTAACATGATACGTATACCATAGCACCTATACTCGGTCGTTTAACATGATACGTATACCATAGCACCTATACTCGGTCGTTTAACATGATACGTATACCATAGCACCTATACTCGGTCGTTTAACATGATACGTATACCATAGCACCTATACTCGGTCGTTTAACATGATACGTATACCATAGCACCTATAGTCGGTCGTTTAACATGATACGTATACCATAGCACCTATACTCGGTCGTTTAACATGATACGTATACCATAGCACCTATACTCGGTCGTTTAACATGATACGTATACCATAACACCTATACTCGGTCGTTTAACATGATACGTATACCATAGCACCTATACTCGATCGTTTAACATGATACGTATACCATAGCACACTACAACAAATTAGGTTTTATAGGATGCCGAATAGTGTCCCATTATGTTCCTTTATAGGACCTTTAGCATAATAGGACCAGTGATATAAGTGTCACATATAAAGGCGTTGTATAAAGTGTAAAAATTATTAGGACACTTATAAGCATCCTAATAAGTGCCAAGATTATGAAACCAAAAAAATAGTCTCATAAAACGTTTTATACAACGCAATTTGTCTCCTCGTAGACAAGTTAATAGGACACTATTAAGTGTTCTAAAATACGTTAATCTTCTATCACTTATTGAGACACATTCATGCGTCCTAAAAAGTGTTTTTTAGGACGAAATTGTGTGTTGCATTAACTCTTATTCGAGTATATTGAGACGCATTCATGCATCCTAAGAAAGTGTTTCTTTAGGACATATTGAGAGACATGTGCTTGTTGGGACAAAATTTAGTGTCATGACATATATACATTATAAGACGGTTTTTATTTTTAAATAAATTTGGTTTCAATATACTTTCTTGAAACACTTGCAGGTCATAAGAACAATTGTAATTAAACACAATATAAAACACAACATATAAGAGATTGGTGAGTCAAATTTGTAGAAGGTAAAAGCACCAAGTGTCATATTAATAACAAAAGTTTTAACCCAATTAAGGCTAACATCATCCAAAATGGTCTTGGAAATTTTATTACATGGAAATATTTACAATGAGAACTAAAGCCAAAATAGATAATCTAAGCCATCATGGATCATCTTTACGCATCATCCTCACGTTCCACCTGCAATTATACAGCCCATAAACATAAGATATCAAAACCTATTTAATTTTTAATATTAATTATCAACAAATATTATTCACTATACTAAAAAGCCTCAAAACTAAAAACACATAATTCAAAACACCTACAACATCTCACTAAAGAGCCATAATCCCTGCTAATACCATGTTCTTTTTAAAACATACAAAGTCAAGTCAAAGTTTTGCTAATAGATTTGGCATGAATATAAAATGGTCAAGTATAAGGGTTACATAGTAAATCATTACTCCATAGGTCTTTGAAAGCCAAAAAGGAATTTCATATGGAGCAACGCCTAGCAAATTACTAAGTAGTAATGGTCACTTCAAACAGTACATCCTTTCACAAAGGAGTAACTAGACTTAGCACCTAAGACTAACTTACAAGTTCATAAATGGTATAATACATATTAAAATGACCTGAACCACTAAATGGCATTCCCAAAACGTCTGATTGGGCATTATAGCAGATGAAATGTGTCTGTACATTAAGACAATGGCATTGCAGCTTATTAATTGATCATGCACATTTTAAGTGTTAATATCCCAACATTAACCCATTAAAATTGAAGCAAACTACTTTATTATAACCCATTAAAATAACTCATGCTGTTGCAGCTCCAACCCATATCCTACTGGTATAAGTTGTCATAAGGTTAAAAAGTTGACATATCGAAACAAAAGGGCAAGGCCATGCGACAGTTGCACCAATAGCATCATTAATTGTGATAAACAATCCATATCGTCTCACCAAGTCTTCATCTCTTTTAATAGGCACTTGAAGATTAACTTCGCACCAATTTGGTCCTAACTCTTCACCTCCAACAATCTCATTTGGATCTAAGCTCTTAATCCTTCCCTTCGCTATAATCTCAGCTAAGTTAAAAATGCTTTTGATGTAGACTTCAGCTCCGACCTACAATATATGTAGCATTAATAGATGTTATAGTGTGATTAGTAAGGTTGCATACATCAAATAAGATAGACACATACCCAAAAAGAAAGCACGAAACAATTCCCTTCGTGTTGGTTCACGTCCACCTAAAGATTCCTGTTTCACAAAAAATAAGTAATAATAATTCAGTAAATATTAAGATTAAAGATTCAATTGTACAGTTAAATATGATTACCTTAACTTCTTCACTCTTTATAGCATAGCTTTTTTACCCGTGACTTGAACCATCTTTTTTTTTTGCCCTGTTTGCCTTATTTTTTTCACTCACTATCTGTAGTAAAGAAACAATTTGAATGAGTAATCATGCTTTGCATGGTTGTAGGTAGGGGTGCTAAAGAGAAAGGGGCCAAGGTTGATTGTGATTGGTTAAAATGTCCTACACTAAACCATGTTCGACTTACTTAGGAAAACAACTGTAAGCAAGTAAAAGAATCATTTGATATTTTTGATCACTTAGGTTATCTTATTATAATAATCTATTTTTACTCATAATTTATCATTTATCACCAAAAAAAAAATAAAAATAAATTTATATTTTTGGGTTAACCAAACTTGGCCTGTATTGACAAATGACCCGTTCAATCTGAATCTGTTGTGAAACCCAAACAGACCGACCCTTTAATAAGGGTACGAAACTTGGGTTAGAGGATAGCGTGCAGAACCAGCTTATCGAATTTGAGTTATTACTAACAACAACTTATCCAGTTAGAACATTTTATCACTGTTGGACTGCAAGAAGTATACTATCAAAGTGGCTGAAAAGAATATAAATCCTAATATTGACCCATTTTATCAAAGTAGCTAAAAATAACATTTTATCACTGTTTCGTGTATGTTTTCCAAATTCTCTGATTTCAGATTTTATTTTCTTTTTAATTTTCAGGAATGAGAATGATGGCTGATGAGATAGTTTGAGGTTTAGCACTTCGTAAAATAAACTTTATGAAGGTAAAAAAGAACTATAAGGAAGGGATTAAGCATATAAAGACTGTTGTGAGTTATAACTAATTTCAAAAACGCCAATGTACCAATCTCAACCTACAAAGCAATGGATCGGGTTATTAATGAAAACTGGAAGAATGTATAAGGTTTATAATTACTTATATGTTATATAATATTGTATAGATGCTATATGCATACAACAACAATTATATGCAGGCCAAAACAAGTACTAGTAGATGCATATTTGATGGTTGATGTAAAGAATCTGTAATCAAAATTAAGTAACAGTAGGTACTCTTGCTAACAATTTAACATACCTTTGAGTTTTCTTTATTCCAAGTCTTAACAAGTTTCTTCCTTGACGGCATCCTCTGAGTTCAAGTGACGCCTGTTCTCCGACAGTAGTAACAAATATTTAGTTAATCTTCAAAGTTAAGACATACCCAAAGTTACAACAAATGCAAGGTTGTATAAACAATGTTTTGTTCTGTCCTACAAATTCTAAGTTGACTTATTTTCCAAGACTCAAAACGAGAACTGCATATTTATTTCAATAACATATAAGAATATTATCTCCGGTAAACAAATGAATCACGATTGCTTTAATATTAACTCATCTAGTCTCTAGAAATGATACACTAGTGGATAAAATTAAAATTCAATCACAGTGTTTGAATAAAAGGACAGCAACTCTTCAAACCATTACATATCTTTTTATTGCCCTAATTTGATTAATAATATTGGAGATATAACCAAAAGTTTAGGGCATCTACTTATCAGTTACTGAATTTTATCAATTAGTTACAAAAATCGAAGAGAATCAAACATAATTAATCAAATAACAAAAAACTAGGGTTTCTATATTTTGAAAACTATGATAAGACTAGATCTCTATCAAGTTTAGGATATATTCAGATTTAATCATAAAAATGCACATATAATTAGTAAAAGAATGTGAAAGATGATTTTACCTTGTTTGTGTGATAATAGTTATGGTGGTCGTCACTGTGCCGAGAAGGAGGAGAGAAGCAGATCTACATAAATGGTGAGGAAGAACAATGGGCTTTGGCGGGATGTACATAAAAATAAAAAAAAAACATTGGGGGAAAAGAGGGAGGGAAGTGGGAAATATATTTTTTTTCAAGAATTTTTAGTTTAATTTATAAACACTCAACTTATGTAAGACATGCATATTGATCAAATTTTTAATAATCAAAATTTTATATCTTAAAGTTTGAGATTTGTTACGAGTAATTCAATATAAATTATAAATTATATGTGACATTTTATTAGATTTAGAACGTATAAGTACAAAATTTCACATAATATTTTTTATGTTAACGTGTTACGATGTCTGACATTTTGGTCAACTAGTCCACGCAAAATTTAGTTTAGATCATCATGCAAACTCAAATCACGTAAAGATTTTTAATTTGGAAGAGTATGTGTAGTCGATGTTTGTATTCCCCACACGTAGTACGAACTTGAAAAGCTTGACTTGACTATAGAATTGAAATATCAAAACTTCAGTTGACTATGAAACTCAATGATCAAAACTTCACTTCAGTTCAACCGAGCATTGATCACTTAATTTCATGCTTGAAGTTGAGTTCAATGAGTCAAATGACATTTTCAACCTAGCTAATTGGTTCGAAGAGTGGTGCAGGTTTTTAAAATACTGTTAAAAAAAACTAACCTTAGTATAAATCTACTTAACACTTTTAAGTTTTGTAAAACACGATTATTACATATATCAAATATGTTATAACTCGTATACATTAGGTGTCCTATAATGTAAAATAAAATAAGACACCAATAAAAAAATAAAAATAAAAAAAATTTGATAATAAGACTAAAATATCAAGTGTCATATCAAGTTTCTTTCATAATAAGACCAAAGTAAATAAGTGTCCCATAAAACTTATTTAATATGACCTCTATACTGAGTGTCCTATTAAAATTATTCATTATATGACCAAACCATATAAGTGTCCTATAAAATCGAATCTAATAGGACGCATATACATGTGTCATGTTAGATTATATATAATATGACATCTACGGCTTAGAGTCCTATAAAATTCAAGATAATAGGACCTAAATAGCAAGTGTCATATTATGTTATATCATAATGAGACTCAAATGAGTAAGTGTCTTATAAAACTCATCTAATAAGACCAATACGTGAAATGTCCTATTAGGTTACATGTTAATAGGACTCTTAAACTAGCTTGTCACATTAGATGTGTTTTTAGGACGCTGCTTTAAAAGGCGTCGCAGGAAAAGGTCCTAAAAGGCCCCTTTTCTTGTAGTGGCACCTATACTCGGTCGTTTAACATGATACGTATACCATAGTACCAAACGTTTTGTGGTTTACGGAGTACAACATTTGATCGTATAACAGAGGGCAGAGATGATAAGAAGAGGTATGAAATGGTGTGTAAGAAGAGATATAAGGGTGGCGAGAGATATGAAAGGGTTTGTGAGGGTGCCTCATTAACTCCACTTCACTCGCCATCACTATCATTACAAACCCTTTCATCTATTTTCTTATAATCTCCGATCCCTCTCTCTCTCACACACACATGGAGTTTCTCACCAAAAAACACACACTAAAAACACACACACAGTTATAAACTCTCAAAGCAGGGCTACACCATTTTGCACCACCTTTCTACCCTTCAACATTCAACTCTCATCATCAGGTAACCATTACAAACCGTAACAAGAAATGGGTTGTACACTTTCCTGTATCTACTGGACCAAGAAAACGTGTACCTCCTCGCCGTAAACCATCAGAGAAGCCACTTGTCACCGCCGCTAAGTTCATTTTTGTTGTTTGATAGTATAAGAGAGAATTTTGTGAGTTTTTTGGAAGATCATTGTAAGAAACAGAATGAAATGTTGTCGGGAAATGGTGTAATAGCACTTTAACTAGACACACTAACACCATTCTCATGTTTTCACCAACCCTCAACCCTAGACACATTGTTCAAAAATTCGTAAGCAAACATGATCAAATCTTTTGTATCACAAGCAAAATAAACAACATGATCTCATTAACCTAGTTAAAGTGCTATTACACATGAAAGGGGGTGGACCCCCAACACCCTGCCAAGATCTTGGTTTAGGTCCCAAAATCCACCATCCTACCCTCCTTCCCTAATTCTTAAAATGACCAATTCAACCCTAATGGTTTAAAGGGTCTTTTTGATACCCGATGCTTGGATATTTCTCATTATCTAAAACCCTAAACTATTAAAAATACGCAGGTTAAGCTTTGGACAAACCCGAAGAAGCAGAAGATATCGGAAGTCAACTGACAAAACCACCTGGCGAACACGAGTTCGAGCCTTTTGTGTTAGGATATGTTTGTAGAGAATAACATGGTTAGGATTCCCGCTAAATGGATTATGTTAGGATATGTTTGTAGAGAATAACATGGTTAGGATTCCCGCTAAATGGATTATACGTATAGTTTTGGACCATTTGCGTATAGGTAGCTTATGTATAGTTTTGGACCATTGGCGATTTTGGAAACAAATTTTATGTTATCGAATGTGTTGTAGCGAATTTGGACCATTTGGTTATATATGATATTATGTTTAGCGATTTTGTGTTGTTGTAGCATAAAATAGGTTGAAAACAGGTTGTTACATTGTAGATTTTTTCTGAAAAAATTCTGGAAAAAAAATCTGGAAATTACCCATTTTGCAGCAATTTTCTGCAACATGGGTCAAGGTCTTTCAACGGGGACATGTCCCCGGCGAAAGTGCCATAGATAATATTAGTTTTTGATTTTCCCCGAGAACATGTCCCCGGCGAAGCAGTTGAAGATAAACTTTATTTACCCTTTTCCCCGGGGAGAGTCCACGGCAAAACAAAGTGCCACGTCGGACATGTTTGACCGGTGACAATTTGCTGCGGGACCCACATGTCCCCGGTAAAGGTTGTAAATAGTCCCCGGGAAAGGTATCCCCGAGACGGTATTGTCGGGGGACTTTCAGCGGGGACATGTCCCTGGGGAAGGGTATTGCAGGGGACATGTCCCGGCGAAAGGCCTGAAATTTCGCCTGCGAAAGCGACGAATGTTGTAGTGTGATTCCGCGATGCATAAGATTTCTTCGCGAATGATTTTGGATAAGTAAAAGCTAACCCATTGTTCCTAGAAAATATACATGTTGTTTTAGTTCAGACTTCAGTGCTTAAATATTTACAATCTTTCGTTCTTAGAGCACTAAAACATATACTTTTATGTTATCCAAGATGTTCCCTTCATAATTCGTGCTCCGAAAACACAAATCAGTTCGCTTCTAATTAACTTCAATTTGGAGTTCAATGTAACAAATAGTTCTATGACTTCTATCCCACATAGGTTAGAGAAATAAGTTGTTGGTTATTAATATACCATAGTGTATGTGAGCTTCTTGTGACTAGATTAGTATTACCTTGTCAGGTATATGATTTGCTTCATGCTTAAAAGTCTTGCAAGCTAACCATACGTAGCAAGAAGTAAATCACTTACTCAATAATTAATAGAGTTAATTACATAATTGGTCCTTGTGGTTTGTCGGGTCTTATAGAAAATGTCCCTGAACTTTTTTTTTTGACGGGTCATGTTCTCGTGGTATGCAAAAGTTACGGGTTTGGTCCTTTGACGGGTCATGCTGTTAGTTGACCGTTAACTTGGCAAACCAAAGGGACGATTTATGTAACTGACAAAAAAAAAAAAAAAAAAAAAAAAAAACTGATTAAAAAAAAAAGAAAAATTGTTTAAAAAAAAAAAAAAATTGGTTAAAAAAAATATTTATTACACTTAAATTGGTGCTTATGTATAATGTGAGGGCTTAAGAGATTTTTTTATTATTTTTTTTTTAAACTCTAAAAAATGAAAAATAAAAAAATTAAGCCCTCACAACGTGAGGGCTTAAACTTTTAATGCGTATTTTGTACAAAAACGTATAAGAACTTATAACGTGAGGGCTTAAATTTTTAATGCGTATTTTGTACAAAAACGTACAAAATACGCATTAAAAATTTAAGCCCTCACTTTGTGAGGGCCGAATTTTTTTATTTTTCATTTTTTAGAGTTTAATAAAAAGAATTTAGGCCCTCATGTTGTACATAAGCTCAAAATTTAAGTATAATAATTAAAAAAAAAAAAAAAAAAAAAAAAAAAAGTTCTCTTAGGCCCTCACATTATACATATGCACCAATTTAAGTGTAATAAATATTTTTTGTAAACGTTTTTTTTAACAATTTTTCGTTTTTTATTTTAAAGTTTTTTTTTTTTTTTTTTTTTTTTTTTTATTTTTTTTTTGTCAGTTACATAAATCGTCCTTGTGGTTTGCCAAGTTAACGGTCAACTAACAGCATGACCCGTCAAAGGACCAAACCCGTAACTTTTGCATACCACGAGAACATGACACGTCAAAAAAAAAGTTCAGGACATTTTCTGCAAGATCCGACAAACCACAAAGACCAATTATGTAATTAACTCTAATTAATATGAATTCTTGATCTTTTTAAACTTTCTTGGTTATCGTTCTTTATTCTTCTTTGTCGGAGGTCACTTAGTTTTGTTAATGTGATAAAACTGAGTTACGTGATTGACTAATAGTTAAGCGAAAATTAGAAAAGAAAAATAAATTACGCAAATAATTTCATACTTTCATATGTGTTTTACATTGTTAAACGTAAGTCTAAAATAACAATATATTGATTTACCAATAAAATTTACATAAGTTCAAACTTAGAGCACATGGTAAGGATTGATTTTAAGATGCCAATTGTAAAAAATATGGATGGTTGGCATGTTAAACCATACCATGCAACAAGCCAACCAAAAGCCAAAAGGGGATTGAGTTGGTAGAGTGGCTCAAGCAAAAGGAGAAACGAGACAAAATTTTGCTTTTTTTTTTTTTTTTTTTTTTTTAGTGGATTGTGAGTGAGAGATATTTTTAGTGGGGTATTTTGTGGACCAATAACATGTTATTGGTGTGTTATGAGGGAGGGTGTTTGAGTTATTGGTGAGTTATTGGGAAGTGTATGATGTGGCGATGAGGTGGCATACCAATAACGTGTTATTGGTATCCACGATACCTTGTGCTCTTATAAAGTGAACTCATAAATACACTTGTACACGTACAATGTAACTCAACAAGCAACATATGTCTCGTTAGATAATACATACACATAAAACCATATAAGCTATCAACATTAGCACAATAGTCTCACTCAACAAACAAATCGTGTCTCATTCAATAATTCATACACATACCGAAACAATTTATAAAGCACAAATGGCAATGCTTAAAGTTAACATATGCAATCTTACATTTTTAGTTTTCAATTTAGTTGCAACATATAATTTCCATGTTGTTACCTTCATGTTGCGAGTAACTAGTTTCTTTTAAACTTCAATGTGTTGTTCCAACTTCCATGTAACATATCTTTCTTTCACCAACTTTTGCAATATCTAATTCTTTACATGTACTTAAAAATCTTGTTTATGCTGTAATAAGTTACCATTTTTTGTTTAATGGAGGCCTTCTCAAACATTAATTCTAACTTTCACTTATCCCACATATTTCCGAGAAAGAAATTGTTTGTAACTAATATACCATATTGTATGTAAGTGTTATGTGTCAAGAATAATATGACGTTTTCAGGGTGATCATCATGTGACGAGTTAAAAAAAACTTACCTCTTCGTGTGGCGAACTCCGGAAAACTCATATGAACTCTTAACAATTTTTTAAACTTTTTCTACCGGATGATTAGAATAAACTAAGTAATGAACGGATTTAATATATGGAAGCTCGGAAGCAATAGAAAATAAGATAAAATTATGTGTTACGATGATATTGTTGTTATCATTCATGCAATTTGAGCCACTACAACGATTCTGGTATAAAACTATAGATGAGAGCGACAACCAAAACTCCGAAATGTGAAAGTTTGAAGTAAAAGATGTAACTGAAAAGGTATTCTACATTCCAAACAGTTTTTATCCGTTTTTATCTGGACAGGTTAACATGAAAACGGTTAAAAAGGGACAATTTACGAAAACGGATAAAACCGAATAGAAAATAACCGAATAAAATGAAAACGGTTATGTATTATGACAATAAGTGAAGTAGATAGAGCATATTGAGTTTTTTTGTAAAGGACCGCTATTCTACAACTAATTCTATTCAAAGATGGTGTCCTTCCAATTAAATATTTGGGTGTTCCTCTTATTTCATCGAGGCTTCTTTATAAGGATTGCAAGGTTCTTGTGGAAATGGTTGAAAATAGAATAGGAGATTGGAAGAATAAATGTTTATCTTTTTCGGGGCGTTTGCAGTTAGTCATCTCTGTTCTTTCCTCTATGCATGAGTATTGGGCTTCGGTATTTATTCTTCCCGCTGGAATTATTCACGACATTGAACAATTATTGTGTGGTTTCTTGTGGTGTCAAGGTGTGATGAAGAAAGGAAAGGCGAAAGTTTCTTGGGAATCACTATGTGTGCCTAAACAAGAAGGTGGTCGTGGTATTAGAAGACTTGAGTCGTTTAATATTTCTCTAATGTCCACTCATGTTTGGAATATTATTACTTGCAAAGAGTCCATGTGGGTGAAGTGGATTCATTCATACGAGTTAAAAGGTCGTAATTTTTGGGATATTAGTATGCATGGTAATATCAGTTGGGGGTGGCGGAAAATTCTCCAAATACGTAAATATTTACGTCCTCACATATACTATGTGATTGAAAATGGTAAGAGTGCCTCGGCTTGGTTTGATACTTGGGAAATCCATACTCCTTTGACTTTACATGTGTCAAATAGGAATATTATGAATGCGGATTTTTCTCGTGACGCAAAGGTGGCGGACATTGTGGAAAATGACATGTGGAAATGGCCTGTCGCATGGTATGATTCCTTTCCTGTTCTTAATCAGATCATGCCCCCTAGTATTGATGAAAGCAAGCAAGACAAACTGTTTTGGAAGGCTACTGATGGTTCTTTATGTGAGTTTGTTGTTCAGACAGTATGGGATACTATTAGGACCAGGCGACCTGTTGTGCCTTGGTTTCGAATTGTGTGGTCCTCTTTTAGTATTCCTCGTCACGCCTTTCATTTGTGGTTGGTCATGGAGAGGAAACTGAAGACTCAAGACAAAGTGAAGCAATGGGATGTGGGCAATTTTGTCGACTTTAACATGCTTCGTTGTCCATTATGTAAGTTGCAACCTGATACTCACGAGCATTTGTTTTTTGAATGCTCCTTCTCGGCTCAGGTTTGGTTAAGTATGCTTCGTGTAGCTGATCTCCCGTCAGTGGCACCAAGATGGGATGATATTATGGCATGGATCGAACCCATTTCAAATTCGAAATCTGTGACGAGTATCGTGGGTAGGCTGGTAATTGCAGCGTCATCTTATTTTATTTGGCAAGAGCGTAATAACCGTTTATATGCTAAAGGTGATAGAAGTGTAAATAAGATGTGTGAAACTATTGTTGAAGTAGTTGAAGTTAGCCACAATTATTTTCAAGAATAATCCTCGAGTGGAGAGGATGCGGAAGATTTGGAAGATTCATGGATTGGAAGTTAACTCAACGTAGCTAAGGGATTCAAAACCAAGAACGACTACTGGTCCTCAAGTTTATGTATTTCATTGTAGTTCTTGTTTATTAGGTCAAGTACTAGTCATGACTTAAGTGTGTTTATGTCATGTAGTTTCTGCTGTTTAAGTGTGGGCAAAGTGAGGCTCATCCTTTCTTTATCTAGTAATTAACTTATTTTTTGATTAATATATTCATCGGGTACAACCCTTTTACCCAAAAAAAACTATATACGTTACTGTATAACAATAATACTCTACATCTTCTACCTGTTTTTTTTTGAACGGCGGATAGCATAAAACTAGCAAAAGCTAGAAGGAAGATTACATAGTTATTATACTAGCTATAGGGTTTTGTAACCAACATATCCAACTAACTTTACAATTAAGATTTCTAGAAGAAAACAACAAAAAAGATTGAGAAACAATGAAATCCCAAAGAGTAGCCTTTTTAGGGGGGAATTAGAGAAGATTAGCTTATTTCGAAAACACCAAATAGCCCACATAAGAGTCCCCCCCCCCCCCCGCCTTCAAGAATCGACCGAATTTTAGAAGCAAGATTAGCGTCGTCAAGCCAATCATACCATTCCGAAATGTTAGAGCAAAGAGGAAAATCCAACTCCCACCACTTAGCCAAAAGAGACCAAATATCTCTTGCCATCTCGCAATTGAAGAAAATGTGATTGAACATTTCGACATCAATTTGGCACGTAGGACATGATAAAGAGTTGACCAAAATTCCTTTCCGATTTAAGTTCACTCTAGACGGTAGTTTATTAAGCTTTACTCTCCAAAGAAACACATCGACTTTGATAGGAATATGACGAATCCATTTAGTGGCCTCATGACTAGAATCAAGCATCTTATCATCTACTAAAGCACGGGCAGAAGCAACCGAATACCCAGCAGCAAAATCAATAGACCAAGCCCAAGAATCACTTTGATCCGTAAGGGAGACATTCCCAATAGCTTCTTTAAGGGCCTCGAATTGAATCAATTCAGCACCTCCCCTAGGAAGACGTCTAAGCACCAAAATTCCTTTCCGATTTAAGACGTCTAAGCACCGCACCACGTGTCTTCCCAAAACCAAGTATGATCACCATTCCCTAGCTTATGAATACATAGAGATAGGAGATCAATACATTTTTCCTTAAGATGTTTAATCGAAGACAAAATTGAGCCCCATGTAGAACGTTTAGACCGACGGTACGTAACATTAAAGATGCCTCCATTGTAACCATAAATACTCCTGATGACACGAGCCCATAAATCCGAAGGACGGGTGAGAAAGCGCCATATCCATTTAAACAAAAGGCCAAGATTAAGAGCATAAATACTACCAATACCAAGCCCTCCCTTCTTTTTACTCAACAAGCATTTATCCCACTTGACCCAAGACATCTTAGAATCACTTTGATATGCTCCTATAAAAAACTTGCTACGCATCGACTCAAGTTTGGAACGAATAGAGATGGGCATCAAGTAAATAGACATGAAATAAGTAGGATGAGTGACAAACGACCTCCGATGGAGAGGAGCCTAGCTTTCCAAGAAGAAAGTTTGGAAGAGAAGATATTAATAACCACATTCCAGTTGGTACATCGATTCATGTTACATCCCACTGGCACACCCAAATATTTAAAAGGACACTTCGAAATTCCACAACCAAGAACATGCGCCATTTGAGAAATTTCCTCGTCAGTAACACCCACACCAAGAACTTTGCTTTTGTCAATATTAATCTTAAGCCCTGAAATAAGATAGAAACATCTAAGCATGCAAATAAGATTTTGAGCGTTAACCCAATACCATTCTCCGAAGAAGATCACATCGTCAGCGTACATGAGGTAGGAAATATTCAAGTTATCACACCCAATAGAAGCCCCTTTAAAGAGACCTAAATCTTCAGCCTTACAAGTGAGAGAATGTAAACCTTCCATCGCCAAAATGAAAAGAAAAGGAGACAACGGATCTCCTTGACGGAGACCTTTAAAAAGCTCAAATTCTACTGTCGAAGAGCCATTAACAAGATTAGAGGATCGAGCCTTGTGAAGACAACCTAAAATCCAAGAGCGCCATTTAATACCAAAACCCATCTTTTCCATAACCGAATCTAGAAAATCCCAACGCACAGAGTCAAAATCGTTTTCAAAATCAACTTTGAAAAGAAGAAGCTCTTTATTATGATGTCGATACATAGCCAAAATCTCGTTCAAAATAAGAGGTCCATCAAGAATATACCTCCTTTTGATGAAAGAAGATTGAGCAGGGCTAACACAATCTCCAGTAACTCTACTAAGCCGATTGGATAGGAGTTTACCAATGATCTTGTATTGACACCCTATTAGACTAATAGGACGCAAATGAGAGACAAACTTGGCGTTTGGAATCTTCGGAATTAATGCAATGAAAGACGAGTTGCATCCCTTAGGAATATGATGAAAGAAATAAATCTCTTGAACAAAACGAACCACATCCTCCTCAATAATATCTTAAAAAGCAGTTAAAAAAATGAAAAGAGAAGCCATCAGGTCCTGGAGCACGGTCACTACCACAGTACCAAACAGCCCTTTTAATTTCATCACGCGAGAATGGAAGCTCCAAGTATTCACGATGGGTTTGAGAAAGCGTATTGAAGGAAAGTGAGTCAATACCAGTTGTAGGCTCATTAAATTTCTTGAATCGATCACGAAAATGAGTTAAGAACTCATTTTTAACAGGAGCATCAAACCAATCACCATCCTTCAATATACCTCTAATAGCAAGCTGCCTTCTTTTTTTCTTGAGCGTGCCATTAAAAAAGCTTGTATTCTCGTCTCCCTCTAGAGCCCATTTGATTTTAGCTTTTTGAGCATAATCTTTGGCCTCGATACGATCCATATCGCCTAGTATCGAGAAAGAATCACGCCGAATCTTGAAATCCTCCTCACTAGCACAACCTTGATCGATTTTTAAATTTATGGCAACAAGCTTTTGGAGATAATCTTTCCTTGACGCATGGGCATCAGCCTTCCAAGAAGCTATCCACACCCGAATGACTTTTTTGAGATTTTGAAGTTTATTTTTAAACATAACGAACCCATTCCCATCGACTATACCATCGTTTTTCCAAGTCTGAAAAACCAAATCATGAAATCCATCTATATCCAACCAAGAGTGAAAGAACCCGAAAGGAGTAGGGCCATAGTCCACAATAGATTCTTTAATAAGGATGGGAAGATGATCCGAAATACCCTTCTCCAAGACAAGACCAATAGCATGGGGGAATGCCTCATAAAAGCTCTCGGAGACCAAAAAACGATCAAGTTTACTCATTTTAGATCCTCATTTATTCATCCAAGTAAAGGAATAACCTCCCAAAGGCATATCAATAAGAGAATTATTAGCAATAAACTCGTTAAAAAATCTCGCTTGCCTATTACAAAATACCGAACCAAATCTTTCACTCTCATCTCTAACCTCATTAAAGTCTCACATAATAACCAAGATACCATCCCAGTTACTAAACAAATTTGACAAATTAGACAAAAGAGTAATTTTATCGGATAAACTCTGAGGCGCATACACAATGATCCACCTAACTTGAACATTATTAGGAATCCACAAGCCATAAATGGCCACATAGTTGTCATTACAAACAATATGAGATTTGTGAAAAACCAAAGAATTCCATAAACAAATGATGCCTCCTGACAACCCACGAGCTGAAGTAGTAGCAAAATCGAAATGAACATTACCCCAAATTTGCCTGAGTATCCAAAGATCAACATGAGTCATCTTGGTCTCTTGGATAGCTAAGAAGTTAACATTATTAGCATGACATAAATCACGAAGCCACCTCCATTTATTAAGGTCACCAAGACCTTGAGAATTTATAGAAATGCAATTCATTGTTTCACACCATTATCTCCAAACTCATTGATAAGATAAGCAAGAGTTGTTTCACACCCTTCCATATTCAAACCTAAAGCCAAACCGACCTTAATAGTTTCCCCCAAATGTTCCAGCATAGAAAAACCAGGTGGTTTAAGATGCCCTCCCTAAAAAATATTATGAATAGAATCAGAAAAAACTTGTTCGGCTTTAAGGATAGATGAAAAGCATGGCGGAAATTCTAGTGTCTCAGAATGACTTGGCATATGAGACTTGCCACTCTTTTTAATCAGTTCATCGAGTTCGAAAGGATCACCATTAGAGATATTCTCATTCTGCCCATCAAGCTTAGGAGAAGTATGTAAAGTATCCTGGTCTTTGTCCCCCATCTCGTGGTTATTCACGAAATCTTCAACCTCATCATCATCATTAATACCCATGACCGATCAATATCTTTTTCCTCATTAAATTCTTTACCATTTATTTCATAATCACCAACAGAATTATTATCCTTTTCATTATCAAGAGTAACAAAAGTAGGTGTCCAGCTACAAAGTTCCCTAACTCGAATGGTATAGGTAACATTGTTCAAAGTCACCATGATAGAGAAAAATATCAAGTTCATGTGGGTCGACTTAATGCATAATATTTTGCTAAGCCTGTTACATACATTAGAGTCATCCATGAAGATGACTTCACCCCATTTGCTGCAAACCTGACTGAACACCTGATTGTCCCAAGCACGTAGTGGAACACCTTCAATCTCTAGCCAAACGAGGCGTTCATCCACCACAAAGTCATCATACCAAGGTTTCAAAGTAGAGAACCAAGCCAAAATACCTTGTGATTAAGGAATTTATCCCTGGTTTCCAGGGATTCAAAATCAGATAGAACCCATAAACCTCCCAAATATTTAATATCGACATTCAAAAAACCTTCATTATGACACATACTTCTAGTGCTAGCAATAGCCCGAAAATCATTATAACACCCAAGTAAAGCTAAAGGGAAATCATTGGGTTTATCTTGCGATAACATAATTGGAGGTATGGGTGCACAAGTACTTTCATGCTCGGAATTGGGGCTTTTCAAGTCACCATTAGAAGACCCACCGATGACATTAGCATATGATGAAGCCATCGTTGCTTTAGGGATATTCATAGGGCTTGCATGGGAAGGTTTAACAACCTGAGTCCTAGCATGGGATGGCTTATCCTCCAGCTTCCTATCAAACCTTGCAACGTTCGCATATAACCGCAGCTTACCAATCAAAATCTTGCAAAGTGTATTAATGAAGCGACAGAAGCCAAACATCTGCCCCAAAGCATTTTTGTGTTTGGCAATGTAAACATCCACCAATGTCCCTGCCTTGCTACATATGTTCCAAAGCTCTCTAACGGTGAGGTGAGAGGGAAAGTTGGACACATACACGGAAAGAGAAACCCTCGCCAAATCGTTCATCATGGACGACTTACATTGGGGAATCTTAAGCCTGTTAAACACTGAACCACGGTTTTTTCTCTTGACCTCTTGCCAATCATAGTCCCCCATAACAGAGAAAAGAAAACAAAAAAAAAAATGTTTATGAGAATATGGCTTGGAAAAAAAATGGTCAAAATTAGGGATCAGAAAACAAAAAATTAGGGCCGAGAATTATGAAAGAAAAAGGAATAAAGAAGAGGATTTAATTAGGATTGAGAAAAGAATAAGGTTTAATTAGGATCGAAAAAGAGATTTGAATTAAGGTTTGAAATTTTTTTGTGAAGACGATAGTAGGCGGAGATCGCCTTTTTTATATCTTGATAATGTATTACTTATTTAGTTATTCTGCAAAAACACATAAACACGATTATTGCAATGATGCAAGGCCGAGTATGGAATGGTCCTAAAATCGCAATTAAACTCAATCAACAATTAGCTTTCCATACATTCAAGCATGGTTTATATTCATGTTTCGTTCATTTGTTATCTATGTAGTCAGTAATTTTCTACTATTACTAGTACCATTTATCTATGGACACCTTTTCTAACTTTCTATTATGTCATTATATCCCACATAGGTTTAAAGGTAGAACTTGTTTACTGTAAAACATCAATTTGGTGAAAAATATTTTATAATTCCACGTGGCTTAAAAGGAAAGTATATTTAAAGGCCAATTGATAAAGAACAAGAACGTAATTATTTGTTAATGTGATCACTTATCGAATCTATATATATAGAGTTGAAATTTGTATATTCAAAATTTTAGAATTGTAAATCAAAAACCCAAAGAAAGTAATTGTTTGGCCATAAATTTACTTCACAAACCAATGAAGGATGAAAGTAATATACTTAGACTATGTGTAATAGGCACCCGTCAACGTGTGCTTACCGCCAACAACACGTCATTCGTTATTACATCAACCACCAACGACGCGTTCTTCCAATAAAAAATTATGTTCAAACACAAAATTATTTTATACGAACATTTTTATCTCACATAGGTGGAAGAAATATGTTATTGGTTACTAATATACAATAGTGTACATGAATTCCTTGTGACTAGATTAGTATTATATTTTCAGGGAAACCATTCTCGTAATGCTTAAAAGGTTTGAAAGCTAACCATATATAGCATTACAAAAGTGATGGCCCGGATAATTAATATGAACTCATGGTCTTTTTTTAACACTTTTTGGTTATCGTTCTTTATTTATTTTTCTATCGAAGATCGCTAATTTTTTTAATGTCATAAAATTAAGTAACCTGATTGACAAATAATTAAACAATAATTAGGAAGGAAATTCAAATTACACAAATAATGTCATATGTTTTTTATATTGTTAAACTTAAGTCTAAAATAATATTTTATTTTGATTTATGAATAAAACTTACAATTAAGTTCAGACTTATACAGTAAGCTAATAAATCCACGTACAATTGTAACTCAACAAGCAACATATGTATCGTTAGATGATACATACATATTTATCGACAACTAGTATTTCAATTATATCATGTTTATATACTTATCTTCATCTACAGCCATAAATATTTTCGTTCTAATGTAATCTTACCCAAATACAACAATGATAGTGGCAGTCAACAACTAGTATTTCAATTATATCATGTTTATATACTTATCGACTTTGAATATCCAGTGATGTCCAAACCCATAAGTCCCTACCAAATGATGCTCTATCTTCTCGAGTCTTTTTCACATCCACGTGTGAGTTTAAAGTACATTTATTATGAGAATATTTAAAAGAGCGAGAATTTTGCAAGTCTTATTTCTCGTTTAGAACTAACTGAGCTACACGTCACTAGAAGAACTAATGTCTTGGACCACAACAATATGCACATTTGATATATCTTTCAAGCTAATCATATGAGGAGCCACACTTTATGATTTAAAAAGAAGTAATTAACGGATTTAAACGTGTTGAAGAAAACAGTTTATCTTTTGATGATATTGTGGTCGTCATTCATGCAATTTAAGCCAATAATAAAATATGCCCTAAGAACGCGTCGTTAGAAAGTAGAGTTGAAGAAAAGAGATTGAAAAAGTTTAATGGTCTAACGTCTACCAAGTTATTGTGAGCTCATAAACGGGACGCGTTTGAAAACTCGTAAAATAATGTAATTTTTGTTGATTGAAAAGGATATATGAACTAAATGAACGTAGTTGATGAGGATTATAACATAAAGAAACCATGGTAATATAAATTGGGCACCTTAGGCCAAATGAAGTTGCCTAATACATAAATACTTGAAATTCATGAACGAAAATATTTAAATAAACAATTTCTTAGAAAAAAGCATATGTTTTTTTATACAATGCTTAAACATTTGCAATTTGTTATTAAGAGTAATACCAACATATAATTTCATTTGTTCCTTTTCTAATTCTTGCTCCAAATACATAAACTAGTTGCTTCTAAACTTCAATATGGAATTCAAAGTGACACATATATCTTTCACCGACTTTTGCATTAATTTTTTCTTTCCATGTACTTACAAATATTTTATACTATTTTTACCATTTTTCTATGAACACCTTTTTTAACTTTCTATCCTATCATTATATCCCACATAGGTTGTAGAAAGAACTTGTTGGTTCCTTATATGTCTTAGTATATGTAAGCTTCACGTGTTTAGACAAGTATAATGTCTTCAAGTATATTACTTTCTGTGTTTAAAATGTTGCAAATCTAAACCGTAAAGTAATGTGTTTGAAAACGTATATATGAACTCTTTATTTTTATTTTTTCACTTCTATTTTTTTTAACATGTTTTGGTGAAGAACATTATAATCTTTAGTATCTATACTACTTATAATAGAGGAATGAATCTCTCTCCTTATGGTCTTAAAATTAAGACTTACAAAATACAAAGCCTATTGTACAATACACAATGCACTATTAATGATCTTTTTCATCAATCTTAATTTTAAGACTTACAAGTCTTAAAGCTTAATGTACAAAATACAAAGCAATATTAATGTGGTCAAGATATTTAACATAATCAATTAATTAATAGGTCAATAAATACAATTAATGCACTTATTAAAACACCCCTTACACAATAAATACAAATTATCAACCATATTGTACAACCAACTTAAACACAATTCCTGGATTAAATGTCACTAATACAAATAATAAAACACATTATACAAATATTCAAGCCGAACGGGTACGGTCCAAACGGGGTCGAGCCCGAACGGGCACGGGCCAAACGAGTTGAGCTCAAACGGGCACTGGCCAAACGGGGTCGAGCCCAAACGGGCACGGGCCAAATGGGCTCGAGCACGAACGGGCACGGGTTAAACAAAGTTCTTGATATCCGTAAATTTATTTTCAAAAAAAACATAATAATCTAAAATACATGATTCACTGGAAACTTTACTTTAGGGTACTCGCCCAGCTAGTCATATAGTATAAGAGGAAAAAGTATTTTTTAAAAGTCAATTAAGACAGAGTTTGAGAAACAATTAAATTGTTAAAATTTGTTAAGATAGATGTTAACATAAGTACTCTTTTTAATATACTTGACATTTTAATCTAGGGCCAAAACAAACAAACCAAGTATTTTCCCCGGGCAGCTTAACACGGAATTCATTTGGTCGTGTGTATCGATCTTTACTTGAATAACAATTCAAATCAGAGTAATAAAAACATATGACTTACCAGGGCCGTCTCATGGATTTTGGGGGCCTTGTGCCATTATCGTAAAAGAGGCCCTCCTTAAACCGAAAATTTTAAGCTAATGCAAAATAATGTCATAATATTGTTAAAAAATTTATAAGTGTCACCTGTATATGTTAATTTAACGATAACAAAGTACTTTCAATTATAGGACAAGTTAATACTCTCGTGAAATAGCTCTCAATTGCTATAAATGCCATACTTTATAAATCAATGACAAATTAGTACATAAATCATAGCATTATTGCATAAAGAAAACTAGAGAACTTCTTGTTTACTAACTGATGTATATGTTTGATATTTATTACAATGACTAGGTGAATTAGATATCATTGTATCAATGTATCAAATTTAAAATCCTTCAACTGATGTTAATTTATCCAAACTTCCCAAAGAATACATGCACAACTTAAACAAGAATTCAAAACTGGCTTGGTTCGGTGGTTCCCAATCACAACAATTATAGAAGATAAATTGTAGTTCCAAAGTTAATAAAGTAAGTCCTAGGGAAACTAAAGAAACAAGGACTAAGAAAAATAGAGATATGTACCAGTTGAAATCGTGTGAATGATGATGAGACGAATTAGAATGCAATATGTGTTTTAATTTGTTAATACATAGATGTTTCCTACCGCCAAAAAAATTAATTACTTGATCTTACTGGGCTTGTTATTCACTATATACAAATTGGACAATTATGGGGGCCCTCTTGGATTTTGGGCCCTGTGCAGTTGGTCACTTTGCACAGGCTCAAATCGGGCCATGTAACTTACGTTATGAAATGTGTATATGATAAAAGGATTGCTTGGCTACTTATTTTTAGATTTTGACATACTTTTGTAATTTCATAATATACATATTGAGCATTCAATAATATGTATTGATCGCCATAATAAAGTTTGCATAACAACCCATGTCCATAACATGTATCATAATATAAAAATAGTTTTACCTTCCACGATGTATAAGGTCTCTTCGCAAATGATTTTAGAAATAATCAAAAGTTGTTTTAGTTCAACACTTCAACATTTGCAATCTTTCATTTTTAGAGCAACAACAACATATATTTTCATGTCATCGTCCAAAGAGTATATGATTCGTGCTCCAAACACATAAACAAGTTTCCTTCTAAATTTAATCTGGAGTTTCAATATATGTTTCTTTCAAAAACTTTTAATAACTCTTACATTGTCTCTCTCTTTTCATGTAAGTCTTGTGTATATGATGGAGACCATTTTCAACCTTCAATCCTAATGTTCTATCCCACATTGGGTATTGAAAAAATTGTTTGTTACTAATATACCATATCATACATGACAAGCTTGTCTTGTGAATAATATTATCTTTTCGGTCGTGTTATCTTCTTAGTGGCTAAAATAGTCACGCAAGTTGTTGACACGATTGA
This sequence comes from Chrysanthemum seticuspe, assembly GCA_019973895.1. Classification (NCBI taxonomy): domain Eukaryota; kingdom Viridiplantae; phylum Streptophyta; class Magnoliopsida; order Asterales; family Asteraceae; genus Chrysanthemum; species Chrysanthemum seticuspe. The sequence continues at coordinate 361,663,990 of BPTQ01000009.1, forward strand.
AAGTCAATACGATTCTCTATTTTTTAGGGATAATTTCATATCTCCTCCTCTATTCAGCAATAATTTCAAATATACTCAAAATATAATTATTGAATGCGTTATATACAATACTTTTAAAGCATCATTTGGATAAATATGAAATTTTCATGCTTTTGTTGGGTAGATACGAAAATGTTTTTTTAATTATCTTTCGTTATACTCATAAAACATGTTGTAACGAAATTTGAGAATACTTTGCAAACCAATTGACAAAGAATAAGAATTTGAGAATCAAAAAGTTGTTGCGGAATTGAGTGATGTGTTTTACCACTGATTAAATCAAAACTTGAATCTAAGCTAGTAATCCAGTACAATCTAACTCAACAAGCAATATATGCTTAGTAATGAACGCAATTTTTGTTAATGTTCATTCATTTAGCTAAACGAACGTAAAATATTATTCATGTTCGTTCATTTAGTAAAACTAAATGAACATAAACGAAGTTTTTACCGAACGGTTCATGAAATGTTCGCTGAACGTTTAGTTCGTTTAAAGCCCTAGATACATGTAAACTTCAATTTGAAGTTCGAGGCAACATATCTTTATTCACCAACTACTAACAACTTTTGCATTATCTCTTTCTTTCTAACCTTCTATCGTAACAATCTATCCCACATTGGTTGAAGAAAGAAATAGTTTGTTACTAATAAGATGTAGACTTAGTAAGTTACATGTGTCTTGAATAGTATAATGTTTTCGGCTAGTGCACTCTCTTGCAAGTTAAACAAAACTTGTGAGGCTGTACATTGCTGAAAATTCATAGTAACTCTTGACTTTTTATTCATTTTTCATTTTTGTTTATTTACTCTAAAACATGTTATGGTGAACCATTTTAATCTTTATTGTTACATAATTCGATACAAAATGATACTCTATATTCACAAATTTTTTCTACAATCATGGGCGAATTTAAATAACATTATTTTTTTTTACGGTGTTTCTCGTCTAAAACCAATTAAGCTACGCACCATTAGAAGTCTTGGACCCCACAACTTCCAACATATTCCGCATATCTTTTGAGCTAATCTTAAGAGGAACTACACTTTGATGACTTGAAGAAGAGTAGTTAACGATGTTAAAGTTGTTAAGCAATTTAAATTTAGAGTAAACAAGTCTTATAATGACATTGTGGTTGTCAACCACGCAATTCGAGCCACTATAAGGGTCCAGCTGTTAGGCTTAAAGCCTTTAGGAAAAAAGAGGGAGATGAAGATGGTTTATTTTTAGATTTTGATAAAGGATTGCTTGGCAACTTATTTCAACATTTTGACATAACTGCTCATCTGATAAGCATGTTTGTCGAAATCTTTGCTTAGATACTTGCGAACCTAATTATGTAATTTTATAATATACACATTGAGCATTCGGTAACAACATATAATTTTGCGTTATCGAGACTGTCCCCTTCATGATTTGTGCTCCAAACACACAAGCCAATTGCTTCTAACTTTCTTAAACCAAATGTTAATAACTATATCTTACTATTCTTTTTAGGTTTTCTAACATTTTATCCTAACATTCTATCTCACATAGCTTGAAGATAGATGTTGGTGATTACTAATATACCTTAGTGTATCGGGATCAAATATGTTGAGAATAGTATTATGTTTTCGGAGATTACACTATCGTTCAGGTTAGAAAAAAATCTGCAGATTGTGAAGTCTCTGGAAACTCATATGAACTCTTAACTTTTTACTTTCATTTTGGTAATGTAATCTTGTTTTTAGTGGAGACAATGTTAATCTTTGATTTCATACAGGTTAGAAAGGAAAACGAACTATAAAAGTTAACAAAGAAACAATAAAAATGTAAAAACAAACTATGAAAAGCTAACATGCAAATTTCTATCAAAGTCTTAAAATAACATACTCCAAAGTTATTTGGTCCGACTGGAAAAAGCTTAAATGCTTTGTGAACCTTCGTATAAACCATGATTGGACCGTCTAATATGACGTGAACAATAAAAAGAACCGTGGTTATAAAAAAGAAACTCAGACCAAGGCTTAATAAACCCTCTTGTGACATGTGTACTTATTTTTTGAACCTATACGTAAAAGTTGGTTGTGTATGAAATAGTGTTACCTTAAGTTTAGTGACCATTAAGAGACCATCAACACTTTTTTTTTTTTTTTTTTTTTTTTTTTTTTTTTTTTTTTTTTTTTTTTTCAATTCAAGACACTTAATAAGAAGATTGGAGACAACACAAAAAATATACCTCAAAAAAAGCAATTAATAAATACCCACACACATAAACATTCATCCCTTTCCATTTCAGCTCAGTCGAGTCACATACTCACATATGCGACTGATTTGTCTCTTTTTCCCTCATGCGACGAATCTCAAGTCGGGTGGTGTAACGGTGGCCGACGTGTCGGTGGTGGCGACCGACGGACTAGCGACCGACCCTCTACACCTGGTCCTAGTATATATGTTACTATACAGCAAGGGAAGAGTCAAATGTAATCCAATTGCTAAGATGGAGCCTTTGGTGAAAACAAAAACAAGATTTTTTCACGTTTATAAAGACTTGCCTAGCTGTTTATAAACACGTACACATTTATAATGCACTTGCATACGTGCATGTTAACATGATTCACATTATTAGAATAATTTCATTTACGCAATGATTTTACTTGCTTTAGTTTACTAGTTGTAATGAAGGGACTAGCGAGCCATGTATGATTTGAGAGTGATACGGCAAGTGGTTAGCTCGTGGTGGCCTTCACCAGCTCGTGGTTTGAACAACGAGCAAGCTTACGCTGTTTTTAGCAGTGACTGCAGTGATCGCATTGAAGTAAAGTAGATAAGAGTGACGATAGATTAAACGGATTTGGTGCTAAACTGACGGTAGTGATGGACGATGGTCGTAATGACCACTAAATTGCTCTTAATATATCCTTAAGTATCTCAATTAATCAATATTAGTTTCTCATGTATATCAAATCAATTCATTCGAAGGAATGCTGGTGATATTCATAGGAATGTTACAAGGTGAAGAACTATCTCAATGCACATTGATCTGTATTCGGCACAACATGTTTTCAAACAAACCTAAACAAGTATCACAATATAACAAGATAACTTATAAAATAGCATATAGATTTCTATATAAACGATTTCAAATAAGTAAACGTAATCATCATAGGTTCTTTTATCCAAGTTGTCGCCTTTATGTCTCGGGTTATAAACACATAGAAGTTGCTTAAAAACTTCACTTTGATGTGCCATGTAACAAATTTTTCTTTCACCAACTGTTAATACCTCTTGCATTATCTCTTTCTTAACATTTTCTAGGAATATATTTTGTAACCTTTTATCCTAACACACTATCCCATATAGACTTTAGATAGAAGTTGTTGGCTATTAATATACCATAATTTTATGTGTGTTAAATGTGTTGAGAATAGTATTATGTTTTCGTATGTTTCAGTATCTGTCGCGTTGAAAAAATCTGGCATGTACTGAAACATCCGAGAACTCATATGATCTCTTAGCTTTTTTACTCTAAAACATGTTTTGGTATTTTTTTAATGTCACACACTTTAGAAAGGATAACAAACAAACTGTGAAAACTAATAAAGAACCAATAGAAATATAAAATTGTATTGACGTGCAAAATAAATACACATTTATAAAGAATTCTTTTGGTAAAATTGGCTAAAATTTTAGAGGTCTTGACCACAACTCTCAGTAATTGTGGCATATCTTTCGAGCAAATGCTAAAAGGAGCCACACTTGATGACTTGAAGCGAAGTAATTACTTACCGAGTTTGAAAATTATAATGAAGTTGTCATTCACGCAATTTAAACCACTATTTGTCCTAAGAATATCTAGTTAAAAGATAGAGTTGAAGACCAAAGAATGACATAGAGGCCAATGTTCCTAGTTAGATCCTACTGATTCAAACTTCGTCCACAGTTTATGTCTTTTACTCACTGTATCTTCACATGATCCTTGATTTTAAAAATACTCGTAACATATACCAATATATACCCTGTTAAATATGGATATCAAGGCATTCACGAGTCTCAACCTGTTAATAGACTGTTTTTGCATTCACGAGTCTCGGCCTCTTATTTGGCTTAAATGTTTTGAATCATACTATTAATCAAAAAATAATAACCTTTTCACTTCAATGGTTCATATATCAAAGTATATATACGGGAGACCGATGACCAAAACTCCGAAATGTGTAAAGGTTTCATTAATGACAAATGAGAGTACAAAGTATATTTATACATGAATTCTACATCTAGCTATCTGACTACAATATAATAGTACAATGTATAAGACATCTATTAAGTAGCAACTTCATCTTTGGTGGAGTTGCAATCCTTTGTATGCTCTGCACTTGAGCTGTTTGGATCAGCAGAAGGGGTGTTTGGGATAGTCTGCTTCATCACATCAGCTTTAGCTTTAGTTTTCACTTTAAGTATGCATTCCAAAAACTACATATACGTTACTATATAACTATAATATTCTACATCTTTTACCCGTCTGACCTTTTTTCTACATCTTGAGAATGTCTTACTTATTCTCTAAATCTCGATTTCAGGATGCCAGTCTTGTAACGAAGCAGGCCCGAGTATGGAATGGTCCTCAAAGTGCATTTAAACTGAATAAGCATGTTGGCTTTCCATAGATTCAAGCACGGGTTTTGTTGGTGTTTCGTTCATTTGTTATGCATGTAGAAAGTAATTTTCTACTATTATGAGTACCATTTTTCTATGGACACCTTACAAAACCCTATTAGCAAATGAAGTGAAGTAAACTAACCATTTAAGCAATCTCATGCATGATTTTTTGTTTGTGAGACTTTTAATAAGTGAAAAAATCACTTTCTATCACCTCTATGGAAATGTGAGACTTCGGTTTAAACTAAAATTGTAACACCCCGACCCGACAAGGGTAAAGATATCACAATACGGTTTCACATCAGAACTTTAACTAATGTACAATAGCGGAAGCTTTTACAAAAACTTACAAAAGATAATATAAATAACTTATATTCAAAATAAATCTAAGATCTCTATGGTCAAAGTCTTGCTCTCAGCTCTACTCTCAACCCAGATCAGCTATCCCATAAGCTTATCTTGAACGCTTAATACCTGCCGCAGGAAAAGAAAAGTGCGGCTGAGCTTACAAAGCCCAGTGAACGAATATAACGAAACAAAAGCAAAACAAATATACGAATAACAAAATAAAATGAAATAATGACGAGAGATCTTTCAGGATTCTGCGGAAGCACAAATATACAGAAATCCAAACAACCACATAACAGTTTAGACATCACATAGCACATTAATGACGCAAACACAAACATATCAGAACAACCAAACACATAACATATCAAAATAACAGATTACATATAAGCCGAACGGAAAGTCTAATGACTAACGGAAACACTTCCTAGTAAATAAACATGGCATTCATACAAAACAATTAATCAACATTTAAAGCACTTAATTCAATATAGCAGCAGCGGAAATAACAGTCCAAATCATGGCAGTCTCACAAATAAATAGAAACATAGCATACCCTTTAGCAATTATCCAAACAGATATCATAAGCTAAACCAGTTCTTAGATCAAATCCTAACATCAGCAGAGTTCAGACATGGCAGACCACATAGACGATAAAACACTATCATATAAGCAAAGTTCCCAAATTAACTGATCAAACTATACATATTAAACTTATAGAATACTCACTTTCATACTAGCACATTCATCTCACAGATTAACGAATCCATATAACGATAAACTAACATAATATCAGATAACAGCATGCAAATCATATTTAAACATATTAATCATCTCTTAGCATAGCAGACGGTAGTCATATAAACATACAATAGCATACACATGTATAATAACATATAATAAGCCGAAGACATAATCATAAGCATTTAACATACCAAAACATAATCAGAATACTTATCATATAATTAGCAAATACAGATTTAGTTAACTACCTCGAGCCCAGAACAGATCATATCAAAATCATCATACATATGCATGAATCATCTTAGCAAATAATTTGGAGTAGCTAGCTCCCAGAAGTTGTGAAGACGCGTATTGCACACGACATCATTCACCAGACAAATCATATCGGATAACGGATCAGATCTAGGATGCATCCATACGCCCCACAGACAAATATAGGTAATATAATACCAACTGAGCTCATAACAAATAACAGATAAGGGACGTGGCAGAACATCACTCTACTGCCCTAGAGTCATATCAGAGGTGCATCACTGATACGGACATGGAACCCCCATGACTAGTTAATAATTTGGCTCGGGTGTCAAACTAACTTAGGTCAAACAAATTGTCATAAATGACACAGATCATAATTCATCATAAAGGTCACATATAACTTATCAGATAACATCATATCATAAGGTTCATATTCAAATATAACAACGTTCATCACTTACACATATCAAATTCTTCCTAACATAATGTTCCAAATCAGATAACGCATGGTTCAATAAAACACAAGTTCAGATAAGCAACAGGTCAAACAATCAGGAAAGGGTTCATAGCAATGGCATTGGGAATCCTAATAAACATAAGAGTACTGACAAAAAAAAAGAAGACATGAGGGACCTTTACTAAAAAGGTCAGAATATCCGAATGATAACACAAGTGTCTTAAAGTAAGACAGAATATCCGTACCTTAAAGCAATTGAGAGAAAAGTAACGAATGAACGAATACGAAGATGTAACGTCGCGTCTCCTTCAACGAATCTACACGGATTATGATTTATTTAATACTTATTAGAATCATTAATATTATAACGGATTTATCGCATTAATACTTTTAGAGTTGTCAGGATATTCTCATTTTAGTGACAGACGAAATTACAACATTTTAGGGTATTCCTCATTAATTCACCAACTTTCTATTTAGGTTCTAGGGTTTCCCTTACTCTTTAAATATTACTAAATACGCATTAATTTCACATAATACTTCCTTTAATGATTTCCCAATTTAACCTAGAACGTAAATGATAACAAACCGAAATTAACTTAACTCATGCGTGTCTCTACAAAATCAATTTACACTTGTTGAACCCGTAATTGCTCAGAATTTCAAATCACACCCTTGACATCTTTAGTTTCACAATCCAACCTCACTTTATCAGATTTTACCCTTTTAACCCAAAGGTTTTAGAATTTACAAAATGTACCCTAATAAATTAAATACAATTCGTATGGCCCTTTAAATATCCAAAATTACATGTTTAACCCCCACACTTATTTTTATACGTTTAGTACAAGTATTTTACTGTTTACAAAAATAACCTTTAAGTTTCAATATTTACAAAACCAACCCAAACCTTTTATTTAAGGCCGAATAGACATAATTCAAATATAAGCCCTAAACCTAAGTTTAACCAATCATTAGCTCATCATTACTACTTCATTAATTACCTTCACTGATTACAAGGAAACCCTAGTCCATGCAAAACCCTAATCGCCCCTTTTAAAAACCTTTCCTTTTTATGCGTTTTCGAACAAGAAAAACCCAAGACAATTCACATAAGCTTCGAATTCACAAACATGTATTTTATACAGGTCTTATAACATGTAACAACTTCTGGAAAAATCAATTCATGATCTCTAAAAATATTATAAGCTCATTCGTTAATTGTATACGACTTTAGGGTTTTGGATTCCAAATAATTCCATACGACATATTAAACATGCATGGCCAATTTTTATGTGTTATATATGACTTATAGGACCGAAATCAACATTAGGAACTTACCCTTGATGAGCTTGGATCGTTAAAACAAAAGAAGCACAAAACACCACTCGCCGAAACCCTAATTCACTCTAAAACTCACCACGCTTAAACCAGCAACTTTGGAACTCGATCACTATTTTTCCCACCTTGTTTACCTCCAAACTTGTCCAAGAAAATTGGTCTCAAACTCTGGAAACTGGAAATCGATTTGTTAGGGGTTTTAGAGTCGGTTTGTGATTAATCGGTGTTTAGGGATTATGAGGAACCGAATATATGTATATATACTTGAGATACTATTTTTCTTGTGGGCTTTATAATGCATTGGACTTAAATTAAATGGTCTCCTACCCAATATAAATTTATATTGGGCTTTTACTAATTAATTTCTTTTATAAAACTCTTAAATATATTCGGCTAATAAATAAAATTACATAATTGATTTTATAAAATTATAATTTATAAAAATTAGCTTTACCAAGTCATTCAAGATTTATTTGGATCATATGTGATTTTCTTATAAGTTTTTCTGAATTTACATAGCTCATTTGGTATTGTATTTATTTAATTATTCTTATTTTTGATCATAAGGGTATTTTGGTCTTTTTGTGAATTTTAGAAATTCAGGTATTACAATTTCTTCCCCTCTAAAAAGAAATTTCGTCCTCGAAATTGAGCAAGACGGAATAGTACGGCGACAAATGTGGATTACGAAACTTCATGGAATAAATGACGAATGCTAATCGTACACTTATTAAAGTATTAGCAGTAACAGATGAGATAAAGAAAATTCAAAAACACGCTCTAACTTACACAGGTATCAAATGATAAAACTATCATATGCATAGGTGGAATGAATCCTAACGGTTACTAATCGCAGGAGTATGAGGAGACATACAGATCTAAGGCAGGCATGGCAATCTATAGGTTAACACAGATAATAACAACTTCGAATCCCAATGGTACAAAAGTTATATGCAACAAATACCGACGAAAGTCTCAAAATCAGATACAGAATCTCAACCCAATATGAAAGGTACCAAATAACGAATACAAGGCAAATCCATACATCTATCAATCACAGGCATTTCCCAGACGTCGTATACCTTCAATAAGTTCAGATTATATGATCTCGGTATTATTACGTTGATCAGGCGTCATAATACTTGCATCACATAACAAGTTCTTATCGTCACTATACTTGGTCTCGGGTCATGACACAACACATAACGAATATCATAGCAAAACACACCACATAGAGATAATATACAGATAACAAGTAATCCTACTACAACGGGCCAAAACCACATGAGTATACCATCACAATGGTCATACCTAATCAAGTGATAATAAAACAACATCATATAGAAAATAAATAGCAGACGAAACTGATGAGGACTAACGGAAACTCAACGAATCTATCAGAAAGAAAACAACGAACAGGAACTATACTATCAAATTTGATTTATTACATTAATCAAACAAAATTTCCAAAATCGTCAAGAGATGTACTCCCAAAAGGAAACTCAATATCCTAAGATTTAATCGTCGAACGAAACAAAAGGACCTAACCCAAAATCAATGTCAAAACTTCTCATAACGAGGGCAACTACTCAGGAGTACAATTCCTATTCTTGTGTCGGATTGAACCTACTAGTAGCCGTCGACTCTGATTCCGACTCCACCTCGTACTCTTCCTCGGGTTCCTCTCCTTCCTCTTCCTCCTCGCTTATCCATCTGTTCTTGTTTCCTTCAGGCTGTGGTAGTAAGCCACTAGCAAAGCCACCTTTACGCTTCCTCTCTTCCTCCTCTGGCACACGATCCACGAAGGCATACAGATCGCGACTCTCAGCTCGTCCTACTCCTTCATCCTCAACGAACTTGGGGCACCTATCATGATATGTAGTAGTGAAACCTTCGTTGTCAACCACCTTAGTTTCATATTCTTCCACCACCTCTCCGTCAATGGTCCTCAAGGTCAGCTTCTCCTCGATGGTACATGGCCACATATAGGCCGGAACTTTTATCCTCTTGTTAGTCCTCTTCACTTTACCATACCTCGTGCAGCCCTTAGCAATGATAACGGCCCACTTCATCTTCTCCTTATGTTGCCTAGCCGGTCCTCGATTACTCCTATCAGATGAACTAGGGCGACGGGGAATAACCATCTAAAAGAAATACCAACTATCAGCAAAACTTAAATACGATAGGGTACGCAAAGAAGTACGCAGAAAGGAAAATCCTAAATCTACCCACTTCTCACAGGTCATAGCCTAAGCTCTAAGGGTCCTAAAACCTAGAGCTCTGATACCATAAATTGTAACACCCCGACCCGACAAGGGTAAAGATATCACAATACGGTTTCACATCAGAACTTTAACTAATGTACAATAGCGGAAGGTTTTACAAAAACTTACAAAAGATAATATAAATAACTTATATTCAAAATAAATCTAAGATCTCTATGGTCAAAGTCTTGCTCTCAGCTCTACTCTCAACCCAGATCAGCTATCCCATAAGCTTATCTTGAACGCTTAATACCTGCCGCAGGAAAAGAAAAGTGCGGCTGAGCTTACAAAGCCCAGTGAACGAATATAACGAAACAAAAGCAAAACAAATATACGAATAACAAAATAAAATGAAATAATGACGAGAGATCTTTCAGGATTCTGCGGAAGCACAAATATACAGAAATCCAAACAACCACATAACAGTTTAGACATCACATAGCACATTAATGACGCAAACACAAACATATCAGAACAACCAAACACATAACATATCAAAATAACAGATTACATATAAGCCGAACGGAAAGTCTAATGACTAACGGAAACACTTCCTAGTAAATAAACATGGCATTCATACAAAACAATTAATCAACATTTAAAGCACTTAATTCAATATAGCAGCAGCGGAAATAACAGTCCAAATCATGGCAGTCTCACAAATAAATAGAAACATAGCATACCCTTTAGCAATTATCCAAACAGATATCATAAGCTAAACCAGTTCTTAGATCAAATCCTAACATCAGCAGAGTTCAGACATGGCAGACCACATAGACGATAAAACACTATCATATAAGCAAAGTTCCCAAATTAACTGATCAAACTATACATATTAAACTTATAGAATACTCACTTTCATACTAGCACATTCATCTCACAGATTAACGAATCCATATAACGATAAACTAACATAATATCAGATAACAGCATGAAAATCATATTTAAACATATTAATCATCTCTTAGCATAGCAGACGGTAGTCATATAAACATACAATAGCATACACATGTATAATAACATATAATAAGCCGAAGACATAATTCAAATATAAGCCCTAAACCTAAGTTTAACCAATCATTAGCTCATCATTACTACTTCATTAATTACCTTCAATGATTACAAGGAAACCCTAGTCCATGCAAAACCCTAATCGCCCCTTTTAAAAACCTTTCCTTTTTATGCGTTTTCGAACAAGAAAAACCCAAGACAATTCACATAAGCTTCGAATTCAAAAACATGTATTTTATACAGGTCTTATAACATGTAACAACTTCTGGAAAAATCAATTCATGATCTCTAAAAATATTATAAGCTCATTCGTTAATTGTATACGACTTTAGGGTTTTGGATTCCAAATAATTCCATACGACATATTAAACATGCATGGCCAATTTTTATGTGTTATATATGACTTATAGGACCGAAATCAACATTAGGAACTTACCCTTGATGAGCTTGGATCGTTAAAACAAAAGAAGCACAAAACACCACTCGCCGAAACCCTAATTCACTCTAAAACTCACCACGCCTAAACCAGCAACTTTGGAACTCGATCACTATTTTTCCCACCTTGTTTACCTCCAAACTTGTCCAAGAAAATTGGTCTCAAACTCTGGAAACTGGAAATCGATTTGTTAGGGGTTTTAGAGTCGGTTTGTGATTAATCGGTGTTTAGGGATTATGAGGAACCGAATATATGTATATATACTTGAGATACTATTTTTCTTGTGGGCTTTATAATGCATTGGACTTAAATTAAATGGTCTCCTACCCAATATAAATTTATATTGGGCTTTTACTAATTAATTTCTTTTATAAAACTCTTAAATATATTCGGCTAATAAATAAAATTACATAATTGATTTTATAAAATTATAATTTATAAAAATTAGCTTTACCAAGTCATTCAAGATTTATTTGGATCATATGTGATTTTCTTATAAGTTTTTCTGAATTTACATAGCTCATTTGGTATTGTATTTATTTAATTATTCTTATTTTTGATCATAAGGGTATTTTGGTCTTTTTGTGAATTTTAGAAATTCAGGTATTACAAAAATGGTTACTGGTAATGTTACCCCAATGTTTTGTACCGATACAGATAGCAAACGTAAGTTGTTTCAACCATTCATCTTGAAACTCTATCCCACATAGACTGAGGATAGAAGTTTTAAGTTACTTATATACCATAAGTGTGTGTTATAAATGTGTTGAGACTGCTATATGTCTTCGAATGATTCTTTACACTCCTAGATTGAAAAAATTGAGTGTGTTGGAATATTCGAAAACTCTTAATTTTTGTCTTATTTTAATATTCTAAAACATGTTTCTTTGTTGACGATGTTAATTTTGATTTCAAACAGATTAAAAGGAAAACGAATTGTGAAAGCTAATAAAAAAACAATAGAAATGTAAATTTGCATCACGTTCGGTCTAACTCAACAGTCAATAACCAACATAAATCTTATATAGTAAAAAGAGTAAATTACATAAATGGTCACTGTGGTTTGTCCATTTTTTCACATTTAGTCACTGGACTTTTTTTTTTTGACAAAGTGAGTCATTAAGGTTTCAAATCGTTATAAATCTAGTCACTAAGGTTTCAATTTCGTTACATAAATGGTCACTGTGGTTTGAAACTTCAGTGACCATTTATGTAACGAAATGGACTGAATCTGTAACGATTTCAAACTTTAGTGACCATGTATGTCAAAAAAAAAGTTTAGTGACTATACGTGAAAAAATGGACAAACCATAGTGACCATTTATGTAATTTACTCTAGTAAAAACTTCGTCAATAAAAGTAGACACAAAAAAGAGTTCAGAGTAACATATGTTTTGAGATATATTCCTGCTTCCCAAATTTTTTTAAACTTGGAAGAAGTGCTATAGATCTGAGAACATAGTATTATTCTAGACATGCATAACCGACATACACTAGAGCATATTAGTAACCAACAACATATTTCTTCAACCTATGTGGGATAAGAATGTTAGACTAGAAAGTTAGAAGATATTTCCACAAAAATTTGGTAAACTATTACGGAGTATACAAAAAGACTTTTAAGTGTATAGAAAGAAAAGACAGGTCACTTGGAACACAATTAGGTTATGTGTTTGGAGCACGAATTATGAGGGAACATCTTGGATTAACTAGAAAATTCGCTGTCATTAGCTCTAAGAATGAAAGATCGCAAACGTTTAAGCGTTGTATTAAAAGTTTATGTGATTTTTATTAGATAAAGGGGTTAGTGTTTTACTTATCGTTAATGTAGAAATCAATTTATCATCGAATGCATTACATTTTTGGGTCATTAAAGTATTTATTAGGTTAAAATAAGTACTTATGTTAACATCTTTTTTTAAACAGCTGAGCAATCCTTTATATATAAGTTGGAAATATATGTAAGCAGATATAATTGGGCCTGAATGTAAGCATGCCTTCAGCCCAAATTACTGGGCCTTTGTCCAATACTTTAATTCTTTTCGTGACTCGTAAATCAGTTGGCTCAAAATGAGAAATAAGATTTTCAAAACCCTTTGAGAATATAAAAAATCGTTTAGTATGGAGTATGTACCTATAGGTATAGATATCCTTGAATATTTAAAGTTGATAAGTATCTAAACATGATGATTGAGATAGTAGTTGTTGATCGTGACTATCATTGTTGTGTATGTGTAAGATCACATTAGAACGAAAATATGTACATCACTAGATGAAAATAAGTTATTTCAAGGGATATCCTCGTTATGAATGTTCACTATGCTAAAAATATGTTCATTTCATATATGGTTACGATAAGTGTATAAATGTAAAGTTTGTTAAGTAACTTCAAATACCGTCTTTCACGGGTTATGGGTCCTAATATCGTCTTTGTGTATGAGAGAGGTTGATATGTAGACAACTTTATCCCTACCTAAGGTAGAAAGGTTGCTTCCGATATTACCAAAGGTAGAAAAAGACCTCCGAACTTGCAAATGGTGTTGACTGTCAAATTAAATCTATGTTGGTTGTTGACTATCAACATAGATCGTGCGTGTATTTATTTTGCACATTGCATTTTAGTCAAAAGAATTCAGATACATTTTTACATTTCTATTGTTTCTTTATTAGCTTTATAAAAGTGTTTTTCTTTTCTAGTCCGCGTGAAATTAAAGATTAAACATGATTTAGAGTGCCAAATTAAGAGAGATAAAAAAAGCTAAGAGTTCATATGTGTTTTCAGATATCACTTTCTCTATTCGATTTGGCTACCAGATAGAGAGTGAAATATCCGAAGACACAATACTAGTCTTAAGTAGGGGTGTCATTCGGGCTGACCCGACCTGAACCCGACCCGACCCGAGTCAATTCGGGTCCGGTCAATCGGGTTCAAAATTATATTCGGGTCAATCGGGTCAACCCTTATTGACCCGAGTTCTAAACAAGGTCGGGTTCGGGTATATATTTTTAGCCTTGACCCGACCCAAACCCGACCCCTACTAACCCGGCTCAACAACACTTTTACAATGCAAAAAACTCGGGTTGACCCCAAACCCGAATTGACCCGACCCGAGTTGACCCGAGTTTTAAGCAAGGTCAGGTTCGGGTATGTTTTTTTAAGGCTTGACCCGACCCGTGTTGACCCGAACCCGACCGGGTCAACCCTTATTGACCCGAGTTCTAAACAAGGTCGGGTTCGGGTATATATTTTTAGCCTTGACCCGACCCAAACCCGACCCCGACTAACCCGGCTCAACAACACTTTTACAATGTAAAAAACTCGGGTTGACCCCAAACCCGAATTGACCCGACCCGAGTTGACCCGAGTTGACCCGAGTTTTAAACAAGGTCAGGTTCGGGTATGTTTTTTTAAGGCTTGACCCGACCCGTGTTGACCCGAACCCGACCGGGTCAACCCGAATAACACCCCTAGTCTTAAGGCAAAAAACTCGGGTTGACCCCAAACCCGAATTGACCCGACCCGAGTTGACCCGAGTTTTAAACAAGGTCAGATTCGGGTATGTTTTTTTAAGGCTTGACCTGACCCGTGTTGACCCGAACCCGACCGGGTCAACCCGAATAACACCCCTAGTCTTAAGGCATATAACACGCATACACTTATGGTATATAACTAACCAACAACTTCTCTCTTTAGCCTATGTGGGATAGCGTTTCAAGATAAAAGGTTGAAAAATATATGAGCTTAAAGATATACTTTTTGTAATCTACTTACGTTTGCTATTTGTAGCGACACAAAACATTGTGGTAACATTACAAGTAACCATTCTAGTTTGAACCGAGCTCCAATGTTTCCATAGAGGCAAAATAGAAAGTGATTTTTCATTTATGAAAAGTCTCTCAAATATGTATGAGATTGCTTAAATGGTTAGTTCACTTCACTTCCATTTGCTAATTTTCCCATATACGTGCACATAAAGTGATGTTTTCCAATTTAAAGGAAGGTATTCATGGTAGCAGAAAATTAATGTCTACATGCCTAACAAATGAAAGAAACATCAATATAAACCATGCTTGAATCTTTGGAAAGCCCACATGCTGATTCTATTTAAATGCGATTTGAGGACCATTCTATACTCGCGCCCGCTTCGTTACAACATCTTCAACTTAAAACTTCCACATTTGGGAGTCTTCATTGTCGCTCTCATGTATATATAGTTTATGCATGAATCATTGTAAGTGAAAAGGTTATTATTTAAATTGTTTATAAGCGAGTCTCATGTCTCTTATACTTTAACTGTACGTGCTCATGATACATTTAAGATATAAGTCAAATTCATATGATGAACATAAATAAATAATGTACTTTGGCTTGATTGATATCGTCCAATGTTTGAGCGTATGGTTCATAGCATTGCACTAAAATCTGTCTCTCAAGAGGTCAAGACTCATGAATGCGTTTCCACTTAATAAGGATCTCCTTGTTCACATTAGTGTAATAAAAACCTTGATATTCATATTTAAGAGGTATAGATTGGTATATGTTTGTTATTAGTTTTATTAGGAGACAATTTAGAAAAGTCAAAGATCATTTGAAGATAAGGTGAGCAATTGTAAACTGTATATAAAACTAAAGATTTGAATGAGTGAGATCCGACAAAGGAACACCGACTTTTATATCATTCTTTGTTCTCACAACTCTACTTTCGAATTAGAATTTCTTAGGGCAGATAGTGGTTTAAATTGCATGAACGACAACTACCGAGGTGCTGCCATAACCCTTTCCCAAGGACCAAGCCCAGGGCAATGATCTTCTATCCCAACAACCGAATTAGACATGCTTGAATATTCAAAGTCAACAAGCATCTAAACATGATGATTGAAATAGTGGTTTTTGATCGTCATTATCGTTCTTATGTATGTGTAAGATCACATTAGAATGAAAATATATAAGTCAACAAGCATCTAAACTAATTGATTCTCAAATTCTTATTCTTTATCAACTGGCTTTCAAACTATTTTTCCTTTTACCCGAGTTGAACTTAATGACTAAACCAACTTGGCTAAAACATGTTTTATAGTGAGTACAACGAAAGATAATAAAAACAAATTAATCGAGAATCGTACTAGCTTTCAAACCTATTATCACCTTACTAACTACTTTAGCTTGTAAGAAGATAACAATATTGTAAGCATAATACTACTCCGAACACGAGTTTCTTGCATACGATATGGTATATTAGTAACAAACCGTTTCTTTCTTCAAACCAATGTGGGATAAAATGTTAGCTAAAGAAACGGACAATGCAAGAGTTATAAAAGGTGTTGAAAGAAACATATCTTGGAACTCCAGATTGATTTTTAGAAGCAAACTAGTTTATGTGTTTGAAGCACGAATCATATACATTTTGGGCGATAACGTGAAAGTATATGTTGTTATTGCTCTGAAAATGAAAGATTTCAAATGTTTAAGCATTAATTTAAAACAAACTGTGATTTTTACCAAGAACAAGGGGTTAGCTTTTACTTATCAAAATCATTCACAAAGAAATTTTATACATCTATGAATAAATTACGCCTTATGGTCATGGATGTTAAAAGTCTTTTTGCATTATGGACTACTATAAAGCAAAGAGTGTGCTCAAATGACACCAGTCCTGGAATCTAACCAAAAAACTAGACATCTGGAGAAATATATACCATAATGGTATGAATTCTGTCGTAAACCAACTTGATTCATTTTCTGCAACACTTTCAAGGTTAACCATATAGATCTCCTATTCATCATTTATAACAATTCGTTACACCACAATCCCTACTTCCACGATACTTTTCGAGTACTTCAATGCATTCCCAATCAATTTAATGTCAACTAAGTAGTAAACCATTTGAATAGGTTCAATATAACATGTAAGACTAATGCACTACAACATTCACTGGCTACCCCAGCGACATATGGGGGGATTCCCCAGCGACATGTCGCTGGGGAAAGGTATCCCCAGCGACATGTCGCTGGGGAATCCTAGCTGGGGAAGTCTCGTAATGGATTGTATCCCCAGCGACAATCCCCGGCGACGACGTGGGTCCCGCTCAAATTTAAGTCAAAGAAGCAGTGCCACTGTGGCACATTATCCCCAGCGACATGTCGCTGGGGAATAGTCGAATTAAGCAAAATGATTAAGACACTAATTATATTGATTAAGTATCCCCGACGACATGTCGCTGGGGATACTATGGTTACTTGTTGACAAGTCAACGAGTTAGCCTACTATCCCCGGCGACATGTCGCTGGGGAAACTTGGTTTTCTCGTTGACTTGTCAACGTTTAGCGTGTGTTATCCCCGGCGACATGTCGCCGGGGAAAGGTCTGCATTTTTTTTTAATGCAGCCTGCAGTGCAGGCGATTCCCAGATTTTTTTCGGAATTTTTCCGGAAAAAATCTACCAAATAAACCTGTACCAAAACCTGTATAGACTCGCCACAACTTGTACCAAAACACAAATACCATATAACGGATCAACGCAATACAAATAGATCACAACTTTTACATAAACACGACTCAAAAGTCAATATGTGCATTGATAGATAGGGAAACAAGTGTTTAAATGGCGCCAAGATGAACCTAATAATATATAACACAACTACCTAAAGTACCAATGTAGCATACTAATAATATATAACACAACTAGCTAAAGCTAGTACCAATGTAACATACTAATAATATATACACAACTACCTCTCGCCGTTGTTATCCTCATCACCGCCATTCTCCTCGTCATCACCACACCCACCACTCCCGCTAGCACCACCCGAGTCATACTCCCTGAACATATCCGCGTATCTGTTGTCGCTTCTGAGGAGACTCATCATAAAGCTTACATCTTTGGTGACTTTCTCGGCGGGGGCGGGCATACTTGGCCTGGATGTGGCCCGTGATGGCAATACGCGACCCACACCGGGAATATGCCCACGAAGCTTACCCCCTCTTGCCAACGCATTGATTTGATCCTCCGTGTATTCACCCGTGGCCTCAAGCTTTTTCATCTCGTCCTATGTAGTGACAAAAACACAAGATAGTAAATATATTAGTCGGGTTGCTACATTATTTCTCGATAATTCATTAAAGTGTGTTTTGAAACAAAACTTACATATATCCGGCAGTCCTCATCGTTAAGGAATACCCCATCAACAGTATGTGTTCGCCAATAAGTGTCGATGAGTGACGGGTATTCATGAGTCTCTGATGCCTGCATCTGTACATACACACGCATATAAGATGAATAATTTTAAAAACGACAAATCACAACACACCAAAGCGTATAATCAGATATATATATATATATATATATATATATATATATATATATATATATATATATATATATATATATATATATATAATGTTTATTACCATATTATATATATGTATATATGCATGTAAAATAATTATAATGTTTATTACCATATTATCTCGAAGGCGAGTCAGCGACCGGGATCCCTGTCTAGATATGACCTTGCTCTTTTGCCGGTTAAGCCGATTTGTAGCGGCTCGAGAAATGTTCTTGGGATCATTCCAAAACTTAATGTACTCATCCCAATCACCCGCTGTAATTTCCTCGGGACGTGCCCGCCTAATCGCCTCCGCATCGTAATCCCCGGTGGTGGGGTCTACCTTCCAATGTTTGGCTTTGAAAGAAGCCTTGTTAGTATTGTAGGCTTTTTGCAGGTGCGAGTTTATGCCTTCGTAGATCTGGGGCCAGCGGGAGGAGTCGATGTGCGGCCTGAGGTCAAATAGGGTCTGCAATCATATACAACAAAACGAAAAGAGAGTTAGAGATATAATTTATATATTTATTTAAATTTGTTTATTTATTTATATGATATAAATAAATAAGCGAATTTAGATAAATATACACAATTAAATAAATGAACACGATAATGAAATAAACATAAAAGGATAACTGACCCCAATATCTGAAATGATTCCCGCCTTCTTCTCCTTCGGGACCTTGTCCCAAGAAGGGTAGTAAAACGGCACCTTCCTAACGACCTCCCCTATGTAGTTAGACCAATGCGTCGCATGGGGGCCGAGAGGGTTTAAGGTTTGTTTGTCACCCGCCTCAAAAGTGATCGACACGGGACCTTTTTCGTCTACGATTGCCTTCAGCGAAAGGTTCCGGGTCTTGTCGCGGGTATTCAGCCTGCCCGCTGCCCTGCCGCCCAAATTGGGCTTTCGTTTACCTTTGCCTGCAAAATCAAGTTAGTGATAAAAGTCATAAATATGTATCAAATTTATGCTTGTATTACAATACTCCGGAAATTCTTACCTTTGTTAATGAAGCTTGCCCAGCAACCGGTGGGTACGCGGTCTGGAGGGGGACGATCCTCCCCGCCACCGTCACCGCCGTGGGACCGTGCAACATCTGTCGACATCTGTACAAGTACAATTAGCATAAGATATAGAAATTCATGAACAAAATAATATAAGCATGCACACATCCAAATACATACACATCCAAATAAATATACACATTTAAACAATCCACAACAATTTCATTCATTCATTCAAATATATAAGTGTAAACTAACAAAATAATATAAACGAGCACATGTCAACAAATAATAACTATAAACTATAAACTACATATCATTTCACTTTTTTAACATACATACCATTATTTTAACATACATACCATTTCACTTTTTAACATACATACCATTTCACTTTTTTAACATACATATCATTTCACTTTTTTAACATACATACCATTATTTTAACATACATACCATTTCACTTTTTTCACCAAATAATAACTATAAACTAACAAAATTTAAACAACTAATTATTATAATTATAAACGAGCACATTTCAAGGCAATTGAAATAATAATAACTATAAACTAACAAAATTTAAACAATAAACATTCCCCAGCGACATGAATAAACATTCCCCAGCGACATGTCACCCGGGATACCAAAAGGAGAAAAAAAAAATTATTACATACCTTGTCTAGCCTCCTCGTCGCCTACTGCCAAAAAAAAAAAAAAAAAAAAAAAAAAAAAAAAAATTAACTTTCCAAGTTAACAACTTACAACAATAATAATCTGCAAAAATTATAACATACCTCGCTCTTGCTCCTCGTCGGTCCTCGTCGGCTACTGCCAAAAAAAAAAAAAAAAAAAAAAACTTCACTTTTTTAACTAACAACAACTTACAACAATAATAATCTGCAAAAATCATAATATAATTAACTAATTTAGTTGAATAACATTTAAAATTTGTAAAACAAACCGTGTAACGTGTGGTGGTGGTGATGGTGGATGCGTTGGTGGTGATGGTGGATGCGGTGGTGGTGATGGTTG
The DNA here is from genome assembly GCA_019973895.1 of Chrysanthemum seticuspe. Classification (NCBI taxonomy): domain Eukaryota; kingdom Viridiplantae; phylum Streptophyta; class Magnoliopsida; order Asterales; family Asteraceae; genus Chrysanthemum; species Chrysanthemum seticuspe. The sequence continues at coordinate 361,684,881 of BPTQ01000009.1, forward strand.
ATGATTGTTGGTGAATCGGTGATGGTTTTTGCTGCAGAAATCGCCACAGGAAGGAGGAGGATAAGGTTTTTTTTTTTTTTTTTTCGTTTTCTGCAGTGAAGAAGATATCCAGATCTACTTTATGATTAAGTTTTTTCCCCGGCGACATGTCGCTGGGGAAAGGTATAGTTTTTGTCGTTTAGCGTAAATGGCGTGATAACGAAAATTTTGGTGGGTGCGTATCCCCGGCGACATGTCGCCGGGGAAAACTATTTAATTTTTTTTTTATAATCCCCAGCGACATGTCGCCGGGGAAAAACGGTTTTTTTTTTTTTTTTTTTTTTTTGGTTAAAATTTAATTACTTTATGTTGTTAACGACTTCAAAAGAATACGATTTTATCTTTTATTTTTATTATAATCCTAAATATTTTCCTTTCTTTTAATATAAACTCGGGAACAAAAAGTTAACATTCGGCATCTTAGACGTTCAACATCCGAGTCGGTATGTTATGTTATGGTTACACATTAGACGTTCAACATCCGAGTCGGTATGTTATGGTTACACATTAGACGTTCAACGGATGAGTCGGTATGTTATGCTTACACATTAGACGTTCAACGGATGAGTCCGTATGTTAGGGTTACACATTAGACGTTCAACGGATGAGTCCGTATGTTAGGGTTACACATTAGACGTTCAACGGATGAGTCCGTATGTTATGGTTACACATTAGACGTTCAACATCCGAGTCGGTATGTTATGGTTACACATTAGACGTTCAACGGATGAGTCGGTATGTTATGCTTACACATTAGACGTTCAACGGATGAGTCCGTATGTTAGGGTTACACATTAGACGTTCAACGGATGAGTCCGTATGTTAGGGTTACACATTAGACGTTCAACGGATGAGTCCGTATGTTAGGGTTACACATTAGACGTTCAACGGATGAGTCCGTATGTTAGGGTTACACATTAGACGTTCAACATCCGAGTCGGTATGTTATGGTTACACATTAGACGTTCAACGGATGAGTCGGTATGTTATGGTTACACATTAGACGTTCAACGGATGAGTCGGTATGTTATGGTTACACATTAGACGTTCAACGGATGAGTCCGTATGTTAGGGTTACACATTAGACGTTCAACATCCGAGTCGGTATGTTATGGTTACACATTAGACGTTCAACGGATGAGTCGGTATGTTATGGTTACACATTAGACGTTCAACGGATGAGTCCGTATGTTATGGTTACACATTAGACGTTCAACGGATGAGTCGGTATGTTATGGTTACACATTAGACGTTCAACGGATGAGTCCGTATGTTAGGGTTACACATTAGACGTTCAACATCCGAGTCTGTATGTTATGGTTACACATTAGACGTTCAATGGATGAGTCGTTATGTTATGGTTACACATTAGACGTTCAACGGATGAGTCGGTATGTTATGGTTACACATTAGACGTTCAACGGATGAGTCCGTATGTTAGGGTTACACATTAGACGTTCAACATCCGAGTCGGTATGTTATGGTTACACATTAGACGTTCAACGGATGAGTCGGTATGTTATGGTTACACATTAGACGTTCAACGGATGAGTCCGTATGTTAGGGTTACACATTAGACGTTCAACATCCGAGTCGGTATGTTATGGTTACACATTAGACGTTCAACGGATGAGTCGGTATGTTATGGTTACACATTAGACGTTCAACGGATGAGTCCGTATGTTAGGGTTACACATTAGACGTTCCATATCCGAGTCGGTATGTTATGGTTACACATTAGACGTTCAACGGATGAGTCGGTATGTTATGGTTACACATTAGACGTTCAACGGATAAGTGGTTATGTTATGGTATACTTATTATTATTATTATTATTATTATTATTATTATTATTATTATTATTATTATTATTATTATTATTATTATTATTATTATTCTTATTCTTATTATTATTATTATTATTATTACCTTTACTATTATTATTAATAAAGTCAAACGAAGTCAAACTGTATCCCCGGCGACATGTCGCTGGGGAAAATTGAAAAACAAAATTTTAAAGTAATGAAATTAACACTAATTACATATTTTAAATAATTAAAGGATTCCCCGGCGACATGTCGCTGGGGAAACGTTCAAAATAAAATTTTAAAGTAATAAAATTAACACTAATTACATATTTTAAATAATCAAATGAATCCCGGGCGACATGTCGCTGGGGAAAGATAAGCGGGAAAAGTTCCCGCCACGTTGCACGATGAAATTTTCGGTCAAAATATATCAACCGTATCCCCGGCGACATGTCGCCGGGGAAAACCTCTCCATAATTTAGCTGACTTTTCTACGAGACTTCGTGCCACGTAGGATCTATTTTTGTCGTTTAGTGATGATTCCCCAGCGACACTTGTCGCCGGGGAAAACAGCGATGAGGAAACTGGTAAATGTGGTAGTGATGGTATGTCAATGGGAACATCAACCAAATATTTGTGTATATTTTGAATATGAAAATTTAGGTTTGCAGATAATATATACTACGTAAGAGATTTTTTCATTATGAGTTGACTGGAATTATTTCTAAGCATATAATGATGGTACAAGGCATAAGAGATAATTAGGCTTGAATATAAAAACATGCATCATTTCAACCCAAATTATTGGGCCTATGTCCTCTCCATAAAACTTTATCTATCGTTTTGGTATTTGGACATGTATTGGCTTAAAATCGTAGACCATGTAAGGCAAGTTTTTTCTCTAAATTCAAATTGCTTACCTACTTTAACATTGTTAACTACTCTTTTTCAAGTCATCAAAGTTTAGCTCGAAAGAGATGTGACATTCGTTGGAAGTTGTAATCCGAGACTTTTAAATTTTCAATAGCGCGTAGCTAAGTTGGTTTCAGACGAGACATAAGGCTTGTAAAATCCTTAGTCTTTTAGGATTTCACATAATAAATTTTATTTAAACTCGCATGTGGATGTAGAAAATATTTCGGAATATAGAACATCGTTTAGTATGGACGTATGTATAATTAAAGATCGAAATTGGTGTCCACTCAAACATGTTATACAGTACGAAAGCAAAATTGAAAAATGGATATATACAAATTCTAGAGATCAATATTTTTTTTCAAAGAACATCACTTTCTTGCGAGTTTGCAGTTTTCTTAACTTGCAAGAAAGTGAGTGACTCAAAGCTTAATATTATTCAAGACACATATAACCCACATACAATATGATATATTAGTAACCCACAAATTCTTTCTTCAACCAATATGGGATGAAATGTTAGGATAAAAGGTTAGAAAACGATAACAATGAAATTATATGTTGTTATTGCTATAAATATGAAAGATTGCAAACATTTACATGTGATTTTTTCTAGGAAATTATACAGTTTACTTATCTAGAATCATTATGTAGAATTTATACACCGTTGAAGGAAATACGTTTTCAGGTCATGAACATTGAAGTACTTGTATATTATGATTTTAATTTTGGTCCTGGTTGTTTAGAAAACATATTATGCCGATCACTACACATTTTTGAATGCTCTATAAATTACGAATGTACATAGTTTCGTTCGCAAGTAGCTAGGAAAAGTGAAGGACTAACATACTTACCTCAAAAATCTAAAAATACGCAGCTAGGAAATCCTTGACGCTTATAGTCTGAATGTTTATAAACTGTTTTGATATGTGTTGTTCTTATCAATCTTATCGTAACATATTTTTTGTATTTTAATCAAAACAATTACTGTAGGATATACACAATGTCAGCATATTAATGCATTTGCTTTTGCATTCAGAAAGTTTAAGAAAAACATAATACTATTCAAAGAAACATTTAACCCACATACACTTATTGTATATAAGTAACCAACAACTTTTATCTTGTGTTAGATCATATATGTATTAATTTTGCACGTCATTTTCGTTGTTTTTAAGTAAACATCTTCCGGTAATCTTTTTTGCATTTAAATGAAAAGAATTAAGATATACACAATATACTTCACTTTTACATTTTTATTATTTCCTTATTTACTTCTAAAATATAATTCCTCTGTAACCTTTGTGAGATTAAAGATTAAAATAGTTTCCACCAAAACATGTTTTACGGTAAGAAAAAAAAAAACTAAAAAAATTGTCAAGAGTTCATATGATGAGTTTACAAGTTATCAACATGTTGCGAGTCAAATTTATAACTCACAGATGTTAACCGCTTGAAAACATCACATTATTCTAAAAAAGTAACACTTGCATACATTATGGTATATTAGCCACAATCAGTTTCTTTCTCCGACCTACGTGGGATAAAAATTAAAGAATAGAATTTTAGAAAAGGTCACCATAAACAATAAATGATAAATTATTACACTACAAAAAAGATTTTTATGTACATGAAAAGAAAGGGATTATGCAAGAGTTGGTGAAAGAAAGATGTATTACTTGGAACACCAAATTGAAGTTTACAAGAAACTAGTTTATGTGCTTACCAAACAAGAAGGTAACAACATGAAATTATATGTTATTGTGTTTGGAAAATGAAAGATTGCGAATGTTTAAGCTTTGTCGTTGGTGCTTATAGTCATAGAGAGTAAAATGTTTTACATGTGGTTTATTTTGAACCTCATTATTGTTCGTATCAAACATCTTACCATAGCATATTTGTATTATAATAGAAGAAACTTAGGATATACACACTGTCAACATATTTTTTGCTTTTGCATTGCTATGTAACATTCACAATTCACCCAAAAATAGATAATGCGTTAAGCAATACGTAGAATGTTTTACATGTACGAAATTATAGATTACAATAGTCTCCGCAAAAAACATGCATGTTTTACTGTAATAAAGATGAAAAAAGTTACATATGTGAGATTAAAGATTACAATGGTTTTACCAAATCATGTTTAATAGTGAACAATAAAAATTAAATTGAAACAATAAATAAACATTATAAAAAAAAATCAAGAGTTTATATAATAATTTCCTTCGTACATGTTTTTAACATGCACAACCCATACACACTACCATATATTAGTAATCCATAATTTCTTTTTTGAGCCTATGCGGGATAGGATGTTAGGATAGATGGTTAAAATAGGTCTCCATAAAAATAAGAGTAAACTCCAAAATACATCCCTGTGGTTTACCTCATTTCGCACCATACATCCCTCACCCAAAAGTTTAGACAGATACATCACCCCGTTAGTAAACGTTTGACTATATACATCCACAAGGACGAACGGTGCAAAAATTGGGTCGTTAACTTGGATACGTGGCAGTTAAGTAAGGGTAAGTTGGTCATTTTATCTCCCAGCTACTTCACTCTTTTATCACTTTCAGTCATAAACACACACCCAAATCAAAAATCCCAACTCAAAAACACAATCAAAAACAATAATCCCAAATCAAAAACACACATCAAAAACCCAAATCAAAAAACACAAATCAACTATCCTTATTTAAAGAAAAAAAAAAGAAAGAAGAAGATCAGGTTCTTCTTATCTCTTCTCTCTCACTACATGCGCCTCCACCTCCTCTCTCTCTCTGGCGAACGAAAACAGCAGCAACAACCATACCGCCACACAGCCATCATCACCATCCACCACTCCTCTTAAAGATCATTACACAAACCCTTAAATCCCAAATCAGAATCACTTCCACAGACCCTTAAAGATCATTACACACCAAAGGAAAACTCTTCATCAATCTTTTTTCGAAGATAACTTCTTTTATTTATCCGAACAATTAAAGGAATAGATAAAAACATATTGTTTTCACCTCCCTTTGATTCGGTTTAAATGAAAACGTTTACAATACATAACAAACGAACACCTACCTGATAATTTCTCAAAGATCTTGAAGCCGTGGTACTTAGGTGCCTCGTTATAACAAGAGAACAAATGAGTGTTGATGTTTGTGGTTGAGTACGTGTGAGGAGTTAAGAAAGAACGAGTGATTTATACTCGTTTTTTTATTTCTTGATCTGTTACAGAAAAAAGGAATGGGGGCGTAGGGTTGATTGATTGTGTTAAGAGTATGTTTTATACGGGTTACCAGGGTTAGTGATTCTGATTTTGAGAGTGCAAGTGATTATGATTTGGGATTTTTGTTTTTGATTGTGTTTCTGATTTGGGATTTTTGTTTTGGATTGTGTTTATGACTAGAAGTATTAAAACATTGAAGTAGCTGGAGATAAAATGACCAAATTACCCTTACTTAACTGCCACGTGTGCAAGTTAACGACACAAATTTTGCACCGTTCGTCCTTGTGGATGTATATAGGCTAACGTTTACTAACGGAGTGGTGTATCTGTCTAAACTTTTGGGTGAGGGATGTATAGTGCGAAACGGGGTAAACCACAGGGATGTATTTTGGAGTTTACTCTAAAAATAAATAAATGAATAAAAAGTACACTACTATTAATTAAATCTTTTTAAGAACATGAAAAGAAATAAGAGATATTGGAACAGTTGGTAAAAGAAAGAAAGAACACGGATAACGTAAAGTTACATGTTGTCATTGCTTGAAAAACGAAATATTACGGAGGTTCCGTTTACTTATCTAAAATCATTTGAGGAGAAATTAAATTGGCAAATGTTTTTAAAAAGTATAATACTTGACATTATTTGCTTTTATGGGTAGCGAATAAATTTTTTTGCTTTTATTAGTACTTTTCTTTTAAATTCATCATTTTTAGGGTATTATATGACATTTTTACCCTTAAAAAAAATTCTATTAGTTAAAAGGGGCAAAAAGTAAAAAAAAAAATCGTAAAATACCTTAAAAAGATGAATTTAAAAGAAAAATAAGCACCAAAACTTTAGGTCGTCATGTGGATAAACTTTAGGTCGTCATGTGGATATAAAGCCACGTGTTTAGGTGGTCATGAATATATTTCTTTTTAATATAATATGATTATAGGATAGCGTTTACTTATCTTTAATGTGGAAATCAATATGTCGTTGAATGCATTACGTTTGTGGTTTAGAAATGTTAAAGTATTTATGTATTTCATTACTTGTTTTGTTTGTTTTGACTATAGGTTAGAATCTTATTCTTTCTATATACTAAAAGGCGTACATGTTTGTATGCAATGCAAACCTTGCTACAGTAAAACGTTTAGCATTAATTACAATCTATATCAAATTAACCAAAATGGTCCCTAAGGTGCAAGAGTCTTTACAGCCTAGGTCCCCACCATTATTTCATTATGTTGTACATTGGAATCAAGATTGATTATTTCTCAAAAGATCAGCAACATCATTCCTTAAAAACTTCTCCATCGCATTCCTTTTTCGCCTTATTAGCTCGATGCCTCGATTCGGTTCTTCGTCATCTTTGTTTCCGACTTGCTGTAATCATTCACACATAAAGAAGACATCAAAACAACATAAACAAAAACAACATAAACAAAAACAACAAAAAAGATGATTTTTTTTTTTCAAGAAATGTTTTATAAAAAAAATTTACAGAACTTGAAAAAAGAATTGCCATTGAGTTTAAACAAAATATTACAAATCCTTATCCGAAATCCAAATCGGACCAAAACAAATCCAACCACAACACAGGCTAAATCCCACGCACTATAATCCTAACCCTTGCCTCGACGTGAAGGGTTTTAACAAAGAGAAAAAGCGAAGGGGAGGGGCTATGGTGGCGACGTTAGTGAAGCAATGGTGGTGGTGGCGCGTGGGGGTGTTTCGTGGCGATTCACGAGCCGAGAAGCTCCAGAAATGAAGAAGACGAGCCGATCTATTGAATCGGCTAAAAAAAATATTGCCGGAAAATATTCCGGCGACGGTGGTGGCCGGAAGTGGCGGTGGTTGGCCGGAGGTGGGAATGGCCGGCGGTGAGGAGTGAGAGAGGAGAGAAAGAGTGTGTGTGTTTAAGAGAGAGAGTGAGAAAGAAATAAATGAGATAAAAAAAACATTTATAAAAGTTTAAGGGACCAATCATGTGCAAATAAAACTAAAAGGTTAGTAGTGAAAATAGAGGCGCAGGGACCAAACTTGCCAAGATGGATGAACTTTTCATAAAACACACTTTGAGAGCCATTTGACGTACCAAACGGACTCGAAAAATTACGAAACTTGCATCATTGTTCACGAAATAATTTTTATGATAAAAACAAGTATAAATACACATAACTCTCATGAAATCAATTTTCTTCGCAATTACGGTTCGTTTTATACTTTCTAGGTTCTGCCGGTTTAATCAAGAGACATGGCATCGACGTTTACTATAACAACATTGTAACACCCGCAATATACTGACCTAAAACTATCATACGACCCATACCTTTCTCGACCGAAGGCATAAGTAGTAGTTTAAAGCTCGATCGAAGCGGCAGTTATCAACAAAAAATATCTGAATTGGGTATCGGGGGCACGTATAATAAGATCCAAAATCTCTAAAAAAACACTTAATAAAAAACGATATAGAAAAAAAATTCTTACTCATATAAGAATTATTATATCAAACCTACTTGCCTATTAACGAAACAGAGCAGTCCAAATATTCAAACCAAATAATTACAGAAACAAATTTTTCGGTCATTCATTAGTTCCAAATTCACGTCTACAAAAGTAATCCCGCTGCATCGCGCGGGTTTCCAGGCTCGTTATGTTGAAAAGAGAACATATGTTAACATCTTTTTATAAAGCAGCTAGGCAAATCCTTAATATACTTGGAGGTAATATGTACGAGTATTATTCGTAAAGAGTTAATTGAAAATATTTGTAAGCATATAACAACGACACAAGCTATAATAGGGCCTGAATACAAAGAATTAAATAAGACTTGCAAGATCCTTGGTCTTTTTGATATTCTCGGGATTAATGTACTTATAAACGTGCGTGCGTGGTAGTGAAAAAGATTTTGGAATATAGAAAATCATTTAGTATGGAGTATGGACCTATGAGTTTAGAAATCTTGAATATTCAAAGTCGATAAGTGTAAAAAAAAAAGGGATTATTACAGTACAAAAACGATTTATATGTGCATGGAAAGAAACTAATAATGCAAGAGTTCATGAAAGAGAGATATGTTACTTGGAACTAAAAATTCAAGTTTATAAGCAACTTTTCATGGTTTTAGAGCACGAAACATGAAGGTAACAACATGAAACTATATGTTGTGTGAAAATGAAAGATTGCAAGTGTATAAGCTTTGTTCTTTGTGCTTATGAGCTAATGGATGAGACACATTTTGGCTGTGGAGTTAGACCATGGGTTTATTTTGCACCTCATTATTGTTCTTATTAAACATCTTACATACAAAAAGACTTGCTCATATACTCATTGTCAACATATGTTTGCTTTTTCATTGCTATATAAACTTACAAGTTATACAACTATGATTAACATATGTTCATTTCTTAGATGTTTTTATATGGGTATGTATTATCTAACGATACATACTTACATATGTTGCTTGTTGAGTTTAATTGTACGTGAATTTATTAGCTCAATTTTCAAGTATAGACACAATTGCGAATTTCATTTTTAAATCACACTATAGTGTTGTTTTATACTAACATTTAACAATTTAAAAACTGTATGACATTATTTGCATAATTTATGTTTTCTTTCTAATTTTGGCGTAATTATTTGTCAACCAGGTTACTTAATGTTATGACATTAGCAAAATTGAGCGACCTCCGATAAAAAGAATAAAGAACGATACCCAAAAAAAGTTAAAAAGATCAAGAATTCGTATTAATTATCAAGATTATGGCATCTTCATGCTTTGTATTGTTAGCTTGCTAATGTTTCAAGGAAAAAGAGGCATAATCATGATAATGTAATACTAATCTAGTCACAAGAAACTCACATGCAATACAAAAAAGATGTAGAATATTATTGTTATACAGTAACATATATATAGTTTTTGGAATGTATACTACCTGCCCAATTACATCTTCTACTTCAGACTTCCACATTTCGGAGTTTTGATCGTCGCTCTCATGTATAGTTTTATATAAGAATCGTTGCAAATGAATCTTCTACTCCAAACTTCCACATCTTAGAGTTTTCGTCATTGCTCTCGTGTATATAGTTTTATACATGAATCATTGGAAGAGGTTATTATTTCATTGGTTTAGATTATACTCTTACGGTCTTCATGATGTATTTACATATCAGTCAAATTCATACAAAAACAAAAACAAAAAGATAGGAGTGACTAAATGCACAAACAGATGATTATACTCTTACTGTGTGGTTCATAGCATTTCAGCAATATTTGTCTCTCAAGACGACGAGACTCATGAATGCGTTTCCACTCAAAAGGGATTTCCTTGTATCGATTGGTATATCTTATGAGTAAGTGTTGCTATTAGTTTTATTAGTAGACACTTTAGGAAAGTCAAAGTTCATTTGAAAACTGACTTCTATATCATTCTTTGGTCTTCAGCTCTACTTTCTAATTAGACGTTCTTAGGATAGATATTCATTTAAATAGCATGAACGACAGCTACATTATAATGTTACTCAAAGGATGTAGATCGATAGGCACCACCCCACCGAGGTGCCGACCTGACCCTTCTCCAAGGACTAAGCCCCATGCAATGATCTCCTGTCCCAACAACCTAATAAAAGTATCCGTAGTGTGGGTTATGGACCTTTAGTCTTTAGATATAGACATCATTGAATATTCAAACTCGATAAGCATCTAAACATGATGATTGAAATAGAAGTTGTTGAGATCGTGACTATTGTTCTTGTGTATGTGTAAGATCACATTAGAACGGAAATATGTATGGTATTATCTAGATGAAAATAAGATAAGCCAACTCGTAATGAACATTCAACTGTGATTAAAATATGCTCATTACCTGGTGAAATTAAAGATTAAACATGTTTTAAAGTACCAAATCAGAAAATAAAAAAATAAAAAGCTAAGAGTTCATATGCGTTTTCTAATACTTCAAGATGTGCTAGATTTTTTCAAGCAAGCACACTATGATCCATTAGGAAACATAATACTATCCTCAGCATATCAAGCACACATAAACTTATGATATATAAGTAACCAACAACTTCTATCTTGAGCCTATGTGGGATAGAGTGTTAGGATAAAATGTTACAAAATATCTTCATAAAAAAATTGGTAAGAAAGAGATAATGCAAAAGCTCTTAACAGTTAGTGAAAGAAAGATTTGTTACATGTGAAGTTTATTAGCAACTAACTTATCTGTTTATAACACGAAACATAAAGGCAACAACTTGGATTAAATAATCTATCATGATTTTTACTAAGCAAAAAGTATTAGCGTTTACTCATCTCAATTCGTTTATATAGAAATCTATATGTTGTTGTATACTTATGTGTTCAGGTCATGAATACAAGTCCTTGTTATGTTGTGATACTTGTTTATGTTTGTTTAAAAAACTTGTTCTGCCGAGCTCAGATCATTAAGCATTTATTGATTTGTGTGTAACTAGGAAACATTCATATCTCTTGCGTATGCTTGAGATAGTTCTTCGCCTTGTAATAGTCCTTTGAATAATTGGTTTTAATATACATGAAAATTAAAATTGATTAATAGAGTTACTTGAAAATATATTAAGAGAAACTGAGTGGTCATTATGAGCATCATCCATCACTACTGTCAACGTAACACCAAATACGTTTAACCTCTCGTCACTCTCATCTATTTTACTTCAACGTAATCGCTACAATCACTGACAAAAAATAAACATTAAGTTTGATTGCGGTTCAAAGCACGAGTCGATGAAGGCCACCACGAGCTAACCACTTGCCGTATCACTCTCAAAGCATGAATATATATCTACCAAACTATATATGTACACATGCTATTTGTTCTATTCTAAAATCAAACATCAAACTGCAATCACACTAAGTATATTCCATATATTTTTACTTTATATCCTTTTCAAGCGACATATATCTAGATTGTTTTGCGACATTATAGACGTATCTCGTTGTAAGTGAGAAGGTTATTATGTCATTGGTTTAGATTATGCCTCTTTTTCATACTTGATCTTATTTATTTATGTAATACAAAAAACTCAATTTCAGGATCTTGAAAATGTAATACATCTTTTTCATACTTGATCTTATCCATTTTCGACATCGATCTTGAAAATGTCTTATTTATTCAATGTCTTATTTATTCTACGAAAAACTCAATTTCAGGATGCCAGTATTGTAATGAAGCGGGTCCAAGTATGAAAATATGAAATGCTCCTCAAATCTCATTTAGCCTGAATCAGCAGGTAGGCTTTCCATATATCCAAGAACGGATTATATTAATGTTCCGTTCATTTTTCATGCATGTGCTCAGTAATTCTACATAGCAATATCTACGGTCCACCATCTTTCAGAGAGTACATATGTAAATGTCCTTTCCACACACCAAAAGTATCTATTTTGGCCTAGCATATAGTTTACCTAGTTATATAGGCTGTCGGGTCGGGAAAATAAGCTCATAAGACCCTTGCTGTAATGGAACTAATGCTTAAACAAATAAAATTACCGTATTACTTATTCATGTGACATTCTAGTTCGGGTATGTCTCACCTTTGTTGGGTTGGTTCGTTGTCCATTTCTCCATTAGGGTAGCCAACACTTGTCGTCCATACTTAACTAAGCGTGTGCAGAAAGTGGATTCGTACTGAGAAGAAGAATACTGGATTGACCAGTACCAAAATTGGCCAGTTTTCATCCCTTACCCAACTTATATGACCTGCCATTTTTCCACATCTACACTAGTATGCTTGTCTTCATTATGTTCTACTAACACCAGTATCAAAAATATATTTTTTTATCAATGAAGCTGATTTGAAAAGCATGACCGCAAAAGAAACTGGTTTCAAACCCGAGGAGCAAAAAGTGGTGTTAAGAGGAAGGGAAATGGGTGTAAAGAGTAATACAAAGGTGATCTTTATCGAGAATTTACTTACCAAAAATGAGGATTGTGAAAACGGTGAAGAAGTAATGGAAACCATTGCTGCCAAAATGATGTTGGTTGATTTTGGGACAAAATTATATCGTGGATAAAACCTATTGCGTTGAAAAGTACGGTTGTGGGTATTATTTCTCGTCTAGTGGTGGCTGCTACGGCCTAGCTACTTCATTTGGCAAGAGAGGAATTTTCGTTTATTCAAGAATCAAGTTCATTCTACTTTCGGGATATCATTGTGTATGATGTGAGGCTCAAGCTTATTACATGTCGGTTCAAGAAGAAGCAAAGTGTGGCTAGAGCTTTTTAGTCGTATATGTCTATGTTTGTTTAATGTCTCATGCATTCGGCGTGTCATTGCATGTAGTTCGGTGATACGTTACGCTTGTTAGTGCCTTATTAATGTGGTACTCAACCACATTTATGTACTTAAATGTTTTTTTAATTAATATATTTATCAGGGTGAAACCCTTTTAAAAAATAACAATAAAGATGCACTGTCTATTTTTGGGTGAATTGGGGATGTTATATAGCAATGCAAAAGCAAAAGTATGTTGACAATGATTATTGACTAGATTTTTTTTGTTGTTAGTTTTTTGTTTCGTGCTCTAAAACCATATAAATTAGCTTATAAACTTGATTTTTTTACTTCCAGGTAACATATCTAATTCTTTCCATGTACTTACAAATCTTGTTTATGCTGTAATTTTTTGTTTAATAAAGACATTTTCAAACATTTTGTTCTTTCATTTTATCCCACATAGGTTGGAGAAAGCAATTATTTGCGACTAATATACCATAATGTATGTGAATGTTATGCGTCTAGAATAATATGATGTTTTCACGGTGATCGTATCTGGCGAGTTAAGGAAACTTAACTCACATGTTACACATCATGTGAAAACTCATATGAACTCTTTAGCAAATTTTCAATTTTTTTTTTCTCACATGTTGATTGGAATGCGAAAAGAATAACCGTGAATGTTTCTAGTAACAACTCAACAGTCAACAACAACTAATATACTATTCATACACATATTAAAACCATCTAAGAACTTAACATATATTAATAACAGCTGAAAATTCATAGCGAGGATATCCTTTGAATTATCTTTCTTTTCTTCGAGTGCCATGTATCTTCGTGAAAGGTTTATATTGATGTTTCCAAATATTCAAACATGGTTGATATTGATGATTCGTTCATTTGATGTGCATGTATCGATAATTCTTCATAGCAATATCTACGGTGTCTTTCCACACACCAAAAGTATCTATTTTGGCCTAGTATATGGTTTACCTAGTTATATTGCAAAACCTGGCTGTCGGGTCAGGAAAATAAGCTCACAAGACCCTAGCTGCATTTGAGAAAATTCTTAAAAAAACATAATTATCGTATTACTTATCCATGTGAAATCCTAGTTTGGATTTGTTTCACATGTGTTGGGTTGGTTTGGTCAAAGTATATTAGGGTAGCCAATACTTGCTGTCCATACTTAACTAGGCATGTAGAAAGTGGATTGGCACCGATAAAAAGAATACTGGATTGACCCGTACCAAAACAGTAGAATTGTCCAGATTTTAGAATATGTAAGCGTCTTGTGCGTTATTACAAGTGAATATCATTTTGTATTGCTTGAAAGTATATAAAATCGTAATCTTTCACTGTTAGAGTTATAAAAAAACATGCTCTAACAACATGTTTGAGGTTATACAAATTGTTACGTTCATGTTTCATGTTCTAACTCGGGCATTATTCCTTTCATTATTTCTTTTTATAAATTAGTTGCTTCTAAACTTCAGTTTTGATGATTTAAAAAAATCTGGCAATTTGTGGGATATGTTGGTAAACTACGGAGTAAAGGAACTCTTAAAAATAAATTCTTTAAATTAAGAAACAATAAAAATGTAAAAGTGTATCTTAATTCTTTTGATTCAAACGCAACCTACGAAATAAATACATTTACAATCTAACTCAACATGCAACAACCAATATAATTCTCATTAGATAATTCATGCACATATCAAAACCTTTTGATGGCATGAACATATTTTCATCATAGAAAATTCATAATTAGGATATCCTTTAGGAATATCTTATTTTTCATCTAGTGATGTACATATTTTCGTTCAAATGTGATCTTACACAAATACAACAACGATAGTCACGATCCACAACTACTATTTCAATTATTATGTTTAGATACTCATTGGCTTTACATATTCGAGGATGTCTAAATCTAAAGGTCTATAATCCACGCTACGGTTCCTCTATTTTTTTCCGAATCTTATTTGCAAACACGCGCAACTTCTTGGTATGAGAATTTCTACAAGACTTTGACCGGATTTTAGAAATCTAGCTTCTTTCTAGGTTACTTTTTCTGGAACCAATTGAGCTACGCACTTTTTTTGAACAAACTGAGCGACGTGTCAAAGGAAAAAATTTAAGTTTTTTTGCCACAATTTTTTTACAAATTTGGCACATATTTCTAGCTAAAAATAAGACGAGCCATACTTGATGACTATAAAAAGAAGTGAACGGATTTATACACGTAAAGCAATCGAAAATAAAAGAAATATTGTCTTTTTGTGTTTGTCGTCCACGCAATTTAAGCCATTATATGTCCTAAGAGCATGTAGTTAGAAAGTTGAGTTGAAGACGAAATATGTAGACAGAGTTTCTTGGTCTCACGTCTACTAACAAATTGGGAACTTATAAACGGGACACGTCTATAATGTCACAAAACAATCTAAATATATATATATATATATATATATATATATATATATATGTGCACTTTCATTCAATTCCAATTCAATAAGTTCGGTCCGAAGCAAGTATCATGATACATAAGCGATTTCACATAAGTACACGCTTAGAGAAAATCTGCTATAACAACATATAATGTCATGTTATCCTTACAATCATGTTTCATGCTCTAACTCTAGCATTATTTCTTTCTGTGCATGTACATATAATTACTTTTATAGAATATTTATTATAGAGAACTATGCCATCCTTTTATCCTAACATTCTATCCCACAATACTATCCCACATAGTTCGAAAAATTAAGTTGTTGGTTACTAATATACCATATTGTACGTGAGTTGCTTGTAATCAGTCTAGTATTATGTTTTCAGCTATATGATAGACTTCATGCTTAGAAAAGTTTGCAAGCTAATAATACATAGCATAAGGGCTTTCGTATGGCTGAGAACTAATATAAATTCTTGATTTTTTAGTATTTATTAGTTTCTTTCTTTATTCTATTTTTTATCGGAGATTGATTAATGTAGGTAGAATCGTTTCTTGATATAGGGTTTTGGTGTTGCAAAGAATAACAAATGGAAGTGAAGTAAATTAACCATTTATGTAAGACTTTCAAAGAAAATAGAAATTATCAATCATGTTGCCATTGGGAATGTTATATATGGCAATGCAAAAGCAAGAACATGTCTTTAAAAGATTAAAACGACCGGAGAAATCTAGACCTCGTGCACCCAATTTTGGTGTTGACTGACCCTTCCCTAATGACATAGACCATTTAGCTAGGATACGAGATTGAACCCATGAGTCATTTCTCTTTAAGTCATTTTTTCACCGGTCAGCTATATGTTTGCGATGGAGTAGTGATACAAAAGCAAAAATATGTCTAGCGACAGTGGGTATATCGTTATAATGATTAAAATACCGAAATATTGCGGTAAGTTGTTTGACAATAGCAATTACTAGTAGTGACGTGAAAAATAAACCCAATAGTCTAATACAAGAACCAAAATGTGTCTCATTCATTAATTCAAAGTTTCATACACATATCGAAACGATTCATTAACTATAACATTTTACAGTTTATGACTATAATAAGCCTAAACACATAAACTAGTTTTCTGCTTATTTTTGTTTATAATAAGCCTAACATTTTACAGTTTATTGCCAAGCTGCTTATTTTTGGATTTTGACGTAAGCATGTTTGTCATAAACTTTACCTAGCTACTTGCAAACATAAATTGTATATTTCAGCATTCAAAACATGCTTACTAAACAGCATAACAAGTTTTCTAAACAATCTAGGGCTGAAACAAGTATCAAAAGACTATGAAAAAAAAAAAAATAAATAAACCCTCCAACGTTCATGACTTGAAAACATAATCCCACATTGGTTGAAGAAATAAATGGTTTGTAAGTAATATAATGTACTCTAAGTAAGGCACATATGTCTAGCATAGTATAATGTTTCCAGATAAGCTAGTCTCTTGCAAATTAAAAATACTTGTTAGAACTGCATTATCTGAAAATTCATATAACTTCTTACTTTTTGTCCATTTTTCATTTTTGTTTCTTTACTCTAACGATGCTCTATATTCCCAAATATTTTCTACAGCCAATGGCGAATTTAAATAACAGTTGTTAATGCATTCATAAAAAGCTAAGGATTTTTTATAATTTTTATTTCTTGTCCAAAACCACTATTAAAAAGTGTAGGACCGCTACTTCCAAACCTATTTCGCATATCATTCGAGGTAATCTTAAGAGGAACTACACTTTGATGACTTGAAGAAGAGTAAACTAGTCTCGTAAAGACATTTTGGTTATCATCCACGCAATTTGAGCCACTATAAGGGTCCAACTATTGGACGTAGGCCCATTATCTTTTATGTCTTCTACTCTTGTTATATGCTTAATAAGAGATACTAACATAAGTACTTTTTTTTAGGCGCAATTCCATATTTACCCAACTTAAATATGATAATATCATATTTACCCAAAACATGCTTTAAATGCATTCAAATATATATGACATTTTCATGTTATAGATTGGGTAAATATAGAATTATCTTTTTTTTTAGCATACTTGAGATTTTAGCCTAGGGCCAAAACAAACGAAACAAGTATCATAATATAGAAACATTTTCCCCATACAGCTCAACACATATATAATTCATGTGTATCACAGTAATAAAAGATATGACGTACGTTATCAAATCCGTATATGATAAACGATTGTTTGGCTACTTATTTTTAGATTTTGACATAATTGCTCATCTGATAACCATGTTTCTCAAAAAGTTTGCTTAGCTACTTGCAAACCTAGATTTGTGAATTCATAATATACGCATTGACGATTCAAAACTGTGTAGTGATCGGCATAATAAGTTTAGTAAACTGTAAACAACACATGGCCATAACATGTATCATAATGCAAAATTATTTTAACCTCCATAACCGAAAAACGTAATTCATTCAGCGATGTATAAGAGTTCTTCGAGAATGATTTTGGATAAGTAAATTCTAACCTCTTGTTCTTAGAGAAAACAACAGGTTTTTTTAGTTCAATGCTTAAACATCTGCAATTTTTCGTTTTTAGAGCAATAACAACATATACTTCCATGTTATCCAAGATGTTCCCTTCATTATTCGTGCTCCGAACACCCCAAATTAGTTCGCTTCTAAATTTCAATTTGGAGTTCCATGCAACAAATAGTTCTTTCAACAAGTGTTGATAACTCTTGCATTATATCTTCTTTCAATGTACATAAAAATCTTTATATGATATGAAGACTTGTCTAACTATTGATCTTAGCATTTTGTCCCACATTGATTGAAGAAAGAACTTATTAGTTAGTTATATACCCTAGTATATGTGGGATACATGTGTCTAAAAGAGTATAATATTCTCATGTTCATTACTTTCTTGATTGGTTACAAATTTAAATTGTACGAATCCATTAATTCTTAAACTTGTATGAACTTTAAACTTTTTTTCTACTATTTTTTAAATTATAAAACATGTTTTGGCTGAAAACGTTTAAATCTTTAGTTTCGCGTAGCTTATGAAGATAATATATTTTTGAAGTCAGTTTAAGAATGACTAAAAGCTGAGAAAGAGTGTGAGTAACAATCATATTACTCAATTTTGTTTTGTTCATTGTAATGTAAGTACTCTCTTAACATACTGAGATTTTAACCAAGTGTCAAAACAAGTATCATAACATAGGAATACTTTACCTAAATAGCGGAACAGATAATTCACGAAGGCGTTTACCGGTTTCTGCTTGAATATATGCATTCATAATTAAAAAAAAAAATGCTTAGTGATCGACACAATAAGTTTTTTATATAATCAAGGGCCAAAACTTGTATCATATTACATAAAAATTCTACAGATTATAACCCGAAAACGTGATATATAGATTACAACATAATCGATTCAATGCCCGTTGTGTAAAGGGCAACCCGACTCTCATGGGCACTTGTTTTTCGAATGTTCCTTCTCGAGAAAGTTATGGGCTATGGTCTTGAAGGAAGCTTATCTACCAAACGTATCCCCCATTTGGAACGATATTCTTGATTGGCTTATTCCTATTTCGAAGAGTAACAAGGTAACGAGTATTGTGGGGAGACTTGTACTTGCAACTACTTCTTATTTTATATGGCGGGAACGGAACAACAAAATTCATAGTAAGCCGCCTAAAAAATATGAGGATGTTGTGAAAATCATTTTGGACACGGTTCGTTTGAAGCTAGCGTCGATAAGGTTCAAAAGGAATATGAGGGCTGCCAAGCTAATGCAAATTTGGAAGATTTCGAGTGGTTCTGAAATAATTAGTTGATTAATTTAAGTTGATGTCGTTGGTTTGTTCTTCTAAGAGTAGTTCAATGCTAATCTTCGTGTACTTAACACTTACTTATTTTTTATATATTTACCGGGTATAAACCTTTTAGCCAAAATAAAAAAAAAAAAATGAATTGATGATTTTTTTTACTTTTCTTGGTTATCTTCGGAGGTTGCTAAGTTTTGCTATTACTTACCTGTAAGTTTGTGCACCCAGGAACAAAGAGAGAGCCAAAGAGGAAAGAAAAACACAGAACGCAAAGAACCAGGATGTGGACTGGGGGACACGAATACACCGAGTCCAACCCACGGCGCCGTAAGCGGGTCGAATCTTCCGGAAAGCACATAACAAGCCCGGGGGAGGGGGCTGAAGCAGTGTGCGTGTGTCATTCCTTGGCACTGTCCTCGTTTCGAGTACAGCGCTGGGCACCCGCCCACCGGGGTCCGCGAACCCGTGCAAGACGGGGGGGGGCGCTGCGGCGGGGGGCCACGGAGGAGGGCGGTGTCAGGAATCAAGAAAGGGGGGCGGAAATGATGACGGGATCGCCCCTAGAATGTTCTAAGCGGCTTCGCCGCGGTCTCGTGTGGCGGTGGGCGCGCAGAGGGAGAGGGCGACGGTGGTGTTGCGGGGCGGCGAGCACCCCCGTCGTTCATGCACGAGTTTAAAAAAAACCAACGCGGGCGTGGGTGGGGGAGGCCGGAAAACGCATAGGGACGCGGAGTTGGAGGAGGGGGGGGCGCGGTGCGACAGGCATGGGGATGCAAAAAAAGACGAGAGGGGACGAGGACAGTAGGGGGCTACAGCGGGCACCGGGGGACCATGGGTCGTGTCTACATCTTGAACGTCGGACGGGAGCCAGGGGGAAGGGGGGGCCCCGGGCCAAACAGCAAGCATGGGGTAGATGGAGGGGGGCGCAGGGGGAGGCAGGGATCGGGGGGCGACGGACACGGGGCGAACGGCCGAGAAGGTCAGTAGATCCCACAGAGTGAAAGGAGAACCGGTACGCGAAAAACAGGGGGGGTTGAAAAGCATGGGTGAATCGGAGGAGCCCAGGGGCAGAAGAGGAAAAAGGCGGGGGGGGGGGGAGAAAGGGAGGGGAGAACAGTTAAGGGGGTCAAATACGCAAAGTAAAGGAAAAGTGAGCTAAGGAAGGGAAGGAAACTAACTAGTAAGAGAACACTCTACAATGAAGGGCGGGGGGGGACCGGGGAAGAGGCTACCCACTGGAATCGTGTAGGGTGAAAAAAACACATAGGGGGGGAAGCCAAGGGAAGAAAGAATATAGGGGGAAAACATATTAAAAAGGGTATAAGTCGTCGGTGAGTTATTAGTTAGGAGTAGGAATGGGGGGGGAAAGGGAAAAAGAAGGGGGGCAAAGGAGGGGGAGGGAATAACAGATGGACAATTACGTGCAAAATAATCTATGACTAATTTAACGAAAGACAAGTTTCTTTTTTCTTTTTGTAGAAGCCAATAAGTGGAAATGCATACAAATAACGTGACTCACATTGTTCTTTCATTCAATTCTGATTCCGGTAATATGATCAGATTTTGAGACATAATAGACTTGCACACGTACATGTCAACATGACTCACATTATTAGAATATATAGTTTCATTTACGAAAAGATTTTGCTTGTTTTAGTTTACTAAAAAAGTAGTGGTAATGGAACTAGCGAGCCATGTAAGCTTTGAGAGTGATACGGTAAGTGGTTAGCTCGTGGTGGCCTTCATCGGCCGTGCTTTGAACTACGAGCAAACTTAACGTTTTTATTTTTTGTCAATTAAAATAGATGGGAGTGATGAGAGGATAAACGGATTTGGTGCTAAGTTGACAGTAGTGATGGACGATGGTCGTTATGCCCACTAAGTTGCTCTTAGTATATTTTCAGGTAACTCAATTAATCAGTTTTAGTTTTTCATGTATATTTAAACCAATTATTCGATGGAATTCCGGTGATATTCACATGAATGTTACAAGGACAAGAACTATCTAAAGCATACGCAAATTAGTAAACGTTAATCCTTTTATCTCAGTAAAAATCATCATAGTTTCTTTTATCTAAGTCGTTGCCTTTGTGTTTCGTGTTATAAACACATAAAATTTGCTTATAAACTTCACTTTGATGTGCCATGTAACAAATTTTTCTTTCACCAACTCTTAATACCTCTTGCATTATCTCTTTCTTAATATTTTGTTATGAATATATTTTGTAACATTTTATCCTAACAATCTATCCCACATAGGCTGAAGATAGAAGTTGTTGGTTACTTATATACCATAAGTTTGTAAGAGTTAAATGTGTTGGGATTAGTATCATGTCTTTGATTATTTCAGAATTTGTCAGGTAGAAAAAATCTGGCAACTCCTGGAATCTTCAAAAACTCATTAATAATCTCAACTTTTTTCTTTTGATTTAGTACTCTAAAACATGTTTTCGTGGAGACCATATAGATATGTAAAAATGTATCTTATTAAGATGCAACATAACAAATATATACATATACGATCTAATTCAGGAGTCAACAACCAACATAATGAAATGAACAAATTTTTATCATAGTTGAAAGTTCATAACGAAGATATCCTTCGGTATATCTTATTCTCATCGAGCTAATGCCATACATATATTTGTTCTAATGTCATCTTACAATACAAAAATACAACAATGATAGTGACAATCAACAACTACTATTTATATATTCAAGGTTTGATACAACCATGCATTAGAAAAGAATACAATTTTATGAGGATTTTTTAAAAGCCATGGATTTTAGATGTCTTCTCATTCGAAACTAACTCAGCTATACATGTATGGAAATGCTATGAAGCATACACTCAGACGTTGGACGATATCAATTAAGCCAAAACACTTTATTTATATTTGTTTATCTTATGAATTTTACACAATATCTAAATATATCATGAGCAAGTACAGTTAAAGTATAAGAGACATGAGACTAAGCGGTTTAAATAATAACCTTTTCATGCTTACAACCATTCATGTATAAACTATATATATGGGAGAGCGACGACGAAGACTCTAAAATGTGGAAGTTTGAAGTAGAACATGTAAATTGGGCAGGTAGGATACATTCCAAAAACTATATATGTTACTGTATAAAAATAATGTTCTACATCTTTCACCGTTGTGACCATTTTTCTACATCTTGAGAATGTCTTACTTATTCTCGAAAACTCGATTTCTGGATGCCAGTCTTGTAACAAAGCAGCCCGAGTATGGAATGGTCCCCAAAGTGCAGTTAAACTGAATAAGCATGGAATGAGTTTCCAAAGATTAAGCATGGTATATATTTTTGGTTTTTCGTTCATTTGTTCTACATGTAGAAAATAATTTTCTACTATTATGAGTACCATTTTTCTATGGACATCTTAAATTAAATCATAAATCATATTTTAAAACATCTTTTAACTGAAAAACATCACTTTATGTGCACGTATATGGGAAAATTAGTAAATGGAAGTGAAGTAAACTAACCATTTAACCAATTTCATACATGATTACCGTTTGAAAGACTTTTCTTAATGAAAAATCACTTACTATTTTGACTCTATTGAAATGTTAGAGCTTGGTTTAAACTAAAAAGGTTACTTCTAATGGTACCACAATGTTTTGCGTCGCTACAAATATGAAAAATAAGTTGATTACAAAACATATCTATACTGCATATAAAGAGTGTATGGTCAAACTTTGAAAAATGAAATCTTGAAAGTCAAAGGTGAGAGAAATGCATTGTGTAATTAATACTTTTATTAAAACACCCTATTACTTAAAAGTACAATAATTTATTCACATTGTACAAACAATTAAAAGCATATCTATCAAATTAAAAACAACCAATTAAAACAGCCCTTATTAAAAAGTACAATAAAATTTTAATAATGTACAATTTAAACAAGCTACAGTTTAAACAAGTTACAACATAATCCAAAATATAAAATAATTAAATACACTAATTAGTGTTATTTTTATACAAATTATTAAAACACAAAGCTTCATACAAGCTAACAAGTTGATGGTATATATAGTTTTGAAAACCGGACCGGACCAAAGCGTTCAATCAGGAACCGGTGTCGCCACCGGTTCGGTTAACCAATAAAAGCCATCCGAAAACGAACCAGAGAGGACCCTTTGAAACCGATACAAACTGGTGGAATTAGGTCTCAGCGAGATCTATTTATCCGGTTAATCGTCACATGGTACCCGCCGCCGAAACGTGCTGGTACCCTGCTATACTATATATGAAGGAAAAACCAAAAGTAAAAAGTGAAAAGTTAGAAACTAAAAAAAGACATGTTGAAAACACATATTTCAAAAGGAAACTATTACTACACATCGAAAATTGGGTTGACCCGGGACGTTTCAAACCCGACGGGTTGACCCGCTTTAATTTGACCCGTTTTCGACCCAACCCATCGGGTTGACTTGGTTTAAATCGACCTATTTTTCGACCAGAACGGTTCAACCGGTTGAACCACCCGGGTCGAACCGGGTTTCAAAACATTATGTTTATTCCCCAAATCTTCAACTTTTATTATTTTTCGTTTATAACCCATAAGCTTTTTTTATCACTAAACGATCTGTCGCTATAAAATTCCGTTGCTATGCACGGGTACTCGTCTAGTTTCTTTAATGTCATACAATTTTCAACCTTTTATATTGAAACTCTATCCCACATAGGCTAAAGATAGAAGTCGTTGGTTACTTATATATTATAAGTATATGTGTGTTAAATGTCTTAAGACTAGTATTATGTCTTCGGATATTTCACTCTCTATCCGGTTGAAAAATTGGAAAGAAAAAGGAAGCGTTCGAAAACTCATATGAACTCTTAGCTTTTTGTTTTTCTCTTTATTTCGCACTCTAAAATATGTGTAATCTTTAATTTCACACAAGCTAGAAAAAAAATAACAATCTTTTAAAGTTAATAAAGAAACAATAGTAATGTAAAAATGTATTTGAATTCTGTTGATTAAAATGCAACGCACGATCTAATTCGACAATCAACAACCAACATAAATTTTTATTAGATAATCCATACACTTATCATAACCATACATGAAATGAACATATTTTTAACATAGTTGAACATTCATAACGAGGATATCCTTTGGAACAACATATTTTCATCTAGTGATATACATATTTTCGATCAAATGTGATCTTACACAAATACAACAACGATGACAATCAACAACTAGTATTTCAATTATCATGTTTAGATACTTATTGGCTTTGAATATTCAAGGATGCCTAAATCCTGCCCATTTGATACTACCACGTACGAATTAAGAATACAATTATTATGAGGATTTTTGAAAAGCCTTGATTTTAGTAGCCTCCTTGCAAAGCCTTCTCATTGGAAACCATGTAAGCTATATGCCGGCCAAAAATTTTAGATGTCTTAACCACAACTTTCAATAACTTTGGCAGGCATGTCTTTCGAGCTAATGCTAAAAGGAGCCACACTTGATGACTTGAAGCGAAGTAATTAAAAACAAGGGAAAACTTTATAAAATTATAATGAGGTTGTCGTTCACGCAATTTAAACTACTATTTGTCCTAAGAACATCTAGTTAAAGAATTCAGTTGAAGACCAAAGAATGACATAGAGACTAGTTGGATCTTACTTATTCAAACTTCGTCTTCAGTTTAAAAATTTTACTCACCGTATCTTCGGATAAATGTCTTAAGACTAGTATTATGTCTTCCGATATTTCATGATTTGCCTGGTTGAAAAGTTCTAGCAAACCTTGGAATATATGAAAACTCATACGAAGTCTTTTTTTTTTTTTTTTTTTTTTTCATTTCATTTAGTGTGGTACTCTAAAATGTGTTTAATCTTTAATTTCAAACAGGTTATAAAAGAAAACAAACATTAAAACCTAATAAAGAAACAATACAAATGTAAACATGTATCTTAATTCTTTTGAATAAAATGCTACGTGCAAAATAAACCACGGTCGATCTAATTCGACAGTTAACAATCAACGTAATTTTATTAGATAATTCATACACATATCATAACCATATATGAAATGAACAAATTTTTATCATAGATGAAAGTTCGTAACTAAAATATCCTTCAGTATATCTTATTTTCATCTAGCTAGTGCCATACATATTTTTGTTCTAATACGATCTTACAAAAATACAACAATGATAGTGATAATCAACAATTACCATTTAAATCATCATGTTTAGATACTTATCGACTTTGAATATTTAAGAATTTCTAAACCCATAGGCCCATACTCCATACTAAACAATTTTCTATATTCCCAATTTTTTTTCACAACCACGTGCGAGTTTAAAGTACATTTATTATGAGAATATCTAATAGACTATGGATTTTAAAAATCTTATTTCTTATTTGAAACCGACTGAGCAGTGGCGGGGCTAGAAAAAATTTTGTGGGAGGGCCGAAACAAAAAATTTTCCGGAAAAACATTAGATGGGAGGGCCGAGATGAAACAAAAAAAAATTTAACACATGAAATCGCGAAAAAATAAATTAACGGACTTAGGCCTAGGGGAGCCGGGACCCTTCCCGGTCCTCACTAAGCTCCGCCCTTGCAACTGAGCTACGCGTCATGAAAGAAATTAAAGTCTCGGACCACAAATTTATGCAAACAAGGATGGCTACGAACCCGCCGCGTTGCGGCGGGGCACTTGATATTTATCGCTATACCGATTACATTACGTGTGTCTGTAAGGCGTGTGCGTCTGCTACTGGTAGGTGAAAAATCTGCCATTCTTCATGCTTGTAGATAACCACCTCTTGTGCTACTGGTACTGCCAATAGAAACCCTATCGGTACACATATCTAACTGAAACCTTCTAACCCTTTGTGGAAGCACCCTTTCTTCTTCAACGTGTTTCAAGCTTTTGGTATGTAGCGACTTTGAATTACATCTGTACCAACCTTTTTTTTTGCTCATCTGTTGGGCTAGGATTTGGGGTAAGCGGGAGCGTACGCAGTCCAAAGAGCCCCTAAAAGAGTTTTTTTTTTGTCCAAACAACACCTTACAGTGTGGTCAAAACTCCAAACAGGCCGAGAAAGTTGCCTGAAACAATATGCATAAATATCGATAAATATTAAGATTGCACGAAACCATGAAACTACTCGTGTCTTGTCGAACGAACAATTACCGGAAAAACCGTACACGGCGACGTTTTATCTTCAGTCACAGCTATTTGGATATTGAATAACCTGTTTGTTGCACATAGCAATAAGCATAAGTATTTGCAACAGTCATTTGACATAAATAACAAAAAAACAGTTTAAATCCTGCCTGATAGTACCCGGCTGGACAAACCTTCTACACACTGGAGCTATTTGCTTAGCTACACAATGAGCTCGCGTGGATGCTTAGTTTATGCGTGGCTCAATGGTTGAGAAAGCAGGCGCCAAATTCCTTTCCTTTTGCGGATGCCACATCCTACAACAACAGGAATGAGGGATAAATTCAGTTTGAATTTCAAAAAAACTTCCAAGTCCAATCAATTTAATCCAAAGCCATATCAATAACCGTTTATGCATGTATAAGGGCACACAAAGACTCTGAAATAGATACGGAACATAAATGGACAATAGTACTACAAAATGACCTTTGACTGATACGTCTGGCAGGCACCGAAAATCTCCAAAGAGCATGCGTAAGCTGAGAGACAGTCCTTCCGAAATCTAAATGAGTTGAAAGGCTTGACGCCTCATTAACCTACAACACCGTTAGAAATTTTAAAAATAATGAGCACATTAAGCTCTTCTTTTGCGGCTTAATTAACAATTCCTAAACACAATAACAATTCCTAAGCACTTCAAGAAAAACAATCCCGAAGAACCTATAAACTGGTTCTTTCTTTTATCAACATCATATACTATAATTTTTATTTGGCCGCTAAAATGAAAAACACGATATTGTTTCCTTTGTTCTTTTCATCTCCAACCCGACTTCCCTCTTTTTATGATTACTACCAACTTATGCTTCAGCTTATATCATACGCGAACGTGATATTATTACACGTCCCCTCACTTATCATACACAGAAGGCTCAGATTTACGTGTACAGTAAAGGTACGAAATACCCGACGTGGCTGCAGTCACACACTCGGTGTGACTGCCAAACCAAGATACTAATCCGAATATTGTCATCATCACATTTCTTATATAGTATGATAAAGTAGCAATACCACTTATTTGCAAAAGTAACATACCCGTTCATGTATCTTATAACAGTCGCAAGACACAGAACTGCAATTAGACAGCGATCACAGACCAGGGTCAGCTCTGCATATGCAAGACAGATAAAAGAAAAAAAAACATTGTTGGCTGCAACCCAAAGGTATAACCCGGTTACCTAAGTGAAGAACTATAACCCAAAGCATATACATATGTCTTTAATATTATGTAATTGAAGATGGTCAAAGCATAAACACGGATACCAAAAAACTCTGAAAACTTAAAACATAACTGCTGCATGTTGGTTAACAGTTACTGAATCCTCAAGCAAAAAAAAAAAAGAATAAGAACCCACAAAATCAGAAGCCGTCTCAAAACCCCCAAGTCTATACATCTATCATTTGTTTAGGTACTAATACTCCAACCAACAGAATGCTGCAAATTCCTTATCAGTAACACTCAATCATCTAGTCGGCTAATGATGACGAAAACCAAATTGAAATTGATTTTCAGAAAAATACCACTTTGTACTTGCAAACAGGTTAGAAGAAATCTTAGAATTCCACTGGTGTTTATAATGAGGCTCGTACCTGAAATACAATTTCCAGCAGTGGTGTGTTCTTCTCATCCCTTTGTCGAATTTAAAGAGTTGCTACAAATTCGTAGCTGCCCAGACTGGTGAGATTATACAGAATCCATTGCCTCACCTATGAAAACATATATTCAAATCAGTTTGAGGGTCAAAACCTGGTTTGCAAGCATTGAGTTTGATTAACAGTTAATGACACAACATTAACTCACTTATAATAGTAGAATTACCAGTATTTACCAACATCTGCATATTTCAATGTTTCTCATGGCAATAATGATATCCCCCAACTCGTCATATATCAACACCGTCCAGTATTCTGATGTGAAGTGGAACAACTCGGCATTCTATAGCAGTCATCACTGAGTTAATATAAGGTATTGAAAAGAAGTAGTCGTATTTAAAAGGACGCAGTGGTGAGTAAATGTAACAGCAACATGTTATCAAATTTAACGGTATTCAAAAAAGGAAAAAGAATGAATACCAAGCATGTATTCATTGAACACGAAAAAAAATTCCGCATTCACTTGCATATGGCTATCGATCGTGTCCGATTGTTATGGCTGCACGAACCACCCTCAACATTTTTCGGTGGTCATTTGTACCTACGAAATTACAAAATACGAAACATTAGCATAATATAAACGGAAACACGTCATAATATAAATAGAGATTAAAAGGCGACGGAAATTTAAAGTTAAGGAATTGTACCATGTGTTTCAAGGATGCTTGGTTCAGAGCGTACATGTGAGTAAAAAATTGAAAAGATACACAGTTGGAGATAAGCTCAAGCAAACAACCCACCCATGAATTAAATCAAATTACACCAGTCGGAGATAAGCTCAAGCCCAAAAAGATACACCGGAGATGAAGGTGGCGGCGGCTGACTGGGACGGACCAAAGACAGCGTGAAGACACCTATGCAAAAGAAACGACACGTATACGAAGGTAACTAACAACGCAGATGACTGTTTAGAAAAAGACAGAAGGAAATGCAGAACGGGCTCAAGAGAAACGAAAAAAAAACGGCCCATAAACCCCCAAGCCCTAAACGACGCAGGTGGCTGCCGTTTTGTGTCCCCATTGCGGCGGGTTTTATATCGGAATTCTAATTTGGCTTGTCAGTTAGTTTCTATATTTGTTAATTAAATATAGCGGCATCGAATGTGATAACCTGCATAACCATGTAGAACGTTGTCCTAGTTAAAGACAATTTTCTTGCTAGTAGCAGACCAAAATTATGTACCCTTATGTTTACAGCAAATCAAAGTCAAATAGAACAAATTGTTTGGTTATTGATTTTTTTTTGTCTGATCCATATATGAGAAGGGAGATCATATGAAACAATATTGGAAAACATATTCCCCAAAGTCTAAGTACATCACTCATCGCTAACACCCGAGGTATGTTTTTGACCTGGAACCACGAACACATGCATTTTTCCACACTATATCAATGGTTACAAATTAATCGACAACACAGAACACTTTTTAGAGGAATAGAATATAATAGACGGGAACAGCTTATTAGTAACAGTTGCTATAGATTCTACTGACCTGAGAATTGAAAAGGGCCTTATTAATCCGTAAAATAAAGTCGTTGCTCATGCGTACTAAATTTACCTATCTCACACATTCGCGTGTAGAACTCTGCTGATGTTGGTTCGGCTTCATGACAAAAAAAGTTCCTCCACAAAAAGTATACATGTTAGATCCACTGCATATTCAAGAGGCAAAGGTACAGACTTGCATAGAATTCTGTTCCGGAACTTCTCGGTCGCCTATGCTTGTTTGAGTCGATGCTTATTACGTTGCTTGTCCTTCAAAACAAAAATAATAACACAACCCAAGTAAGCCCAAAAAAATGCAATCTGCAGTTAAACTCAAAGTTTGAACTGAAGATTAAAATCTATTTTCTGCCAAATTAAGTAGCAATCATACGAACAACATAAAATAACACGCACACACATGATAGTATGTAATATGAAAGCTTACATATAGATAGGACTTCAAATTGGGGTTAGATCAGGTAGCACTCCTTCCAAACTATAGTTTCTAAGGCTTCTACAACAAATGTTAAAAATATAAGAACTTCAGTACAATTGTTGAAAAGTCATGTAGATAATAAAATTATTTCGATTAGAACTTATATCTTCACTAATCGTCGTAAATTTCCGTACGAAGGAGTGTCTCCACCGAATTGAAAATAGGATCGATAAAAAAAAAGCATTTAGTAATAAACTCTATCATTATGGGCTTAAAATTAGTGTAAGCATAATACAGTATGTGCATACTTTGAAACTATCCAAATTCTAATTCAAGATATCCGGAGAAGTTGTTATTATCCAGAAGCCAACGAATATGGCATAATAAAGGTTAGCATAATTAAGTACTCGCATAAAATGCTAGAGGTTGCCAGATGGCCATGTCGGTATGGTAACGGGTTAAGACATGTTTGTTATTTTGGGTCGCCATATAGTATGTGCCCAAAAAGTTAAAATCGGGTCGACGCTGGGGTGACACGCGAACATTTTTACTGTATAGAAACAATGTAGAAGGCTATATCGCTTATCCATTGTTAACTCATATGAACCATTGAACATAATACGCTAACCAAATTAATCCAAGTAATATAAAGGAAAAATTGCAAATTTACATAAATGATAGAAGAGAACTTACAAATGCATTAAAGTAGATAAATTTGAAAGTTCAAAAGCAATTTGACCACTGAATGAGCTATTGTTAAAATAGCTGCAAAAACATTCGACAGCGTTAAATAATGACACAATTGAACACAGAATATTGGAGTTGCAAAAAATATGGCGTTGTGATTTAC
The DNA here is from genome assembly GCA_019973895.1 of Chrysanthemum seticuspe. Taxonomy (NCBI): domain Eukaryota; kingdom Viridiplantae; phylum Streptophyta; class Magnoliopsida; order Asterales; family Asteraceae; genus Chrysanthemum; species Chrysanthemum seticuspe. Next base: position 361,716,052 of record BPTQ01000009.1, read on the forward strand.
TTACATATGTCTAATCGTGTTCAAATTCGTAGACGATTTGGGAATCGGTCCTGATTTGTCCAACTTGCTTAGATATCGTAGCTCAGCGGGTAAACTTCCAGTTAATTTGTTTCCGTTCAAAAGCCTGCGAACATTGTAAGAAGGCTGCCAATACAATGCCACCCATAAGTGGCCTTTCAAGACCTAGATTCTGTGTACGCTCTATTTTTCATTCTTAACAGGTCTACTAAAGCGGTGTCTTTTAATGTGCTTCAATATACGATATAGAATATAAAACACATACCTTTTAATGTGCTTCACAATCTGGTTTCGTGTTTGCGAGAATTCACTCGCCCTCATTTTTGGCGGTCAGGTAACAACTATATAACCCGAAAAGAAACGAAGATGAGCCTAAATATGTAAATGCATATAGTGGTTTTCTTTGAAGTCATTTCCATACCCTTTGAGCCCAATTAGCAGTGGGATTTGAAGAAGCAGCCAATTACCACCTTCTTAATGACTACTAACATCCTAAACCGCAAGCTCTAAGACAAAATTTCCAATTATCATAAAATCTAATGCTACCAATTTATCCGAATCCGCTTCACAAAAACTGCTGATGTGTAAGCACCTTAACAACACACATAAACCTTAAACTATGTCACTATTAAAGAATTACCACCTTCTTAATCACTACTAATATCCTAAACCGCAAACTCTAAAATAAAATTTCCAATTATCATAACATCTGATGCTACTATTAATTTATCCAAATTCGTTTCAATAATTACCAACTTGTTGGTCACTACAAATATCTTAAACCATAAACCGTCGAAAAAGATTCCTATTACAATTATATTAACAATTAATGCTACTAATTTATCCGAGGGTATAGAAATTCAGCTTAAACCATAAATGGTCTAAAAAAGTCCCAATCATCATAACATTTAATCCTACTAATTTATCCAATGTCGCTTCATAAAAATAATCTAACCAACAAAAACTCAAATGGGTCGCACTTACATAATCGATTTACACCATTTTTTTCAATCAGACACTTCATCAAGGGTTAGTAATTTACGTCCAAATCTGTATCAAAGAGAAATACTTATTTTTTCATTACTGTTATGAACAACAACCTTTCAATTCCGTCCTCGTATGATACATTTTGATGATATGTAGCCACCTTAACAACACACACAAACCTTAAACTATGTCACCATTCAAGAATTACCACCTTCTTAATCTCTACTAATATCCTAAACCGCAAACTCTAAGACAAAATTTCCAATTATCATAACATCTAATGCTACCAATTTATCCGAATCCGCTTCACAAAAACAATCTAACCAACAAAAACTCAGATGGGTCCGACCAACTTGAACAGATCCATAACCTGGTTCCATCTGTCCTGAATGAGGGAATTAAGGCGGGTATAGTCGAATTGGTTGATTCTAAGGTGGGTGATAAGCAGTTGTATCCGTATCTCCGAATCCGCTTCACAAAAACAATCTAACCAACAAAAACTCATATGGGTCTGTCCAACACAACAAATTCACACAACTATTCACTCAGACATATCATCAAACACTTGGTATGCATCTCAAGTCAACAAACCAAACCCCACTAAACCCGTTAACAAAAACCCAAAAAAACTCCACATCCATAGAAAGATGACCAACACCCAAATTACTCGGAGTAGACCTAACTGAGTAATCGCTAACGACAGGAGGACTACCACTAACTGATTCATCCTCCTGCAACCTATAACCACTACTATTCCAGACACCCTTACTTTTAGTTCTCATCTCCTATAATGCAGGTTACAGTAATTACACCGATTGCCTAACAGCCTTATAGCAACCATACAACATACAGGAACATAGCAGGCAAAAAAAAACAAAAAAACTAACATAAACACATACCACACATACAGAAGAAGAAACACCTAAAATTGAAGCAGTAATTACCTAAGATGAAGGTAGCAGACGACGAAGACGAAATGAGAAGCGGCAAACGTCGGGAATGATGATGATGATAAAGGAAATAACGCCACGTATAAATCAGCAAAACACGTATATGAGAAGAGATGTAAACACACCGACGTAACTGAATGGGCCTGGCAAGTGGGCTGAAAAAAAAAGGCGGAGCCCTAAACGACGCATATGGTCGCCGTTTCATATCGCTGCATTAATATATATATAATTTGGCCAGGAATTTAAAAGACCAAGGCTCACACTTTATGCAATTTATGCAAATAACTAAAAGATCGTGATTATTTGGGCTGAAGTGATACATGTTACTTATATCTAGGCCCAATTATATCTTTTGTCATTGTTATATACTTACAAATAGAGGTGACAAAAAATCAAAGATCAATCCGATAAAAAAAAAACTGAACACCGGTTTCTCAAGCTTTCCCTTTAACCGAACAATCGGTTTTGTAACCGTTTTAAACATTTTTTTGTCAATCGGTTTGAGAACCATTTTAAAGCGGACCGGTTCGGGCTTAAACAGGTTCTGGGTCAAACCGACCACATTTTCTCTCTCAAAACCAGTTTTAAACCGAACAGGTTTTGGTCAAACCGATTTTTGATTTGTTGACTCGAACCGAAACTAGTTTTAAAAGTGGTTCGGTTTGGGAAAAAAAACCGAAATATGCACCTTTACTTACAAATATATTCATTAAAATTTGCTTATATTGAAAACGTAAATCATTCGACCGAATATCCATTTCTACTTGAATAACAATTCATCTTTTTAGAGCAATAACAACATATTGTATGACTTAAGTTATCAAAACTGTATATATTAAAGGATCTCCGAAAATACTTTTCGATTTTGACATAAGTATTTATTTGATAAGCATGCTTGTCGGAAACTTTGCTTAGCTACTTACGAACCAAAATACATATATTCAATAGAAAAATGATTGAGATGCCTAAATGTGTAGTGATCCGCATAATAAGTTTCTTAAACAACCCATGGCGATAAGGCCCATAACAGGCATTATAAAGCAAAAATACTTTTAACCTCTATTACCAAAACACTTAATTTATTCGACGATGTATAAATTTAGTAGTTATTCATTCTATAACTCTGAGTTTATGTTTGCTGCGTAAATTTCAGTTTTAGACCAACAGTAAACCAAACGTCTTGTGCGCTCTTACCCGTGAATATCATTTTGTATCGCTTGAAAGTATATCAAATGAAAACATAGATTACGAGTTCTTATCTTTTTTTTCTCCGGTTCTATGTTTTGCTATGTTTGACTATTTTGTGAGAAACCCAAATCACGAGTGTGATTTCTGACTCGTGCATTTCTTTTATTCCATGTACATAAAATTCGTTAGCAGAATACATAATATAGAGAACTATGCCAATTTTTTATACTAACATTTTATCCCGACTAGTATTATGCATTCGGCTGTATGATTGACCTAATGCTTGAGAAGTTTGGAAGCTAATAAATAATAATTCATAGCATTAGAGACTTGATACAGCTGGGAGTTAATATGAATCCTTAATCTTTTTATCCTTATTTAGTATTTCTTTATAGGTAAAGAAGTTTACTTAAATAATGTTATACATTTTTTACACTTTTAGACTATAATATAAGATACGCATCATAATACACATGTATGCTTCTTTTCAGGGTTTTTAATTATGGTTCGGTTATCTTAGTTAATGTTGGTGATTCAGAAATTAAGGAGCATTTGGAAATTGTAAAGTGCATGCCTCAGATTTTGACGTGATCACATCACTATATATGGCCACCTGTAATTCGTGACCACCTCCCCGAAACGCCCCCTTAAGCTAAACGTCTATCGAGACTACATGCGCAAAAACAGCACCTACAGTTGGAGTATTACACTTGAAACAAAATATGGAAGTGAGAAAGGTTTATGCTTATTTAAAATGTGATGTCGTAGGCTTTATTGCATAATCCACATAAGTTTTATTTGGGATGGATCGCTATGTATTGATGATAATTGCTTTTTTAAATATTCCTTTTTAACTTCTCTGATGTTTAGTGTGTGTTCCTTTCCGGAGATGTTTCTTTGTAGTATGCATTGATTTGGAATTTAACAATCCAATAAACTAACCATTGAGCATTCAGTGATCGGCATAATGAGTTTGCTACACAACCTTGAGCGATGTATACGATTTATTTACGAATGATTTTAAATAAGTAAAAGCTAACCCTTTGTTCTTGGTAAAAATCACAGGCTGTTTTAGATCAATGCTTAAACATTTTCAATCTTTCATTTTTAGATCGAGCAATAACAATATATATTTTCATGTTATCGTCCAAAAATGTATATGATTCGTGCTCCAACACATAAACAATCAATCTGGAGTTCCAAGATATGTTTCTTTCAACACCTTTTATAACTCTTGCATTGTATGTTTCTTTAGCTAACATTTTATCCCACGTTGGTTTGAAGAAAGAAATGGTTTAATTTGTTACTAATATACCATATCCTATGCAAGAAACTCCTATTCGGAGTAGTATTATGCTTTCAATATTGTTATCTTCTTACTGGACAAAACAATTAGTAAGGTGATAATAGGTTTGAAAGTTAGTACGATTCTCGATTAATTTTTTTTATCATCTTTCGTTGTACTCAGTATAAAACATGTTTTAGCAAAATTGGTTTAGTCGTTAAGTTCAGATGGCGTAAAAGGAAAGAATAGTTTGAAAGCCAGTTGATAAAGAATAAGAACTTAAGAATCAATAAATTTGTTGAGAAATTGAGTAATATGATTTACCACTAATTAAATCAAAGCTAAAGGAAAAAAATACGCAAATACGGCCAAACCATATTCTCATACTTTTTAACTTGAATTTAAATGAGCATAGTACTATTATAATTGACAAATCTTTTATATAATAAAAGAATTACATCATTTCGGAGTGTTTTTGCAAAACCCTTCTTATTGAAAAAAAATTAAACCAATAGGAGAGCTCGAATTTGCCACGTAGGCAAAATCGAGCAATATAATTGGTCGATAGAAAGTCAAAATTAAATTTGTTTTGGTCAAACTTAATAATTTTGGTGGAGAAATTTGGTTAAGAAAAAAATGCATAAAAATATAGGTGTCAAATTTATGAAAACATAAACTTAAAAAAAGAGGGAGTAATTAATAAAACTTTAGTTGTTGAATTTTAAATAAATTATATAGAGCTAAGTGTAAAATTACAAGTTTCCATGTTTTTTAATAACTTTAGAAAAAAAACAAATAACCCCTTACACTTTATACCCCATATACTTTATAATATTAGTAACGGGAATATAAATATCAAATGGTAAGCACGAGTTACTGTGATATGAAAATAAATATACGCGATTCTACTTATAACAACGACTCGTGAATTATTATTTAAAATTTATATATGGATATCCATAAAAACATTTTAAAAACTTTACGGAGCACATTTTAACTTCATCAACGCTCATTATGTGCTACTAAACTCGCACATTTTGTACAACATGATATCAATAGTTAAAGTTAAACAACAACATCAACCTCAACCTCAACATGTCTGTCAGTTAAAAACGTTTTACAAAGCTAATTATTAAAAAAAAAAAAAAAAAAAAAAAAAAAAAAAAAAAAAAAAAAAACATGGGTTAAATAGTCATTATATTGGTTAATTTAAAAGGTGTTTTCCTTAAATTATAAAAAAAATGCACGCATCACAATCCTTATTTCATAACAATCACCTCCTAAAAAAAAAAAAAAAAAAAAAAAAAAAAAAAAAAAAAAAAAAAAAACGTAATAGTTGGCCGTTGTAAAGAAATAGAAGTATGTACATGAGAATTATTAAGCAAGAATATATAGTTTTTTAATCAGGTTATTACGTTACTATACTGCGATAATGTTATTGAGTTGGTAATCACGAATGTGAGATACAACCATTCTTCTATACTTATTATTTATGTGTTAACCTCTTTTTGCTTCTGAATAGAATCTGAAAGAGACTTCAACAGAACTTTGGCTTATGCCTTATCTAGCTGATAGTTTTTAGTAACTTTTTTTACGGTTTAACTTTTTTGTTATACACACCTTCTTTTTTTATATATAATTGAAAAGTTCTACGCTTAATATTTGTGTTTTTACTATAAACACACTAAGCTATGATAGAATTAGTTGTGAGTTCGGGGTTTTTTTTACTAAGCTTCTCAAAAAAGCTTATAGCTTTATCATAAACTTATTGTGTTATGGTAATTGAATAAGCCAATAAGCACATTTAATAAGCATGCCAAACACCCCTTTTCTTCTAATCTGAAGTTTTCTTATTTGATGTTATGACTAACTTTGTGGTTATCCTCACTATAATGCAACATGTTAGTGGTTTTTGCAGTTTTATGATCTTATCGCACATACTAAAGTGTAATGCAATTTTTTTGTGTACGTTTTTTAGAAGAGGATTAAGTATCAACACATGATTGTCGTGGAAGGATTTTCTACGCTTGCTCAAGGTATGAATGTATAATTAAGTTGAGTTACTGATTTAGATAATACATGAATGTATTTTAATGTACCAAATATGTGTTTTAGTGCCTATATAGGGATTTTTATGGTAGGAATGTTCGAATATGTGAGTCGGATACGCATGTTATACGGTTAGAAATACGTGAGCCTATTGGGGCACACACGTAAGCAAAATCGTGAGATGTGATTGGTTAATAAAAGTAAAAATTAAATTGATTTTGGTCAACCTTTAAAGCTAGACACAGTCGTGACCCAGGTCATCGGGTGCCACATCAGCTTTCTCGGCAAAATAACTTTGAAATGACCAATGTGGGGTGTAGGTCGCGGATCGGTCGAGGAAACCCAAAAACGAAAATCGGCTGTTTTTTCAACCGAAATTTACACACACTATCCTTTCAATCCTTTTTTTTTTTTGTTTTTTTGTTTTTTTTAACTTGGTCATCGACTATGGCAACTTAGTCGTGCCTGGTCATCGGAGAGAATTCATTCTTATTGAAAAAAAAATTGGGCCAATAGGAGAGCTCGATTTCGCCACATAAGCAAAATCGTGTGATGTGATTGGTTAATAAAAGTTAAAATTAAATTGATTTTGGTCAAACTTTAATAAATTTGGTGAAAAATTTTGGTTGATAGAAAAAACACATAAAAATATAGGTATGAAATTTGTGAAAACAAAAACTTAAAAAAAGATGAGGTAATTAATAAAACTTTAGTGGTTAAATTTTTAAAAATTATATAGAGTTAAGTGTAATATTATAAGTCTCCATGTTTTTTAATAACTTTGGATTATAAACAAATACCCCCTTATACTTTATATCTTAAAAAATACAATGCATATGTTGTTTTAAAATAACAACATATAAATTTGCATAAGATTATAAGTATCAATTTTTTTTTTACTTTTTACGTTCAATAAGGACCCACTTATTTCATTTTTAAAAGTTTAACTTATGTGGACACGAGTTTATATTTTAAATACGGCTAAATTACTGAAAACGAGAATATAATTATCAAATTGTAAGCACGGGTTACTTTAATATAAAAATAAATATACGCGATTATACTTATAACAATATTTGTAAAAACAAAAACTTCAAAAAATATGAGGTAATTAGTAAAACTTTAGTGGTTGAATTTTTAAAAATTATATAGGGTTAAGTGTAATATTATAAGTTTTCATGTTTTATAATAACTTTAGAAATTAAACAAATTCACCTTTATACTTTATACCCCATATACTTTATATATTAAAAATACAATATATATGTTGTTTTAAAAGTACAACATATAAATATGCATATGATTATAAATATCAAAATATTTCTTTTACTATATAAGTTCAATAAGGACTCATTTATTTTGTTTTAAAAGTATGATTATGTGGACATGAATTTGAATATTAAATACGGCTAAATTTTTGAAAACGAAAATATAATTATGAAATTGTAAGTACGGGTTACTGTAATATGAAAAAAAAATATACGTGGTTGTACTTTTAACAACGAATCATGTAATTCCTATTTATTTATATAAGGATATGTAGAAAAACATTTTTTTAAAACTTTAAGAAATATATTTTAACTTCATCGACGCTAATTATGTGTTACTAAACTCGCATCTTGTGTACAACATAATATCAATAGTGAAATTTAAATAGCAACATCAACATATATGTCTGCTAAATATAGTTAAATCTTGAGTTATCTAAGAGAAATTTTTACAAAATTTTATTTTAACAAATTCTAATGGATATTAATATATAATGGAAAACTCATGCATAAGTATATAATTATATGTAATTACCTTTAAATACAAAATATTAAGTATTAATACAAAATAATTTTTTTTTTGTCAAAACCCCGTGCGTGCACGGGTATTATAACTAGTGAAATTTACACTAAATTCAATCTTAAATCTAAGCGAATAAATCCAATATATATGAAAGTTCATAACGAGGAGAATAGCTTATTTTCATCTTTTGTCTTACATATTTTCTTCCTAACATGATCGATCTTACAACACTACAACAACGATAGTCACGCTCAACAACTACTTGTCGACTTTGAGCATTCAAGGATTTCTATACCTATATGCCATACCCGCTAGTTAAAGTACAATTATTTTGAGAATTATTGAATAACTAAGGATTATAGAAGTCCTCTCATTCGAAACCAATTGAGCTATACTCTGATAAATGATATATAAAAGTCTTGACGACAAACTAACTGGGAAAGCTCAGTTGGCCACTAAGGTTTCCTTAAGGTTTGGGGAGGGGAGGTTTGACTATGGAAGGTCTCAAGTTTGACTCTCAACTCGGACTTTTACCCCTTCAGGCGACAAATGAGGAGCATGTAGATCTCAGGGTCAGCATATTGCCCAATTAGATGTCACATCGGGACTTTTACCCCTTCATGCGATAAAGGAGGAGCAGACGGGTCTCAGGGCGAGCATGCTGCCCAATTAAATGTGACTGCTGAACCTGAACCACTAACAACATACAAGCCGTTTAAAAAAAAAAAAAAAAAAAAAGGTATTGACGACAACATTATGTAAGTCTGGCATATCTTTCAAGCTGATCTTAAAAGGAGCGATACTTGCTGGCCAGAAAAGAAATAATGAACTAATTTTAACTAGGGAATCAATTGAGAGCAAAAGCAAACTTTGTGTTATGATAACATTGTGGTTTTCATTCACGCAATTTAAAGCTAATATTTATACCTTAAGCATTCAATAATTGTCACCTCGTGCGTTGCGGCGGGTGTAGATCAATAAGTTGATGTAGTTTGATGCAATTTCCATTTTGAATCGATTTTAATCTATCTCATTTGTTTTTATGGCGGTTATGCTTTTGTAGATGTCTACTAATTAAGATGTAGAAGTGTGTATGACTTTGTTAATGGTTTTCACATTGTGACTTGTATACTTAGACTATGTATAATAGGTACCCAATCAACGCATGCTTACCGGTTACCACCAACAATGCCTTCTTTTCCGAAATAAAATTCTATTCAAACACAAAAGTTCTTTTATCCAAACATTGTATCCCACATAGGTTGAAGAAAGAAGTTACTGGCTATTAATATACCATAGTGTATGTCACTTTCTTGTGACTTAATTAGTGTTACATTATCATGATTATGGTTTCTTTATTCTTGGAGATACCTTAGTCTTGATAAGTAATACGAATTCTTGATCTTTTTAACTTTTTTGGGGTATCGTTCTTTATTTTTCATCGAAAGTCGCTCACTTTTGCAAATGTGATAAAATAATTAAGCCAAAAGTAAAAACAAATTACGCCAATGATGTCATGCGTTTTTTACATTGTTAAATTTAAGTCTAAAATAACAGTATACTTTGATTTACGAATGAAATTTACAATTAAGTTCAAACTGATAAAGTGAGCTAATAAATACACGTACAAAATAACTCAAGAAGCAACATATGTATCGTTAGATAATACATACACGTATAAAAACCATCTTGGAAATCAACATATTTCAATCATAGTTGTAAGTTTATAACGAGTCATTGAAATATATTATCTTCAACTAAAGTCATATATATATATATATATATATATATATATATATATATATATATATATATATATATATATATATATATATATATATATATATATCTCTATATATTATATATAACAGGAGGCGTTACACGTAGATAATGCCACGTAAACGCCACCTCATTGCCCAGTAATTCATTTTAATGCCACATAAGCATAAGTTGTCCACCTAAGCACTAATTTTTTTAATTTAATTATATTTTATATAAATTTCGGATTTTTAATATTTTTTTTTTGTAAATTTCTGTAAATTTCGGATTTTTAATAATTATTTTCGAAAATTTTTAATAATTATTTTCGAAAATTGTTTATAAAAAAGGAGCCTTGCAAGGATTGAACCTTGGTCATTTGGATAAATAACATGTGTGTTTACCAATAAGGCAACATGACTTTTTGGAATATATGTTGCAAGTCCAAAATTATAAATCTATTCAACCAATTATATGAGATAAGTAGGAGAATCCCTACAACTTAGGTAACATAAAAGAATACGTAAAAAAAATCTGCACTTAATTAATAATATAATTTTTCTCAAAAACCCTAATATCCTTTTTTTTTCCTCACAATCTCTTCTAATGTTCGGTTTACTGATTTTTGTGTTTTCTTCATCACAGGTTTGCAACCATGAACGCTTGACATGTCATGTAATCAGTAGGTGTTGTGGAATCCATGATGCGTGCTTCTGAAATCATGCAACTACATTCATGCTCCATTCACACAGGTTCATCTTACTCACTTTCTCTCTTTATACATTTATGTTTGTTCAACAGTGAATTACTTGGTATTCGTTTATTCATAGAATCAACCAATTATGACTTTCAATTTCAAAATATATTGTCTTTTGTTTGTAGTGGAGAAGGAAATAGACTTTTGTTCTTTGGCCTATCTGTTGTTGCTGGATATTCCCATCAAAACCCTAATTTTCATCATCTTATTAATAATCAGTTAAGCTCAATAAACTTTAATGTTTCATTAGCTACTTGATACATATAGATGTATATGAATATGAATATATGCCTTAATGTTTATTTTTTGTATTTAATTGAAGTTAATCAGCGGTGGGCATATGGGAGCTCTTTTCATCAGTGAGCCTAATGGTGTGTACCTAATGGGAGCTATTTTCATCGTAGCTTTAGTGGAATGTCCCAAAAGGACAACCACTTTTGAAGGCAATAAGTTCTTTTTAGTACGTTTGCTAAGATAGTAGAGAAAGTACACTAAAACGTTTTATCTTTTTTATGTAATTTGCAGATAGAATGTGTAATATGTGGATCTCAAGATGCCATTTAGCATCACATGAAAAGTGTTTTGCATATCCGGAGTATGTTCAGCCTTCTTATGACATTCAATGAAATCAGTTTCAAGAGATAACAAGAAACTTCAATGTATGTGTTAAATATATTTGAAATAGGTAAATAATTTGATTGTTATTGCATAATGCAGAGATGCCTTTTGAAAATGATCTCATGATGCAAACTCGTGAAGTGGATCATGAAACAGTTACATACCTCGAGAAAATTAAGTTTTTGACAAGCAACATGCTAGCAGCTCATTCTGTTCCATACATCGGAGTGGAGCGATGGATAGGAACTCTTAATCTTGGAGTTGATAGCTCCTGGGAACCTTTATATGTGGATAATCAAGTTGGAGGGTAGTTACACACTCCTTTTATGTGTTTCAAAAAAAATAAGAAATGACTTATTGATGACGTCATAATGCACTAAAAAATACGTATACTTACAGAAGCTTTTAATGTATCTTCACTAATTAATTTCATGATTAATTTATCTTGCAGATACGAAATGACATACGCACAAAAGAATTTCTCCTTGACATATGCTCCTGTCAAAGTAAGATATGCCATTCTTAAGAGGAGACAGAACCTCAAAATAAAAAGGTTGTTGCAGATGATTAAAATTTTGAGCCACTTGGAATGAAGAAGGATCTTCAGTTAGTTAATTCCAAAAATGAAACGACCAGAGTGTTGTAACGTGAGTGCAAGAATGAAGTTTCCATTGTTGTGCGTCTAATCGGTATTATTAGTATTTGCCCATAAACATCTGTACGTTGAGCATATGTATTTATTTGTTTGTGTGATTGCACTCATATTCGAATGATACTTATCAGAAAATACTTTTTTTTTAAATGTTTCGACATGAAGCTTTGTCTATACTCCCTTAGGTATACCCATTTAACCTTTTTACTATCATATTTGAACTTTATATATAGGCTTATGATTGTTGATCATTAAGTATGTTATAAGAAAATGGTTGGTTGTGATAACTAAGGGTGTGTATGTGTTAGCTTAGGCTTAAGATATTTTGTAAATTTAGAGAAGCTTGAGGCTTATTAGCTTATTAACTTGTGGCTTTATAGATTATGAGAATTGCATTGATCCATTTCTAGAAGATATTGAACATGATGAAATCGAGATGTTGCAAGAGGCGGCCAAGTTAGATGATAAAAAATTCAATACTTGAATTTAAGCAAGTCAAATAAGTCAAGGTGGTTCCACAAGAAGGAAAATATAGGAGCACAGATCACCAATGAGAAAGAACTCAGGGATCAAATTACTCAAAACATCAGGTACAACTCTTGATTATTGTAATTTTCTTTATCTAATCCATCCCTCATTCAAAATGATCGAAGAATTTTTGCCAAAATGGGCGGGTTTTTATAATGGGTTAAAACGTGTTTGGATAAAACAGACTAAGTTAGAAGGGTTGACTCATTATCATTTTTTGTCCATTTGAGCTACTATTAAATTCGATATCCAGTTCACAGTAGCTGACATTCCCGCACAGATACCTCTATATGATTTGGGATATATTTCTGAGTTTACGGTCCATGGAATCTCATACGCGGTGCAAAGAATGCAATGTAAAGGGCTAGCCCAAGAACATCGAGCCAGCCCACGTTGGTGAAACCTGATGATTCAAGGAAGAATGCAATGATAAAAGGATCAAGGATAGGATGACACTGGATAAATTGCTTAATGCTAAATTCCGGTCGAAATGGTCGATGAGGTTGATTCCAACTACTGTGCCGGCTGTGTTCATTAGTGCTACTATGAGGGATAGGATAAGGGCTAACTGGTTTGAAGTGACACCGGCCATTTGAATCACTATGGTTGGACTGTAGTACACAGTGTTGATCCTTGTGAATTGTTAAAATGCCTGAAAGCCGGCTCCAGCAAAAAATGCAAGTGTTATTTCTTTGATTCTGAAAAGATCCAAGTAACTGATGGAAATCTTACGTTGTCTTTCTTCCTCCAAGGCATTGGAAAGCTGGTCAAGTTCCTCTTCTAACCGATATGGATCATAAATTTTTGACAAAACAACAATGGCATCATATTTTCTCTTCTTCATGTAAAGCCAACGTGGAGACTCATGTAACAGCAACATTAAAAAAAAATTGAACAATAGCCAGGACCGCAGCTACTCCAAGCATCCAACGCCATGTCCTGAGATAAGAAATAAACTGTCCACCAGTGATCATAAGCACATTTGTGCTTACAAGGCCACCACGTATTTCAGATGTGGTTGCTTCTGCAATATACATTGGAGCAAAACAGATGCTACACCAACACCCAACCCAACCAATAGTCGACCAAGTATAAGTACATATGGGTCTGGTGCACCAGCCATGACTAAGGACCCAATTGCAAAAACTACATCCGCAATAAGAGTGGCTTTTTTATGCCCATATGCATCATTTATCCACCCACCAGCAGCAGATCCTATCATTACTCCCACTAAAGCCATCCTAACAATCGTCTCCTGTAAGAGACTACTTTTTTTTACTGCCTCAAAATCATCACGGATGTATAGAAGCGCACCAGATATGACTCCTGTATCATAATCAAAAAGAACACCATGTGGTTCTGCAATGCTTATTCTTGAACCTGATGGATGATGCATTCTGCTCAATGCTTCGAGTTTCTGCAACTGTTATTGTGGAATCTTTTCATGAGCTGAGCGCCTGGTAGATTTGGGAATGTAAACATGTTGGTTCTTTTGTCACGGTTTTTATTGGAATGTGTTCTTCAATGCTACGTATGGATTCTATGCTGTTGGTATTCTGGAACCTGATGGATGCATATCTAACGGATTTCTGAATATCGGATTTTGGTCATGAGTATACTCGTGGATCATTCGTAGATGGAAGATTGATGTTAATTCTTTTACTTTGATGGTTATCTTCATGAAGAAAGCAACTAATCATCGGTGTCTATTGTAATTTAAAATGGCAACAATAGCAGCTAAAAGATTCTCAGTCAAGACAGACGGATGTGGAAGTCAAAACAACATGGCAAGAAATCAAGTTAAAGACGTTTTTAACCGGCTTGGTTGTGAAAATCAACAAAATATTGCAAGAAGTTATCCAGTGCAACCTGTCGTATGCAAGTATTGGCTAGAGGGAAGATGTGTTAGAAATCCCTGCAGATTTTTGCACCCAGACCTACCAAAACTGGATACAGTCAAGTCAAAACACTCTTGGAAGAATCCAAACACTTTTAAGTCGAGGAATTCACCTCCTGTTGAGAAGCTGCAACAAAAAGTTATGAAGAACAATGAGAACCGTGAACATTATCAGATTGTCTCAAAGACACTAAAAAGGGTGTTGACCAGTAATACAAATGTCAATGTCAGTTAAATTAAAGGTACTAACAAGACTAAGGATTGCACAAAAGTTGAAAAATGTGAAGTAAATATTACTGGTCAGAGTAAAGTTATTGGGAAGACGGTGAACTGCCCAAATGGCGAGAATTTGCAATCGTGGCTCTGTGGTAGTGGACTCTCGATGTTGGCACAGTTGGAAGGTCATACAAAGGTAAAATTGATGGCAACTTCTGTGGCTTTTCATATTCACAATTTTGTTATGCACTGTTTTATTAATAGAAGTTTTGTATTTAGGGTGTAACTGGGATTGTCTATCCATCTGGATTCAACAAGCTTTTCTGCGGCAGTAAGGACAAATCACTGAGAGTTTGGGATTGTAATAGCGGAAAGGTTTGTTTTTTTAAAATTCCTTTTGCCTTGTGGAACATGTATGTGATAATCTTATGACTGATTAATGATGGTTTTTTTGTGTTAGCAGTGTGACAATGTGCTCAACTTTGATGACGAGTGTGAAACGTTAGTCAAAGAAGGTTCATGGATGTTTGCTGGGCTGCGAGATAAGATTAAGGTACATTTATGAGTGTATCAACTTATTGAACGTATATTATGAGTATTGTATTATACTAATCTGGCTTGGAATTTGATTTTTGCTAGGCTTGGAATCTCGAAACTCAAAGTGAAATCATTATTCGAGGATATGGTGGACAAGTTAGTGCTATTACTATGTCTGAAGACACACTTTTTGCCGGGATGGAGGCAAATTCTGGTCTTGTGATATGTAAACAGATTATGTGAAGTTGTGTCTGAACATTATATATTGGTGCAGGGCGGTACTATTTTGTTGGACATTTATAGCTCAGCAAGAAGAAACTTTTATTTGGCAGAAAACTTTAAGAAACTATTGGTCTTTGCTTACACCCTTGATTTTTTTCCGATCACCCTAAAAGGCCATGTGATGAAGATCCGTTACCTCCTTATAATATGATAAGGAATGTGATGGATATGAATGCACATTATGGTGGCATGAACACTGCATTTCTGGAAGAAGGAAAAGCAGTGTGGGTGATGAATGTTGTACCTATAGATAGAGATCGTAATACACTCCCGATAATACTCGATCAAGGTTTTGCTGGTGTTTTGCATGATTGGTAAGTAGTTGGCTTCTTATTGTCTTTAATAAATGTTACATCATCCATGGGTCCATCCTCAATCACATGCTACCTGGATTTTTAAATAATTAGCTGGTGATAGTTTTGTAATGTACTCTTGCTGCTTTTGTCGAAATAGTTACTTTTTCTATTTTTTTTTTTTTTTTTTTTTTTTTTTTTGTGTATTCTGATTACTCAAGGAAATAATGGATAAAGCAAGGGTATATAAGGATATTATTCTACTATTTGAGTATGAGTATTGTTTTAGCTAATACTAAACTGATAATTTCAGTTCTGTAGTAACAAATAATCATATGCAGAAGTAGTTTACCGACTACAAAAACACTAGAAATTGAATATTAGAAATATATATTAGAAGTCCCCCAAGAAAAAATGACTTCGTTTTTGTTTGGTTGTAGTTTTTGTTTGGTACAACCAGGGATTTTTTATTTTTTATTTTATGTTTTAGTTACATATATTCGTTTATTGAATTGTAGCCGGCAGCCCAATTTCCAGCATATCCTGTTTGTGACATCACTGAGAATGATGAGACAGTTGATAATCCAATACACGTTCCTCAGAGTGAGTGTCATATACAATCTTATCATAATAATCTAAAATTGTATAGGACAAATTTATAAATTAATGTTGTCTGTTGCAGGTTCCGAATCCTTTCAGGGACCTATTGTATTGGACTTTGTTGCGGGTATAGTACATGATCATTAGTACCTTTGCTTTCATTACTGTGAATGTCCGTGTATGAAGTTATTGACCTCAGCAAATGGCATCTATCTACCACAGGTACTACAAAACCGGCGGGACCAGTTGTTTTGGACTTTGATTCTGCGAAAACGATATGTAACAATTTACGGTACGTCTTAGAGACGCCCGATTTATTTCATAAAACGTTATAGTGTTATCTGTTTCTTATCAGTTATCCATCTAATTGTAATTGGAAGTTAATACATCTTCTGCTTTTAAGGCTCAAGTGAAAAGAATGCAGAGAACGCATATGTCCAACCAGCTACCATGCTTTCCGGAATACCGTCGCCTGAAACAGATGCAACAACAGCCCAAAAAATGACGGCCACTGAAAGCATAACTCAAAAGACAAAAGTAAAGGATGCAAAATTGAAAGTCCTAGAAGATACATCCATCGCTGAAAGGGACACACCACCTCCTCAGCTTGAACTGACAACGCAACATATCCAACCATCCCCAACAGAAATAACAAGCACAACAGACAAAGTGGTTACCAACCAAGGATCAATACAAGGCTATGTACGCACGCAGTTGTGCAAGGAAAAAGTAGAATACCTAAAAGAACCAGCTGCAAAAAAAACTAAACACGAGTAGCCGTTCAAGCAAAAGTTCGCAGTAAACAATTTTCACATGCATAAGTGGAATCTTATGCCTTCTCGATATGTAATAGAACATCTGCTATCTACTATGTATAACAACGTAACTACAAACATATAACTAGAACAATGTATCGTTTTCCTATATATGTAATATACTCTTATAGCCTGCATACTCTTGTGATGCATCTGTGTTCTGAGTTGTAGCTTTTCACTGCCATTGATGGAAAAGGTGCTTTCCTCAACGGAAATCCTATCAAAGGTAAGTACACGTCCTAATCGTTGTACATTTGCTTAATAGTATTCGTGTGCTCATGGCCTCTCATAGTTGCTTGCTATCTTACGTCATACTGCAGTGTCTTCTCAATCTGAACTGGTGAAATGTCTCCTCACTACGGAGGTAATTTTTACTTGCATATACTGTGGTCAAGCAATGATTTCTTTTGTACATCATTTGCAATCCATGCTCCATATATTTAACGGCACATGAACTTTTAACTATTCAAGTTGGTTAGCACTAATTCTAAATTTTCAAGTAATATAACTTCACATGAACTGTAATACTATAAAAAAATATCATGTCTAGCTTTTGTTGTGTCCTGGCATTATATCAACTCTGAAATCAGCTGGAACATAAGTGGAAAGAAGATATTAATTTTACCTTTGAAATTTAACCATAGCCATGATGCTACAGAAACATAATGATGGGTCTCATGGGTCTGTTTATTTAACCTATTAGACATTTGTTTTTTTATAATACCAGATGGCTTTCAACTTTGTGGTTTACCCCTCCTTGATCCTTCATTATATGGGAGAAGCTGCATATGTATCAGTACCAAATCAGTTTCTACGTATTTGTTCCCGATAAGTACTCTATTACTATTATATTATATATTTAACTTGAAATTCAAGCTAACTGCGTGCTTATTATCATGACAGAAAAAATAAGATGGCCGGTTCTTGGAATTGCAATTCTTGCTGCAAGCCTGCAGTGGTTGGAAGCCAAAACATCATCACTGGGACGTTCTCTATTATTAAACAGTGTTCAACATGGGTTGCTTTGTGAGGGTCAAAAACATCCACACGTCACCTACTAATAAGCATGGTCAAATTTACATCCCCAAGATCAAATGGACGTTGATGCTTCTATGCTTGGCCGTTACAATTGGTTTGCGTGACACCAAAAATATAAGCAACGCATCAGGTACACACTATAATTTTTTTTAACTAACTGAGTTAATTACATAAACCATCACTGCTTCATATCTACTTCAAAGGTCCACTGATGCAGGGCAATACAAGCTTAGGTACGAATCACTGTTTCAAAGATTTTAAAGGTATATGGTTTGTTTAGTTACAAATGATAGAGCAACTTTAAGATTAAGAAAGAATTATAGTTTGAGGGACATTATAACATACTCGTGAGCTATAATTGAAATAATGTTAGACAAGTAATTAACTTAATGTTGCATTTTTTCTTATGTATAGCATTACATAGTGAACATGGGACAATAAGTATTACAAGTGATTAACCCATCTGTTACTTGGAATAATGGATGAAACATAAAAATGTAGAGCTCAAAAATATGAAGGATGTTTACATGCATGTATTTTCAATTAAACTTAGAAAAGTTAATGGGAAAAAAAATCATTTTGTTAATTTTTTTGATAAAAAGTCATGACCCGGCCGGTTCCCGGTTCAACCGGTTGAACCGGCCGGGTCAACCCGGGTTTTAAAACATTGGTCCAGTTGGTCAGAGACGATCAAAGTAGTGTTTGACCTGAGGTACAGTCCAAGTTTTACTTTTTAGAGTCATAATACGGACTTTAGCTTTAAAAGTTGTATGAAAATTTTCAAGTGTAGAACTAGGAAATAGAAAAACTGACCTCGTGCTTATAACCGCCATTCGACCATCAAATGATGTGTTCTCAGAGCTCGAGAACTGAGGTTCGACAGCTTCCATTTGTATGAACTCTGCTATGCTTTGAATAAGTTGGTTCTCAAAGTTCCCATCATCTCTTTGGATGTCTTTATACCCATATCTCACAATGCACCTATACATACGGTAAGGTCTCGGGCAGATACGTCCAATAAGAAAACGTTCTTCGGGTAAGACAAAAGGAACTGGAACGTGCTTAACACACACAAACACCAGAACATTGTGAAAAGCGGGTAGATTTGTAACAAAATGTGAAAAAATTGAAGGAACACCCGTTGCAAGTTCTGAGTATATAAGGCCTATTCCGGGCACACGAACAATACCTAAACTGGGTCCTAGCCCAAGAAGCCATTTCAATGAAACTTTGTTGTGTAGGTCATGATTGTACTTTTTCCGGGTACCATAATGCCACACATACATTACGACCATAAAAACGAAGGCGAGTAAAAGGGAGACCCACGTGATAAGTTGTTTACATGAATGTATAGGTTCTATTGTCATACGTGATAAGCTAAAAAATATGAAGAATTAAATGTACATGATAACAGATATCGACTTACCTGCACGAGTAGCAAGTGTTGTATTTGAACATAGATTAGGTTCAAATTAAAAAAAGACATCAAATATTGATCAATGGAATTTTTTTATGCTTATAATTTGCATCAAGAACATGTGTTTGGGGAGGAATATTCTGCTCAAGGATGATTGTCATAATCACAATGATCAATATAATATAATCCTTCGTTGGTTTTATGTTGCGCCAAATTGTTATGGTATTTTTTTAAAAGTTATTAAATATTAAGGAAAAATAGTGATCATTAGTCCTAAAATATATATCAAAGCTATTAGCTTTGAGGTTCTTATATATTAGTAACCCTACTGATAACAAACTATATAGGATATTAGGACTAATATATTGACCAAACTATATAGGATATTAGGACTAATATACTTACAGTAGCGAGGTGAAGTAGATACTCAGTTAAAATAGTATCAAGATTGGTTTTATGTGTGCAGGACTACAAAATGATTGTGGAAATAAACGTTACGTAGTCTTTGAAGAGTATTGGGAAACGATGCATCCATGATGAACTCATAAATTTCTTTACATAGAACCCCAAGCCATTTGTTTGATGAGTTTGAACCTTTTGGCCGGTGCATATAGGTCAGGTATATTTATAATTCACTAAGGTTAATTCTTTATATACTTTTTCATTAGATGTAATTGGAGTTCTTTTAAGGGCTCTGTTTTTTAAGGATTTTCATTTAAATGACCCATAAGTTAACAGATTATAAGAATTAAAGCGTGTTTGGGATTGGTTATTGGATTATTTATTGCTTTTGAAAAGCAACTTAAATCCTTCAATTTCAGTCTCAAGATATCATTTTAGCAATATATAAGCCTATTTTTTCCATACTTAAATCAAATTAAAAAATTTAATACGTAACAAATGTTTTAGATACAAACTTTTAAATAATGTTGTCATTTCTAAATTATTTAGTTTCATAAAAAAGATAAACATTTTTTAAAATATATTTAGTTTGTATCATATATTGTATACATACAAAATATTTGGTGGAATCATCTTAAAAATTAAGCATCCTAACATAAAAAAAAAATATTTCATTACCTAATATATGTTGTTCTTTGTTTTCTATTAAAACTATCATAATATATGTTCATAGTTTGTGTGCATTTGCAAGTTTTTAAGTGTTACACGAACTTCACAACAAATGCCGTGTACAAAGAAATTTTATTTTGTATATGAATAAAATGATCATCCATTTTTTTATTTCGCTATGACGATTAATATTATTTAATTGTTTCAAATTGGTTTGTTTCTGCAAAAACCGGTATACTTATATTATTTAATTGTTTCATTATCTTTTATATGTATTACACTAAATTTAGTTACTTATAGTTTGTATGTTTTTATAATTTACATCCACGCAAACTAACAATTATTTATAATTCTTAACCAAAAAAAATACCAACAACTAAAAACCAAAAGACAATTGTTTTATAATATTGTTTGAAAATTCTAAATAATGAATTTCAGTTAACAAAAATCAACAAACAAATAATTGTAAGTCATGCCCGCCCATTGGGCGGGCTTCGAAAACTAGTATATATATATATATACATATATATATATATATATATATATATATATATATGTTCGTTCTAGTGTAATCTTACCCAAATTCAACGACTATGGTTACAATCAACAACTAACATTTCAGTTATCATATTTAAATACTTATCGACTTTGAATATTCTAGGATGTCTAAACCCACAAGTCCCTACTAAATGATGCTCTAAATTAAGTCTTATTCACATCTACGTACGTATTTAAATTACATTTATATGAGAATGTTTAAAAGACCGAGGATTTTGCAAGTCTTATTTCTCATTTAGAACCAACTGAGCTACACGTCACTAGAAGAACTAATGTCTTTGACCGCAACATTCTGCAAATTTGGCATATCTTTCAAGCTAATCTTAATAGGAGCCACTCCTTGATGATTAAAAAGAAGTAATGAACGGATTTAAACTAATGAGGCACAAAAAAATAAAAGAAAAAGTTTGTCATCTGATGACATTGTGTTTGTCGCAATTTAAGCCACTAATAAAATGTGCCCGAAGAACGTGTCGTTAGAAAGTAGAGTTGAAGAAAATAGATTGAAAAAGTTGAATGGTCTAACGTCTACTAACTTATTGTGAGCTCATAAACGGGACGCGTATGAAAAGTCGTAAAATAATGTAATTTTTTGTTGATAGAAAAGGATGTATGAACTAAATGAACGTACTTTATGAGGATTATAACATAAAGAAAACATGGTAATATAAACTAGTTATAATACCCATGAACGTACGGGATTTTGATAAAAAAAAATTATTCTGTATTAATACTGAATATTGTGTCTTTTAAGGTAATTGCATATAATTATATAGTTATAAGTTTCATGCACGCACGAAGTTTACACATAAATCAAATTTATTTTAACATTTTAGTTAAGTATATACACATATAAGAATTTGCCCATGAAAATTGTGATATAAGTACAACTAATACTTATGCACGAGTTTTTTTTATTATGCATTAAAATCCATTAGAAATTGGTAAAAAATATTTATAAAAATTTCTGTTAGTTAACTCAAGATTTAATTTTATTTAGCTTACAAAGATATTGATGTTGTTATTTAAATTTCGTTGCTGATATTATGTTGTACACATGATGCAAGTTTAATAGCACATAATGAGCATTGATGAAGTTAAAAAATACTCCTTCAAGTTTTTTTAGAATGTTTTTCTAGATATCCTTATATAAATAAATAAGAATTACATGAGTCATTGTTATAAGTACAATCGCGTATGTTTATTTTATATTAAAGCAACACTTGCTTATAATTTGATAATTATATTCACGTTTTCAGTAATTTAGCCGTATTTAAAATGTAAACTCGTGTACACATAGGTTAAACTTTTAAAAATGAATTAAATAAGTCCTTATTGAACGTATATAGTAAAAAAAAATTGATACTTATAATCTTATGCAAATTTATATGTTGTTATTTTAAAACAACATATACATTGTATTTTTTAAGATATAAAGTATAAAAAGTATAAAGTATAAGGGGGTATTTGTTTATAATCTAAAGTTATTAAAAAACATGGAGACTTATAATATTACACTTAATTTATATAATTTTTAAAAATTTAACCATCAAAGTTTTATTAATTACCTCATCTTTTTTTAAGTTTTTGTTTTCACAAATGTGACACCTATATTTTTATGTGTTTTTTTATCAACAAAATTTCTTCATCAAATTTATTAAAGTTTGACTAAAATCAATTTAATTTTGACTTTTATTAACCAATCATATTCCGCGATTTTGCTTACGTGGTGAAAGCGAGCTCTCCGATTGGCTAAATTATTTTTTCAATAAGAATGAATTGATAAAATCACTCGGAAATGATGTAAATTCTTTATTATATAGAAGATTGGGCATCTTAGGCTAAATGAAGTTTCATAATACATAAATACTTTAAGTTCATGACCCAAAACGTAGTACAATGAGCGATGTGTAGACTTTTTCTTTCACTGTTGCATTAATTTTTTCTTTCCATGTACATGAAAATATTTTCTACTATTATGAGTACCATTTTCTATGAAAACTTATTCTAACTTTCTATCCTATCATTATATCCCACATAGGTTGTAGAAAGAACTTGTTGGTTCGTTATATATCGTAGTATATGTGAGTTTTACGTGTTTAGGAAAGTATAATGTTTTCAAGTAGATTGCTTTCTTCATTTAAAATGTTGCAAATTTAAAAAAGAAAGTGAAACTATTTGAAAACTTATATGAACTCTTAGCTTTTTTCTTTATCTATTTCTTTTTTTAATATGAAACATGTTTCCTATCAGGAACCAACTGAGCTACACGCTGGCGAAGGATTTTAAAAGTCCCTGCCACGACCTCAGACAAATATTGTATATTTTGCGAGCTAAAATCTTAAAGGGGCCATGCTCGATGAATTGAAAAGAAGAAAGAACATATTTAAACTAGCTAGGGAAGCAAAATCGATAATTAAGAGAAAACATTGTCTTATATATTGTGGATGTCAATCACGTAATTCATAACGCATAAATACTTTATGAGGATTATAACATAAAGAAACCATATATGGTAATATAAACCGGGCATCTTAGGCCAAATGAAGTTTCATAACGCATAAATACTTTAAGTTCATGACCCAAACGTAGTTCAGTGAGCGATGTGTAGATTTTTACACAAAAGATTTCAGATAAGTGCTAATCCTATTTTCTTAGAAAAAAAAAATCACATGTTGATCTTTTAATACAATCCTTAAACATTTGCAATTTGTTATTAAGAGCAATAACAAGATATAATTTCATGTATTGAAATTGTTCTATGTCTTTATTCTTGTTCCAAACACATAAGCTAGTTGCTTCTAAACTTCAATATGGAATTCCATGTGACATATATTCCTTTCGCTCACTCTTGCATTAACTTTTTATTTCCATTTACATGAAAACATTTCTGCTACTTTTTACCATTTTTCTATGGACACCTTTTTTAACTTTCTATCCTATCATTATATCCCACATAGGTTTTAGAAAGAATTTGTTGGTTCCTTATATATTGTAGTATATGTGAGTTTCACGTGTTAAGATAAGTATAATGTTTTCAAGTAGATTACTTTGTGTGTTTAAAATGTTGCAAATTTGAACAAGAAAGTAAAACTATTTGAAAACTTATATGAACTCTTATCTTTTTTTGTTTTTTACTGTAAAAATTGTTCGGTTAAAGCTTCTCTCATTTAGATACAAGAAGGCAATTCGTGTGGGAAGAGTTATGGACAACTGGGATTTACCTAGTTCTCTTATGCATAATCATGTAGCTCGTTAGAGCAGTTTCTTGAGCTAGGCATTTGTGTTGGTCATGTTCTATTCTTTTGTAGCGTCTAGTTCCTAGTCTATCCTTAATGCGGCTTGCCACTCTATTGATGTTGTTAGAAGCACAATTGGTGCGTGTGTTTGTATTGTCGATTTGGTGCTTTGCCATATCGCCTGCACCTATTTTTTATTTATATACCATTTATTAGGGTAAAACCCCTTTACCCAAAAACATGTTTTGGTGAAAAATATTATAAATTTTAGCATCATATAAGAAAGAGTATGAGAAACTATTAATTTGTTCTGATCGTTATACTACGTGATACTTCTCGTGCTTAAAATGTTTGCAAGATATCATGAGAAAGTTCATGAGAATTAATATGAATTCTTAAATTTTGAATATTTTTTGTTATCTTGCTTTATTCTTTTTATATTTTACCAGAGATTGATTTATGTATCTAAAATTGTTACTTGATACATAGTTTGGATGTATTTTTATTGCAACGAATAGCAAATGGAAGTGAAGTAAATTTAACCATTTACATAATCTCATACTACATAGTTTGTGTTTGTGAAACTTTTGCGTAAATTTCACATCTGTGAAAAATGCATAAAGCTAGGTTAAAATAAAAAATAATTGTTATCATTTCACCACAATGTGTTTCGTTATTACTAACCGCAAATGTAAGTTGATTATAAAACGTATTTCTTTAAGATCATACATGAGTTTGTTCTTTGGACTTCATAGAAAATAGAAATCATCAATCAGTTGGAAATGTTATATGGCAATCCAAAAGCAAGAATATGTCTTCAGAATATTTTAATCCTGAACTTCTGCACCATTT
This sequence comes from Chrysanthemum seticuspe, assembly GCA_019973895.1. Taxonomy (NCBI): domain Eukaryota; kingdom Viridiplantae; phylum Streptophyta; class Magnoliopsida; order Asterales; family Asteraceae; genus Chrysanthemum; species Chrysanthemum seticuspe. Next base: position 361,741,448 of record BPTQ01000009.1, read on the forward strand.
TTTATAAAGTAAACATTTTCACTTTATGACTATAATAAGCTTAAAGGATAGCCAAGCTGCTTATTTTTAGATATTGCAAACCTAAATTTGTACATTTAAGCATTCAAAACATGCTTACTGATTGGCATAATACTTTTCTAAACAACCTAGGGCTAGGGCTGAAACAAGTATGAAACTATGTACTCCCAGATTGGTTGAAGAGAGAAATTGTTTGTTACTAATATAATGTAGTCTAAGCGAGTTACATGTGTTTGGAATAGTAATCTTTTCAACCGGTTGACTCTCTTACAAGTTAAAAAAACTTGTGAGGTAGTGACCTGGTGAAAATTCATACTAACTCTTGACGTTTTATCCCTTTTTCATTTTTGTTTAATTATCCATGCTAGACGTTGCTCTATATTCCCAAATATTTTCTACAACCACGGGTGAATTTTGATAACATTTATTATGTGAATTCCTAAAAGACCAAGGATTTTACGAGTCGTATTTCTCATTTGAAACCAACTAACCTACACGCCATTAAAAGTCTTGGACAACAACTTCAAACAGATTTCGCATATCTTTCGAGCTAATCTCAAGAGGAATTACACTTTGATGACTTGAAGAAGAGTAGTCTTATAATGATATTGAGGTTGTCATCCACCCAATTTGAGCCACTATAAGGGACCAACTACTGGGTTTAAAGCCCTTGAAAAAAAAAGAAAAAAAATTAATAATAAAGATGCATGTTTTTGTATCCAGGCCCCATTATCTCTTCATGTCTTGTACTCTTGTTATTTGCTTATAAATATTCCCCTCAAGTGTGAACTTCCTATGATCCTTATATATTATCTGCAAGTATATAAAGGATTTTGCTTGGCTACTTATTTTGGATTGTGACATAATTGCTTATTTAATAAGTATGTTTTTTGAAAACTCAGCTTAGCTACATGCAAACCTAAATTTGTGAATTCATAATATACACATTGAGCATTCAAAAATGTGTAGCGATCAGCATAATGAGTTTGCTAAACAATCCATGGCCATAAGCCCGTAACATGTATCATAATGCAAAAATACTTTTAACATCCATCACAATAAAGCGTAATTTATTCATCGATGTATAAAACTTATTTGCGATTGATTTAAGATAAGTAAAAGCTAACCTCTTGTTCTTAGATAAAAATCGCAGGTTGTTTTAGTTCAATGCTTAAACATTTGCAAACTTTCATTTTTAGAGCAATCACAAAATATAATTTCACGTTATCGTCCAAAATGTATATGATTCCTGCTCCAAACACATAAACTAGTTTGCTTCTAAAAATCAATCAGGACTTCCAAGATATGTTTCTTTCAACAGCTTTTATAACTCTTGCATTGTCTCTTTCTTTAGCTAACATTTTATCCCACATTGGTTTGAAGAAAGAAATGGTTTGTTACTAATATACCATATTGTATGCGAGAAACTCATGTTCAGAGCAGTATTATGCTTTCAGTATTGTTATCTTCTTACTGGCTAAAGTAATTAGTAAGGTGATAATAGGTTTGAAAGCTAGTACGATTGTCGATTAATTTTTTTTATTATCTTTCGTTGTACTCACTATAAAACATGTTTTAGCGAAATTGGTTTAGTCCTTAAGTTCACATGGCCTAAAAGGAAAGAATAGTTTGAAAGCCAATTGATAAAGAATAAGAATCGGAGAATTAATAAGTTTGTTGCGAAATTTAGTAATACACTAATTAAATCAAAAATAAAGGAAAAGAGAAAAAAAAAATATATATATATACACAGATACTGTCAAACCATATTTTTTTTCATACTTTTAAGCTTGAATATAAATTATAATTGACAAATGAAATTTACATAAACTCAAACGTAAATCTAAGCTAATAGATCCGGTACAATCTAACTCAACAACGAGTGAAAGATCATAACGCGGAGAATATCTTATTTTCATCTAGTGTCATATTTAGTTTCGTCCTAGTGTGATCTTACACCAATACAACAACGAGTCACCATCAACAACTTCTATTACAATTCTCGTGTTTAGGATTATCGACTTTGAGTATTCAACGATTTCTATACCCATATGCCATACATGTGAGTTAAAGGTGCATTACTACATTTATTATGAGAACTGTTTAAAAACTAAGGATTTTAGAAGTCTTCTCATTCAAAACCAGTTGAGCTATACTCAGATCAATGATATATATAAGTCTTGACCACAAGTTTATGCAAGTTTGGCATATCTTTCGAGCTAATCTTAAGAGGACAGATACTTGATGACTAGAAAAGAAGTAATGAACATATTTAAGCTAGGGAAGCAAGCAATTGAGAGTATAAGCAACGTGTACAACCATAATTTACACATTAATTAAGTATTCAAAAAAAAATGCTTAGAATTTGATTCAACAATTGAACGTGCATGAGACAAACAAGAATTTGATTCAACAATTGAACAATATATAGATTTCTTCTACCTAAACGATTTCAGATAATTAATCATTAGCACCTGCTTCTTAGAAAAATCTCAGATTCTTGTAATAAAATGCTTAAACAATTGCAACCTTTCATATTCAGAGCAATAAGCCAATAACGTATAATTTCACATTATCGTCCAAGCTGTATATGATTCTTGCTCTAAACACGTAAACTAGTTTGCATCGAAAATTCAATTCGGAGTTTCATGTAAAAAATCGTTCTTCCACCAATTGTTAATAACTCTTGCATTATCTCTTTCTTACCAATTTTTTTATGGAGGCCTTTTCTAACCTTTGACTATAACATTCTATCCCACATAGGCTCAATATAGAAGTTCATGGTTACTAATATACCATAGTGTATGTGGACAAAATATGTTAAGAATGGTATTAGGTTTTCTGATATTCCACATTATTTATGGTTGAAAATAATCAAAGTGATGTGGAATGTCCGGATAGCAATATGAACTCTTAACTTTTTAACCTTTTTTTTCTTAATGGAGATAATTTTAATCTAGATTTCACATAGGTTAGTAAAGAGAATATATTTTGGAAGCCAACTAGCTAGGAATCAACATATAAGTACTCTTTTTACAAATCAAGATTTTAGCCTAGGGCCAAAACAAGTATTTGTGAGGGAAAAGTGAATATGGGGTTGTCTCACATCTAAGCTTACATGCAAAACCATAAAAATCACTAAAAAAATCGTCATTTTGATTATTATTTTTTCAAAATTTTAGTAGTGGAACTAATATATGCATAGTGGAATGCATTTTAATGATGAATTAAATCAAACCATTCTTGAATCTATAACTAATTTGTTAGTAAATGAAAACATATAACAATATGATGTAGATTACGCATGCATCAAGGTGAACCCAACATAAGTGATGTTGTGTTAAAATCAAGGGAAAACACTAATATAGTGAAAGATATGCTACAAATGGAGAAGATTGATGTTTTTCTGGTTAAAACGATGTAATTTTTGATGGTTTCGCATGTAAACTTAGATGTGAGACAGCCTCATATTCACTATCCTCATAAATAAATACTTTACCTAAATAGCTGAACACGTAATTCATTAAGGTGTACCAATCTCTACTTGTATGATTTTTAATATGTAATAAAGGAACGCCCTTTTTCTTTCTTTTTTTCTTTTTTTTTTTTTTTTTTTTTTTTTAAACAAAGGCAATTTTATTAAAAAAACTAATAAGGTGTTAGAAATTACAAAGGTAATTTATGCCAATCATTCTAACTAATAGACAAACAACCTTTATGCTTAAGCCAAGAAATGGAATACACACGAATATAATCAAAAATGTCAATTTTCCTCAAAGAATGAGTTAAAAGTGACACTATTACGATACCGTCAAACAAGCCATAATAAGCAATAATCACGAATAAAGGAGCGCCTATTGCTGCTTATTTTTAGATTTTGAGAAATTGAACATATCATAATTTCTCGTAAACTTTGTCTGGCTACTTGCAAACGTGAATATATACATTCATAAAAGTCTTTCATATAACATTTTTGCAAAAAAAAATTCGAAATATTTTCTAAGTTTTTAGTCTAACATTCTATCTCACATAGCTTGAAGATATGCGTTATTGGTTAGTAATATACTATAATGAGTGCAGGTTATGCATGTCTAAAATAGTACTTCCTCCGTCTCAAAAAGATTGTTCACTTTCTATTTTTAGTAAAAACTAAAGAATATATTAAGGGAATAATCTTTTTGAGTGGGTGAGATTTATAGTGGCCCCATTTTTATTAAACTTGGTGATTTCTCTCTCATAACAATAATTTTGAGACGGAGGGAGTATTGTGTTTTTAGATTAGTAACTTGTTCACGACAAAAATTGTCAGGAGATAGGTTAATGCATAATTAGGTCTTAACTTTTTTTTAGCATATATGTTCTTGTGGAGACCATTCAAATCCTTTTATTATTTTTTTTATTTTTTATTTTTTATTTTTTTTATTTTTTTGTTTCAAATAGATTAAGAGAGATCCACGTTTTAGATGCCATTTCTCTATTTAGTTCAAGATAATGTTGGCATGTTGCGTCGTTACATATAGCACACGCAAGTTGATCACTTTCTATTTCTATAAGTATATTCTCACCCTTTTTCAATTATAAGAACTCACAGGTTCTTAAAACGACACTTAAACATTTCAATCTTGGGTTGATGTATTTTACTCTCCGTATCTTCAAATGATCTTTGATTTTTCTAAAGTGTCCCGTAATAAAACTAATAACAACACTTAGGTGTCGTTTGTTTTTTCAGAGCTTTTACCTCTTCATCAGCAAACCATGTCTGCAAAAGAATAGGTACATTTAAGCTCTTCATCTTCAAGAAAAAGACCGTTTGTTTTTTGTGCTATTGAAGTACTTCTTTCATTTTTCTTCTTTTTCTTCTTTTTTCTTTTTCACTAGTATTTTTTGTGCTAATGAAGTAACTTTTTTTTTCCTTTTTCTTTTTCACTAGTTTTTTTACATTTTCGTCTGTTTTTTACATTTTCCTCCATTTTCTATGTTTTCGCCTGTTTTTTAATGTTTTTGTCATTTTTTTACATTTTAGTCGATTTTCTTATGTTTTCGTCCGGTTTTTAACGTTTTCGTCTGTTTTTTTACGTTTACATCTTTTTTTTACGTTTTCGTTTATTTTTTTACGTTTTCGTATGTTTTTACGTTCTCGGCTGTTTTTTTTACGTTTCCATCATTTTTCTTACGTTTTCTTCCTTTTTTTTTACGTTTTCGTCCGTTTTAATCTTCTTTTTACGTTTTCGTCTGTTTTTTAAGTTTTCGACCGTTTTTTACGCTTTTGTCTTTTTTTACATTTTCGCCTTTTTTACATTTTCGACCGTTTTTTTATGTTTTCGTCTGTTTTTTTTATGTTTTCGTCTGTTTTCTTTCGTTTTCATTCGTTTTCTTACATTATCTTACGTTTTGTTAGGTAAGATAAAATAACGTACAAAAAACTTATAAAATCATATGAAAATGGAGGAAAAAGTAAAATAAACACATGAAAATATAAAAAACGGATTAAAACGTAAAAAGACGGACGAAAGCGTAAAAAACGGACGAAAACATAAGAAAACGGACGAAAACGTAAAAAACGGACGAAAACGTAAAAAAAAGGCGAAAACGTAAAAAAACGGGCGAAAACGTAAAAAACGGGTGAAAACGTAAAAAAACGGACGGAAACGTAAAAAGACGGACGAAACGTAAAAGAGATGTAAGATATTGAGAAAGAGATGTAAGGGTTGTGAGAAGAGGTAAGAAGTGGAAAAGAAGAGATAAATTATGTCTGCATGGTAGAAGAGGAAATAAGAGATTTTAGTCTCTTATGTCTGAAAAAAAACAAACGGTCTTCAAGGAATACGTCTGCGCGCCTGCAGACAAAAGAGGCAAAGAAGAGCTTCTTTGAAAAAACAAACAAGGCCTTACTCATAAGATATACCAATCTATACACTGTTAAATATGAATATCAAGGTTTTCATTAAGCACATATGAACAGGGAGATCCCTATTGAGTGGAAACGCATTCGTGAATCTCGACGTCTTGAGAGGCAAATTTTGCTAAAATTCTATGAACCATACGCTCAAACGTTGGACGATATCAATCAAGCCAAAGTACTTTATTATTCCTTGTTCAATTGTTTGTGCATTTAGTCACTCCTGTATATTTATTTTTGTTCATCTTATGAATTTGATTGATATCGAAATACATCATGAATAGATTAGCAGTATAATGTAAACCAGCGAAATAATAACCTTTTCACTTACAATGATTCATGTTTAAAACTATACTCGAGAGCGACAACCAAAACTACAAAATGTGGAAGATGTAATTGGGTAGGTAGTATACATACCAAAAAAGAAAAACTACATATATGTTAATGTATAAGTATAACAATACTCCCTCCGTCCCAAAATTATAGTCCCTTATTGAATTTTTCGGTTTTTCTTTTCTAACTTTGACCGTAAATATTTTTGTTTGTATTATATAATACTTGATGCAAAATATATGAATGAATTGAGTTTTAAATGTATTTTCATTAGAATATTTTTTCATCAACTATTGTATAACACAAACAAAAATATTTAAGGTCAAAATTGGACAAGAAATACCAAAAAAGTCAATAAGGGACTATAAATTTGAGACGGAGGTAGTAATATTTTACAACTTTTACCCGTTTGACCCTTTACTACATCTTGAGAATGTCTTACTTATTCTTCGAAAACTTGATTTCACGGTAACACTCATGTAGCGAAGCGAGCCCTAGTATGGAATGTTCCTCAAAGCGCAATAAGCAGGTTTGTTTTCCAAAGATTCAGGCATGGTTTATATTATCCAGAAGGTACAAATCTTTCTTTCACCAAATGTTAAGAACTATTAAATTATCTCCTTCTTACCATTTTTTTAATGAAGATATTTTCTAACCTTTTATCCTAACACTTTATATATCCCACATGGGCTCAAGATAGATGTTGTTGATTAGTTATATACGATAAGTGTATGTATGTTAAATGTGTTGAGACAAATAGTATGTCTTCGAACACTCTCAACCTGTTGGGCTGAGAAACCCTGATGGGTTTGGGAATGTCTGAGAACTCATATAAACTCTCAACTTTTTTCATTTAATTGGGTACTCTAAAAACAACATAAACCTCTTAGATAATTCATACACTTATCATAGAATGAACATATTTTTATCATAACCATATATGAAATGCACATGTTTTTAATCATGGTTAACAATTCACAACGAGTATATCCTTTGGAATACCTTATTCTCATCAAGTTTGAATGTGATCTTACACAAATACAACAACGATACTCATGATTAGCGACTACTATTTCAATTATCATGTTTAGATACTTATCGACTTTGAATATTCAAGGATTTCTAAACCAACAGATGCGTGCTCTAGATCCCCAAATCTTTGAGAAAACCACGAGTGAGTTGAAAGTTTACGTATATTATGAAAATATCTTAAAGACCGAGGATTTTACAAGTCTTATTTATTTTTTGGGTAAAGGGGAGTAATCCTGCACCCTGGTAAATATATTAACCAAATAAACGTTTAAGTACAAAGGATATGAGCGAAATCCCATATCTCAGCCCGTTACATAGGCATAAAGCTTACATAACAAGATACTTCCTATTTTCTAAACAAGAAAACAAACCACTACTCAAATTATAACATATGACACAACGAAATAAATTTACTTCCTAGGACCTTGAAACTTTGTGCCATACATGGCATTAAAGGCATCCAAATTCCCTGGAAGATCACGAACCTGTTTCGCATAGTCGTCGAAGTCATAGTCATCATACTCATCCTCAAACTCTTGGCCACCACCAAATATATTAGCAGACTCATCAAATGGGTTAGCAACAACCTCATCTTCAGAATCAGACACCTCAATCTCTCCTACTTTAGAAAAAGGGTTAACTCTCTTAGTAGAAGAGGTAGACGGAATAGGTTGACCATCATCATCCACAAGAGTAGCTTTCCCATCAATAATTAGTTTTTCAAGCTTACCAATTTTCTCAACTATGGGAGTAGAACCAACATCCATTGTTCCCATTGAATCACTCACAAGCGGTACATGTGATGTAGAACCAGTCTTAATCAACTCATCCTCATTAACCTCCATTGTACGACCAGTATCCACATCTGTATCGTCCATATTAAGAGCATCAAACTTATTAGACGTAGTGATCCTGGTTCCACTCGTACCAGCCACATCAGAAGCCATCATCTTACCGACATTTACTTTCTTGGGTTCAGAAGGAGGCTTTTTGGGCCGATATTCAAAATGCTTACCCACCACAGATTTAGTAGAACCTCCTCGACCCGGATTCGGCCCAACTTGCTTTCCCTTCTTCTTATTGTTAACAGTCTGAAAACCATCACTTACGTTCATATGAGGTTGAGCAGTCGGAATCACAACCTTAGGACAATCCACCAAAGTATGTCCAAATACCCGACATCTCTCACATCTAGGCGGTTTCCATTCATATTCAACACGGATCTTCTCAATAGTCGAACCCGTACCATCAAGTAAAGGAATCTCGACAGTGAGGCTGTCCCTAAGAACCTCATCCGACTTCACTTCAATCATACACCTAGCAAAACTACTACGGCCCCAAGATTCTTTGCACATTTGACTAGTAAAAGCATCTAACCTTTTGGGCCTACCAATCAATGTAGCAAGAAGACTGAGCCCATCATCAGAAAACATAGCTAAAGGAACATCATGGAATTTAACCCACACCGGAATGTTAGTCAAATCCTCTTTCAGCAAGTTGGTGTTCAATGTCCATGGTTTAAGAATAATAGGAACATTACGAATCAACCAAGGACCATTATCAAGAACATCATCAATGCCTTTTTTCGAATTAAACTTGAAGAAGAAGAATCCCTTAGCGTTCATCATAACCTTTTGTAAACCATACTTAGCCCACGTATTGCGAACATAATAGTCAACAACAGGAAAAGCAAGGCGTTGACCAAGGAAGTATCCGTAGAGAGTATTCTCAAACCTCATGTTCACCTCTTCCACCACTTTCATTGGGACTGAAAGGTCAACATCATCCTTCTTTTTGTTGCATTCTAACCTCCGAAAATTAGACACGTGTTTCTGGGATTCATTAGAAGCAACACCCGCGTAAGAAACCGACTTAACTCCATTACCTCTAGTAGTAACAACCTTGGGTGCATTAGGATCAGAAGTAACACCATGATTAGTACCATACATCTGGGATTGCATAGCCACATCAAAACTCGACGGAGGAGTATTTGCTGAATAAACTTTAGTACCATTCGACTTAGATTGAAGCCCAATACCACTCGAATTGTTCACATCAGAAGATGAAGCCATCTTAGCAATATCACTGTCAATTTTATTCATTGCTTCATCAAATTTCTTATGCGCATTAGCAATCAATTGCTCCACATTAGGCTGTTTTGAAACATTAGAGGCCGAATCAGAAGCAGGGGTATCATGGCTTTGCTCCAAATCATCCAAAACAACCTTATCCTTAACCTTATTCACGTTATCAGCCCCATCACATTCTATATGATCAACAAGACTCTCATTCTGACCAGTACTCCCATCAGCAGGTTGTTGTACAACACCAGAATCGTTTATTGCATCAACCCTAGGGTCATTGATCAATGCGTTATCAGATCCAGCAGAAGCAACATCCAAATTCAGCAAACGAGTACCACTCCCAACAGATGTACCCACAGCGATTGCATTCCCCTCAAAACTAGAAGTCGCATGCTGTGGCAAAATATCATTCTCCTCTCCCACCATCACCATTATAGCAAACAAGAACTCCCGAGACAATAATTCGTAGTAGAAAACAAGAAGAAAATAACGTCTGATTCTTCAAACACAACGAGTAAAACCCTAGTAAAACTAGGGCTTATAAGCCATAGACAAGTAGTCAAGATTACATGATTTGATGATGATAAAGTCGATTCAATGAAGGATTAGTTAATTGGAAAAAGAATGGACAAACCGACTGGAAACCCTAACTAGCGATCAAAACAGAAAACCTAAACCAATCCTTAAAACAAATCGACTTCAAAACAAACGAATAACAATCAGGATTGTTATAAGAATGTTATGATGAAAGATTTGCTGGAAAAAAAACAATTTAGGGTTTAGAATTGAGTCGCATAATCGCCAGAGAGAGTTAGGGAGAGGGTAACGATATTTACAAGTCTTATTTATCATCTGTAACCAACTCACTTACATGTCACCAAAAGTTATAGAAATCTTAGATCACAATTTTATGCAAATTTGTGATATCTTTCTAGCTAAAATTAAGATACACTTTATTTTGAACAAGACGAGACACAATTGATGGCTAGAAAACTAGAAGTGAACATATTTATACTAGGAAAGTAATCCGAATTAAAGAAAATATTTGTCTTATGATATCAATATCGTGTTTGTCGGTTCACGTAATTTAAGCCGCTATATGTCTTACGAACATGTAATTAGAAAGTAGAGTTGAAAACAAAATAGGTATTATTAGTGATCAAAACTTTGATAGTCAAACGCTATTATTCATTACCAAGATTGATAGGGAGTTTTACAATCCAACGAGTAAATCACAAATACTGTCTTCTTCATTTTGCTTCGTGTTAACATGTAATTTCATGAGGTGATTATATCCACGTATGCAAAATTGTGTAGTGATCAGGATAACGAGTTTGCTACGCAACCCATGGCTATCATAATGCAAAATTAATTCAACACTTTGTAAAAAATTTCTTCGCAAATGATCTTTGATAAGTAAAAGCTAACCGCTTGTTCTTAGAAAAAATCACTTAGTTGTTTTGGTTCAATGCTTAAACATATGCAATCTTTCATTTTTAGAGCAATAGCAACATATAACTTCACGTTATCGTCCAAAGTGTATATGATTAGTTCTCCAAACACATAAAACTAGGTTGCTTCTAAAATTCAATGTAAAGTTCCAAGATATGTTTCTTTCAACAACTTTTAAAAACTCTTGCATTGCCTCATTCTTTCCTTAAAAATCTTATATATACAATGGAGACCATTTTCAACTTTCAGTCCTAACATTTATCCCACATTTGTTGAAGAAATAAATTGTTTTTTACTAATATACCATAGCATGCATGAGAACTCGTGTTGTGAATAGTATTATGTTTTCGATCCTGTCATCTTATTGCTAGCTAAAATAGTTGGTGAGGTGATGACGGATTTGAAAGTTAATACGAATTCTCAATTATTATTTTTATTGTCTTTCATTGTACTCACTATAAAACATGTTTTAGGGACATTGGTTTAGTCATTAAGTTCACATGGCGTAAAATGAAAGAATACTTTGAAAGCCAATTGATTAAGAATAAGAATTTGAGAATCAATAGGTTTGCTGTGAAATTGATGTGATTTACCACTAATTATATCAAAATTGAAGGAAAAAAAATACACAGCTATTGTCAAACCATTTTTCATACTGTTAAACTTGAATATAAATGAACACAATATTATAATCGACAATTAATATTTACACTAGATTCAAACTTAAATCTAAGCTAACAAATCCTATACAATCTAACTCAACAATACTCAAATCAAAACCATCTATATATGAAAGTTCGTAACGATGAGATTATCTTATTTTCATCTAGTGTCATATATATTTTCGTACAAATGTGATCTTACACCAATACAACAACTATAGTCATGATCAACAACTACTATTTCAATTCTCGTGTTTAAAATTAACATCTGTCTCATTCAATAATTCATACATACATCGGAAACAATTTGTAAAGTAAACATTTTACTATCTTTGACTACAAGCACGAAGGACAATCTTATATTTTCAGTTTTCAAATCAATAAGAACATAAAATTTTCATGTTGTTACCTTCATGTTTCGTAAGCACATAAACTTCAAGTTGTAGTTCCATGTAACATATCCTTCTTTCACTTACTCTTGCATTATCTAATTCTTTCCATGTATTTCAAAATCTTTTTTTATGCTGTAATAATTTACCATTTTTTGTTCATGGAGACCTTTTCTAACATTTGATTATTTCATTTTATCCCACATAGGTTGGAGAAAGAACTCGTTTGTGACTAATATACCATAATGTATGTGAGTGCTATGTGTTTAGAATAATATGATGTTTTCGGGGTTTATTATCATCCGACGAGTTAAGAAAACTTAACTCTTTGGATTTTGAGCACTTTAAAACTCGTATGAGCTCTTAACAATTTTTTAAATCTATTTTTACCCTAAAACGTGTTTTGGTGAAAATATTTTTATCTTTAATTTCACACAAGTTAATTAGAATGCAAAAAGGATAACCGTGAATGTTATGCACTTAGACAGTAATTCTTTAGAGCAAGATCTACAGAGTAAGTACTTATGTCATATCTCTCTATTCTTATCCATGATAGTTGAAATATGGATTAAAGATCCTAGACGCCAGTAGTGCAAGTATCTACGGTCCACCATCTTTGACATCAATGATGCCCTCTGAGAATACGTATTTTTAAACTTCCTTTCCACACGACAAAAATTTATAGTTTGGTGTTGGTATAGTTTGAATAATTATATTGCTGATTACTCGGGTATGTTTCCTTGTGTTGGGTAAGGATCCGAAAAATAAGCTCATAAGACCGTAGTTGCTAGCTGTAATTGAGCAAATGCTTAAACAAATAAAATTACCGTATTAATTATCCCAGTGAAAGTTCGGGTCTGTTACACCTATGCTAGGTTGGTTGGGTCATAGTCCGTTAGGGTAGCAAACAATTTTTTTCTATACTTAATTAGGCGTGTGCAGAAAATGGATTGGTACCGAGAAGAAGAACACTGGTTAGACCCGTACCAAAAGTGGCCCATTAAAAAAAACCTGTTTTCATACCTTACTAAACTTGTATGACCCACCATTTTGCCACATCTGCACCATTATACTTCTTTTCATAATGTTTTACTAACAATAGTATCAAAAATCCCTTTTTATCAATGAAGCCGATTTGTAAAGCGTGACTGTAAAAGAAACTATCTGAGGAGCAAAAGTTGGTGTTAGGAGATGGATGATCCTAAACACTTGCATGTGGTAGGTGTGAAAGGTAACACAAAGGCGATCTTAATCAAATATTTACCTAACAAAAACTAGGATCGTTAAAACAGTGAAGAAGTTAAGGAAAACAATGAACTAATGGAAAACAATTACTCTGCAGTTTGCAAACCAGGTACCTTTTCTTGCTGCTGAACTTTTGTTACAATAATGAATATGTGATTATTAAGGCTTAAATTCAGGATTATAAATTAATTATGTTTCGATAACGTGAGTCATTATCAACTCGTTTAAGGATTAAACAATCCGTAGATAAGTTTTAGTTAGTTGTTGTAAATCTATTTATTTAAGAAATTTGAAAAGATCTTTCAAAAACGCATGTACAAACACCCCCTAACCATTTGAATCAGGTTGGCTTCATTGCTATAGTCTGCAATGTGAACGCAAAGTCGGTAATTCGTTAAAGTGTAGTGTATCGGGTATATTTTCTCAATAATGATGGCTAAATGGTTTTAAATTTTAGTTATTTTTTTCTCTAACTCTAAATGTTGTTGAGTTTTTTAATCCTTGTTTTTAAAAATGGCCACTCTTTGTTAATTTAACCAAGAACAAATAATGCTGATCCAAGCATTGCCATTTTCTCAAGAACAAGAAGAAATTTTAGTCAACATCTCATGTTCTTACTCATCGAGATTACATATACTAGTTATTCACTCTATAACTCGAGTTTATTTTTCCTGCATACATTGCATTTATAAACCAAGTGTAAACCAAACGTCCTGTGTGCTACCACCAGTGAATATCATTTTACTTAAAAGTATATAAAATGAAAACATAGATTGTGATTTCTTATTTGTTTTCTTTGGTTGTAAGTTGTGTTGTGTATAGTAGGTATGTTCTGTGAGAGCTCGGAATCATGAGTGCAAGAATAAGTTATGACCCAAAACTTCTATACATAAAATTAGTTGCTTCTAAACTTGAGCATTATCTCTTTCTTGCCATTTTTTATGAAGACATTTTGTAACATTTATCATAACACTCTATCCCACATAGGTTTGAAGATAGAAGTTAGTGGTTACTAAAATACAATAAGTGTATGTCTGTTAAATGTGTTGAGAATAGTATTATGTTTTCAAATATTTCACAAGTTGTTAGGATTAAAAGCAATCTGACGATTAATGGTATATTGGAAAACTCGTATAAACTCTCAACTTTTTTTCCTTTCGATTAAGAAGAAATATAAATTTAATAGTGTATCTTAATTCTTTTGATTCAAATGCACCATGCAAAATAAATATATGCACCATCTGACTCTAAGAGTCAATTCATACACTTATCATAACCATATATGAAATGAACGTATTATTATCATAACTGAAAGTTCATAAGGAGGATATCCTTGGGAAGTTCTTATTTTCATCTAGCTAGTGACATACATATTTTCGTTCTAAGAGCGGGAGGTACTATGGAGCATAGGCTCACGCCGTCCCTCCAGCCTAGTTTAATCAATGGCGCACGACATCGCAAGTGGCGCCGTAGCACCTCGCGCCGTCACCACCACGCAGCGCCATAGCTTTTTCCTTTTAATTCTTTCTTTTTTGGGGGTTTTTTTTTTTTTTTTTTTTTTTTTTTTTTTTTTTTTTTTTTCAGGTGGGCAGCGCAGGAAGTAGGGTTGAGGAAGAAGGAAGAAGAAGGTTATGAGAATTTGGGTTGGCTTGTTGCTTATATATTTAACTAAATGAGCTACAATTTTACATGGCAAAATGTAAAAGAAAAATGGGCTACAAATGTAAAAAAAATGTACAAAAAATGGGCTGAATTTTAATAACATTTTTATGCAATGTTTTTTTAATTTATGTAATGTTTTTTTTATTAATGAAATTGAATTTTTTACTTATATATATTGGGTTTGTTTTATTTTATGTAAATGAAAAAAAAAAGAAAAAAAAAATTGTCCTATAGCACCACATTTTCTGATGCCTATGGTAACAGCCATAATGTGGTGTCATAGGATTTCTGATGCCAAAGAGGGTTTTGCTGATGTGGCAACACTCTTTTCCTATGGCACCACTCTATGGCACGACGGTACCCACTGCTCTAATGTGATCTTTTTCACAACCACACATGAGTTTAAAGTACATTTATTTCGAGAATATCTAAAAGACCAAGGTCTTATTTCTCATTTGGAACCTTAAAGTCTTGGACAACAAGTTTATGCAATTTGGCTAGGATTTTAAAAGACCAAGGCTCACGCTTTGAATAAAAAAAAATAGCTACTAGACAAAGTACCAGTTGATTTGGGCAGAAGTGATGCGTGTTCTTTATATGCAGACCCAAAAATGTAACGCATTCAGCGATATATTGATCTACATAACAACTTATGGTGCTCCCATAGTGTACGTGAGTTACTTGTTACTTCATCCGTCCCAAATTATAAGTCCATTTTGATTTTTTCAAAGTCATTTTATACCAACTTTGACTTTAATTATTTCTTTTAGCGTTATATAATACTTGTTGTGAAATATATAAACGGATATGTGATTTTAATGAATTTTCATTTGTATATTTTTCATCAAGTATTATATAAGACGAAAAAAATAATTAAGGTCAAAGTCAGAAGAAAAAGACTTTGAAAGCTAATACTTGTTGTAAAATATATAAATGGATATGTGATATAAATGTATTTTCATTTGTATACTCTTAACTTTTTTCTTTTTATTTGGTATTTTAAAACAAATGAAATGTAAAATTACATCTAAATTATTTTGATCAAAATGCCAGTTAACAACCAACATAAATCTTATTAGATAATTAATACACATATCATAACCTTTTATGACATGAACATATTTTTATCATAGATGCATTTTGAGAATGGTATTATGACCCAAATCATATATATATTTTAGATAAGTAAACGCTTATAATAAATCACATGTTCTTATTTTAATACAAAGCATAAAAAATTGTAACATTTTATTATAACACTCTATCCCGCATAGGCTGAAGATAGAAGTTGTTGGTTAGTTATATATCATAAGTGTATGGGTGTTTAATGTGTTGAGACAAGTATTATGTCTTCAAGGGTGAAAAAATCTTTCAGATCTTGGAATACTTGAAAACTCATATGAACTCTTAGCTTTTTTTTTATTTTTTATTTTTTATTTTTTAGTTTTTAGTTTCACACAGGTTAGAAAACAAAACAAATATTGAAAGTTAATAAAGAAACAATATAAATGTAAAAATGTATCTGACTTCTTTTGAATAAAATTCTACGTGCAAAATAAACCACGCCCAATCTAATTCGACAATTAACGACAAACATAATTATTAGATAATTCGTACACATATCATAACCACATATGAAATGAACATATTTTTTATCATAGTTGAAAGTTCGAATATAACGAGATGTCCTTTGGAATATATTTTTGTTATAATGTGGTCTTACAAAAATACAACTATAGTGACAATCAACAACTACTATTTCAATTATCATGATACTTCGGGTTAGAATATTCAAGGATTTTTAAACCCATAGATCCATAGTAAACGGTATTATATATCCTCAAATCTTTGAGAAAACCATGCGCGAGTTTAGAGTACAATTATTACGAGAATCTCTGCAGGACCTAGTATATTCGAAGTTTCCATTCTTATCAGGAACCAACTAAGCTACAAGCTAACGACGAAGGATTATTGGGCTTAGCCTTTTGCAAAAACAAAAATGAGAAGATGGCTATTGGGTATAGGCCTAATACTCTGGGCTAAATAGATGAACAACTAACTTGATTTATGCTCACGCCCTATTATCTCTCATATTTATACACTTAAAATATTGTATTTTGTATTTTCATTTTTAGAGCAATAACAATATATAACCAAATAACAATAATAAATATGTACAATCATAATTTACACTTTGAGCACTCGTAAAAAAGCTTAGCGATCGTCATAATACGTTGCCGAAATAAGTATCATAATACATAAATACTTTAACGTTCACCAACTCTAAATAACTCTTGAATTATCTCTTTCTTTTCAATGTACACAAAATCTTTATATAATAGCCAACTACTTTTTTTTAACCCACGTAGGTTGAAGAAGAAGATTATTGGTTACTAATATACCATAGAGTACTATGTTTAAAGTAGTGTTTTCAAATGAGTTTATATCAACTCGACTTTTTTTTTTCCCTACCGTAAAAATATATTTTAATGGCAAACACAATAAAAGTATAGTGTTTTCAGATGCATCTACTCCTTGCATGTTAAAAGAATATATGGTTGGTGTATTTACATTTGAAAACTCAAATCAACTCGACTTTTTTTTTTTTTTTTTTTTTTTTTTTTTTTTCATTTTTGTTTTTCTACCGTAAAGAATATCATGGTGGCGAAGATTATATGTTATGATTTCATCATATTTGATAAGTCATCGATTAAGGAAGAATGTGAGAAACAATTCAGTTGCTCAATTTTGTTTTGAACATTAAATACAGCCAATGAATTTGAATGAAACAACATATTTCTTAAATAAAAATTGAAACTGGAAAATATCTATGTAAACTTGTTACTTGATATATAAATTATAATGTTTTTGTTTTTGTTATTTTCTATTTTTGTTTCTTTACTCTAAAACATGTTATGGGGGAAACATTTTATTCTTTAATTTTACATAGGTCCATACTAAACGATGCTCTATATTCCCAGATATTTTCTACAACCATGGGCGAACTTAAGTACGTTTATTATGGGAATAACTAAAAGACCAAGGATTTTACGACTTTTATTTCTCGTTTGAAACCAACTGAGCTACGCACTATTAAAAGTCATGGCCCACAACTTCCAACATATTTCACGTATCTTTCAAGCTAATCTTAAAAGGAACTACACTTTGATGACTTGAAGAAGAGTAGTTAACGATATTAAAAGAGGTAAGCAAATTAAATTTTGAGAAAAGTAGTGTTATAGTGACATTGTGGTTGTCATTCATGCAATTTCGGATTTTAAGCCAATATATGTCCAAAAAGGAAAAAAGATGAAGATGAATATGGCTACTAGACATAGGTCCAATAATTTGGGTTAGAATAATTTAGGCCCAATTATTTTTTATGACTTGTTTTTTTTTTGGGTAAAGGGGTTCTACCCGGTGTATATAATCAAAATAAGTTAATTACTAGATAAAGAGAAGGATGAGCCTCTCTTTGCCCACGCTTAAACAGCCGAAACTACATGATTTAAACACACTTAAGTCATGACTACTACTTGACCTAATAAACAAGAACTACAATGAATTACATAAACTTGAGGACCAGTAGGCGTTTTTGTTTTCAATCCCTTAGCTACGTTGAGTTAACTTCCAAGCCATGAATCTTCCAAATCTTCCGCATCCTCTCCACTCGAGGATTATTCTTGAAAAGACTTGTACTCTTGTTATATGCTTGTAAAATATTTCTGGTCAACTCCTTTCTCCTTATGAAAAAATCTCTTATATATTATCTGCAAGTAAATAAAAGATTGAATAGCTGCTTAAGACGAGATTTTAACATAAGTACATAAGTACTATTTTTAACATACCTGATATTTTATCCTAAGGCCAAAACAAACAGAATAACAGTTCATACGGGGTAATAAAAGCACACGACTTACGTTATCAAAGCTGTAAATGATAAAGGATTGCTTAGCTACTTGTCGAAAACTTTTAGATTTTGACATAAGTGCTCACCTCATAAACATGCTTGTCGAAAACTTTGTTTAGCTACTTGCGAACCGAAATATGGACATTCATAATATACACCGAGCATTTAATGTTTACTGATTGCCATAATGAGTTTGCTAAAAACGTAATTCATAACGCAAAAATACTTTAACCTTCATAACCCCTTGTTCTTCGATAAAATCACAGGATGTCTTGGTTCAATGCTTTAATATTTGCGATCTTTCCGTTTTTAGAGCACTAACAACATATACTTCTATGTTATCCAAGATGTTCCCTTCTTAATTTGTGCTCCAAAAACACAAAATTTGTTGCTTCTAAATTTCAATTTGGAGTTCCATGTAACAAATAGTTTTTTCACCCACTCTTGATAACTCTTGCATTATGTCTATTTCTTTCCATGTTCATAAAAATCTTTTATATGATAGGACTTTTCTAACTTTTTATTTTAACATTTTGTCCCACATTGATTGAATAAAGAACTTGCTCGTTAGTTATGTACTCTAGTCTATGTGGGTAACATGTGTTTGGGATAATATAATATATGTTTTCTTGTTGGTTACTTTCTTGAATGGTTTCAAAACGATTCGGGATTGTGTCAATAGGAAATCTTGTATAAACTTCAAACTTTTTTTCTACTATATTTTTGTTTATAAAACATTTTTTGGTAGAAACCATTTTAATTTTTAGTTTCCCATCGCTTAAGAAGTATACAATTTTTTGAAGTCAATTAAGAATGACTACCTGAGAAAGAGCGTGAGTAACAATCATATTAAAAATAGCCAATGAAAGTGATGTAAATTGACACGTTAGCTTCTCATGTTGTTACCTTCATGTTTCTTGTAAAGTTAAATTAGTTCCCAGTAACATATCTTTCTTACACCAACTTATGCATCATTCCTTTCTTTCCATGTACATTAAAAATCTTTTTTATGCTGTACTAATTTACCATTTTTTTTTGTTTATGGAGACCTTTTCTAACTTTCTATTGTTTCATCTTGTCCCACATAGGTTGGAGAAAGAAATTGTTTGCGACTAATATACCAAAAAGTATGCAAGTGTTATGTGTTTAGAATAATATGATTTATTCAGGGTGATCATCATCCAACGAGTTAAGAAAACTTAATTCTTTGGATTGTGAATCTTTGAAAACTCATATGAACTCTTAATAATTTTTTGAATCTTTTTTACCGTAAAACATATTTTGATGGAAACTACTTTTCTCTTTAATTTCATACAGGATAATTAGAATGCTAAAAGGATAACCGTGAATGTTTTTAGTAATAACTCTAGCATATTTTTATCTTTGAACTATCTTTCTTTTCATCTAGTGCCATGTGAATTTTCGTGCAGCGGCGGAATGAGGGATCTGGTGGTCTCGCGGTGTCACGGGACTTTCATAGAGTTCGGTTTAATAAACTTCGTGTTAATTAAACTCAATCGTTCTAACACTTGGTGAGTAGAAAACTCGATTTTAATCAACTGTTTGTGCATTTAGTCACTCTTATCTATCTATTTTTGTTCATTTTATGAATTTAACTGATATCTAAATACATCATGAACACAATAAGAGTATAATCTAAACTAATGAAATGATAACCTTTGCACTTACAATGATTTTCGTATAAAACTATGCAGGAGAGCGACAACCAAAACTCCGAAATGTGGAAATTTGAAGTAGAAGTGTAATTGGGCAGGTAGTACACATTCCAAAAACTACATATGTGTTACTGTATAAAAATAATATTTTACATCTTTTACCCGTTTGACCATTTTCGACATCGATCTTGAAAATATCTTACTTATTCTACGAAAAACTCGATTTCAGGATGCCAATATTGTAATGAAGCAGTTCCAAGTATGAAATGATCCTTAAATCGCACTTAACCTGAATCAGCAGGTAGGCTTTCCAAGTTTCCATAGATACAATAACGGGTTATATTAATGTTTCCATCTTTACTTATGTATGTGCATAATAATTCTTCATAGCAATATCTACGGTCCATCTTTCATATCAGTATCTGTGAGATTACGTATATGTAACGTCCTTTCCACACACCAAAACTATCTACTTTGGCCTAGTATATAGTTTACCTAGTTATTTTGCATAACCTGGTTGCCGGCTCGGGAAAGTAAGCTCATACAACCCTAGCTACATTTGAGCAAATTCTTAAAATAACACAAAATTACAGTATTACTTGTCCATTTGACATTTTACTTCGGGTCTATTTCACCTGTGTTGGGTTGGTTCGGTCAAAGTCCATTAGGGAAACCAACAGTACTTTTCGTCCATAATTAACTAGACGTGTGCAGAAAGTGGATTGGCACCGAGAAGAACATTGGATTGACACGTACCAAAACTGGCCTGCTTTGACCCGTACGCATAATTGACCCATTCAACAACCAACATAAATCTTAGAGTACATTTTTTCTTTCTTTTCATGTACATAAACTTAGTTGCTTCTAAACTTCAGTTTAATGTTCCATGTAACAAATTTGTCTTTCAATAAATGTTAACAACTCTTATATAAAATAAAAGACAAAAAATTTACCCTAACACTCTATCCCACATAGGCTCAAGATAAAAGTTGTTGGTTACTTATATATGACAAGTGTACGTGTTTTAAATGAATTATGACTAATATTATGTCTTCGGTTATTTCAGATCTTGCTAGGTTGAAAATCTAGCGATTTTGGAATTAACGAAAACTTATGTGAACTCATAGTTTTTTTTTTTTTTTTTTTTTTTTTTTTTTTTTTTTTTTTTTTTAATTCGGTACCATAAAACATGTTTTGGTGGAGACCATTTAAATTTTTGATTTCACACAGATTAGAAAGAAAAATGAATTGTGAAAGCTAAATAAAGAAACAATAGAAATGTAAAATTGTATCTTAATTTTTTTGGTTAAAACGCAACGTGCAAAATGAATACACATACGATCTAACTCAACATTCAACAACCAACATAAATCTTATTAGATGATTGATACACATATCAAAACCTTTCATAATGAGGATTATTAGAAGATATATGGCCCAAACCCGTTTGTGGGCTTAGGGTTTCAAGGGTTTCATATGTAGTCACAATTATCTGATACCGATCCGACTGTAATCGGGTCAGTAGTCGGTTTGCATTTTCCTGGTAATCGGGATTCGGTACGGGTCGGGAGTCGGGACGGTCCCGAGAAAACGCAGGCAAAATCAAGATTCGGGACGATTCGGGACCATTATCGGGATTCGTCCCGATGCTCACCCCTAGTATATGGTAAGGGAGTGCCTAGGTGCTTATTTTTAGGTTATGACATAAGTTCTCATCATATAAGCATTTTTGTCCTAAACTTTTCCTGGCTACTTGCAAAACTGAATTTATGCATTCATAATCCACAAACCGAGCATTCCAAAAATTCTTAGTGATCGGCATAGTAAGTTTTCTAAATAACCTAGGGCCAAAGCAAGTATCATAATACATAAATATTCCAAGGATTATGACCAAAAACATGATACTAGATTTCTACATAAATTTTTTCAGATAAGTAAACAATATATAGATTTCGGACACGTAAACGCTTAGGAAAAATCACAAGTTCTGTGAATACAATTGTTAGGAATTAGAAAATTCCATGTTAAAGTGTCGGTCACCCAAAATATAATCTAGCATAAGTTAGCTCGTAGACATTACGTTATTTACTAGTTATTTAGTTAGTTATTTAGTTTAGTGCAACATCGTGGAGGAAGGACGGGTCTTACCCACTGTATGCCTGATCCACAGTCCGAAAGAGGACGTTTATTGTGTAACTATAAATACCATCTACCTCTCAAGGTAGAGGGTTGGACATTTCAATCTAATATTCTTTCTTTTGTTACTTTCTCTCTCTAGAAAGGCTCCCACACTACTTTCTCTCTCTAAATTACTTCATCTCATTCGAACCATACTTTGATTTGTTATGTGTTTATGAAATCCAATATCTTACAATTGGTATCAAGAGCCATGGTTTGATCACTCATCTTTCATGTTCTTGGATTTCTAGTGGTTTTCATAAGGTTTTTGGGTTTGAATGAGTTTAGAGTATTTTGCATCATTTGGATCATCTCTAGTGTTAAAGTTTTGATTTTGATTGTACTTTTGTGTTTAGAATCATCATAAGTGTTTAGGTTTTGATTTAGAAAGCTTGAATCATCGTGGTTAGGTTGTTTTTGGATTGAAAAGTGGTGGTTTTTGAATATTGGTACTAAGCGAGTTGAGTCTCGTAGTGATTTTCTTGGAAGCGAGTTGCTTTGGAAGAGAGTTGACAGTTAAGAGAGTTGCTTTGTAAATTTGAAGCGAGTTTTCTGCTAAGCGAGTTGCCTATACGACTTGTCTAGATTCAACGTATCTAAAGAGAGTTGCCTAAGCGAGTTGCCTAAGAGAGTTGCCTATGCGAGTTGTCTGCTTGCTTATTGAAGCGAGTTGTCTTAAGCGAGTTGCCCACATAAGTGAGTTGTCTGCTTGCTTATTGAAGCGAGTTGTATTATGCGAGTTCCCACATAAGCGAGTTGTCTGCTTGCTTATTGAAGCGAGTTGTCTTATGCGAGTTGCCCACATAAGCGAGTTCTCTGCTTTCTTATTGAAGTGAGTTGTCTTATGCGAGTTATCTGTTAAGCGACTTATCAAGGACTGTGATTTATCAATTCCTGCGATGTGTCTCTAAACCTAACATACAAAACCCTTGTTTTCAAACCCTAATTTTCCGGAACAGGGGGTATATATAAAGAACTAGGGAATATCACAAACTCAACCATAACACCAATTGATCTTCACTTCCTTATCATCTTCTAGTTCCTTTACTACATTCTGCTTCTCACCTTCTTACGGTTTGGTCTTGATTTTAGTAAAATCCCGCGAAAGATTCTATTTCTCGGTTTAAATCACAGACTTGTAAAATCCCGTGTACACATCAACATCATGTCTTACACTCCTGATTCAGTAATTTCAAAAGTACTCAAACTGTATGATGCTGTTGACAACCATGAGAATATTAGTTATACTGAACGGTTAAAGATGATGGAATCAATCAATGAGGATGTGAGATCTCCGTGTCTAGAATCTAAAGAGACAGAAATGCACCAGTCAAGGTTACAGAATGCTCTTGCAAAGGGTAAGGAAAGTGGCATTGAACCTTATTGACAACTTCATTCACACCTCATGTTACTTCGAACTGAAGAAAGATACACAATGGGAATCCAACGAGCATTTAATGCAATTTTCCGTCAAGAATTATCAATGTTCACGAGCACATTGTTCCTGTACTTAGAACAATTGAAACAACAACTTGACAGATACAAAGGTCAAGAAGCCGGTTCTAAAGTTGCACTTCAGGTGATCTACAAACAATTTCAGTCATTCTTCAATGGTGAATATACTTCGGATTATGATGCTCATATGACTGAAAAGCTCTTCAAAGATCACATTGGGATGGAAACAAATGTGTTCAGAGAAACATTAATCCAACTCTTGGATAATGTTAAGAAGTATATTGAGGAAAGTGCACAGAATGTTGACAAGGTGAATGATGGTCGGGTGAATGAGTGTCGGGTACAGTTGAGAGATAGTTGTGATGAGTTGGGTAATGTATCAGTTGAAAGATCGGATGTTGCTGAATGCAGAATAACAGAGACAACAAAGAATGATGCAACAAATTGTTCAGTAACTCATGACAGACAAGATGTGGATTCAGCAATCAGAAAGGTGAATGAATGTCAAGTGCAATCAATAAATTGTAGTGTTGAGACCAGTAAGGCATCGGGTGATGGATCAGTTGACACTGAATACAGAGGCTCAGAGACATATAAGCTTGAAACAACCAGTAGTTCAGTGACTCTTGTTACACATGATGTGGATGCAAACATCAGACCGACAAATGAACAGGTGTCATGTGATGAGGTACCCTTAACTGTTCAACATAGTGTATCTGCTAATGTACCTAAACAAACTGATCTAAATACTGAACATGATTCTGATATATGTTCCTTGGTTGAGGCTGAGTCTAAAAAATTCAAAACAAATGATATGGTTGATAAAAAGGCTTTTGATGAACTTTCAAACAAATTCTCAAAACTTGAAAAACATTACATTTCTCTTGAAATTGCAATACAAAGAAAGGAGGAAAGTTTTCAACTTAACAAACCATGTAAAAATTCGGAACTTCCTAAATTCCTTGAACTCTTTGAAATAAATGATTTAAAAGCTCAGCTTCAAGCCAAAAACTCGACTATCAATAATTTGAAGAAACATATTTCTGGTATGCATGTGAAAAGTAATTTGGTTACAATTAATTCTGATGTTAATGCTATTTATGATATTCAAATGAGAAATGATGAATTAGCAATTTGTGTGGCCAAATTACTAAAGGAAAATGAGTCTTTGAGAAAGCATCACATAGAACTAAGTGACTCTGTCAAAGAAGCTAGAACTAAGTCAATGGAACAAACAAATTCTTTGATAGCAAAAATTGATGAACTCAAAGCTCAACTTCAGGAAAAGAGTTTCGCTATTGTTGCCTTAAAAAATGAGCTTAGGAAACTATAGGGAAAAGTGTGAACACTAAGTTTACAAAACCATCAACCTTGGGGAAACCAGTTTCTCATCCCATTAGAAATCGGTCCGTTGTTAGGCAGCCTACTGCGTTTATATCCGAAAGACCAAAATTTTCAAAAACACGGTTTGCCTCCCAAGTTGATGCGATAAAAGTTTTGTCAAAACCAGTCACTTCACCTAAGTTACCTAAGAATAATGCTTCTAGCTCCGTTAACCCTCAACAAGTAGCTGCTTCTACTCCCAGCACCTGTAGGAATAGTTCGAAAACAGTGTCAAAACCAAGCATTAAAACCCAAAATTCATATGATATGAATGACTTGTGGAAGAAATATTATCTAGAAGAAGCTAGGAAAAAGGCACAGATTCGAAAAGATGGAATTTTAGGTGCAACACCTAGGATGATGCATTCCACGAGATTTCAAGGCACTGCTAGTAGTTGTAAACCATTTCCTAGGAACACTCAAAAGACTAGGGGTTGGCTTGCGTCTAAGAGTAGTTATATGAAGAAGAATGTTAAGCATGTAGAAAATGAAACTAGAAATTATGAGTCTTTTCCGAATAAGAAACATTTTCCTAACTCACATGCTAAGGTACAATCCACTAAGACTACAAACAGTGCTAAGGTTCAACCTGTTAAGTCTAGGACATTCAGTAAGTCATCTTCAGTGCATAAGAAGCAAAACAAACCCAAAACTTCACCTAGATGGATACCAACTGCTAAATCATTGGAGTCTAGGAATATTGATAAGTCTTCCACTGTGCATAAGAAGCTTAACAATCCTAAACCTTGCCATAAGTGGATACCGTCTGGTAGAATGTTTAAGGATGCTGGACTTAAGTGGATTCCTACCGGAAAGCTGTTTATCGATGACAAAATCAAGGTTGACTGTGAAACCCCAAAGGGTTTGGATACTAATGTCACTAACCAAAATATATGCAATCAAGTTTGTAATATTAGTGCATGTAGTCCTTACTCAGTTGCAGATACTTCGATCCTTCACTACATGGACTGGGTTAAAGTATGGATTACAAATGGATTGATATCTCATAACTCACGGGTTCAAGTAACTCAATCTTGATATTCATTCGGCTATGACGTCTGTTCACATCAGTTCAGGCTTCGTTCTTCATCATTATGGCGTCTGCAGATAACTCTTCAGGCCCCGTTCCTCAAAGAAAAGAAAGGTGTACGCTTCAGTGCGCTTTATCTTCAGAAGAAGAGAAATCTTCATATTTATGACCATTCTCATCGACATTCTTCATCAACATACTTCATGTTTCTCCCATGCTCATTCAGTCATCAAGTGGATCTACGTTCATTGGTGTATACTCTTATTCACTTGTTAAATCAAAAATGGCAACTTCGGATGCAATTTTTGAGGGGGAGAAGAGTGAATATACTACATGATGATGGATGATTGAATAATGGTCATACGACTTAATTTTTGATGACGATGACTCCCCTCCAACACCTAATGCTTCACTTACTAAGGATAACTGGGATTCATTGTTTTGATTTTTGATGACTCTCCTCCAACGCCTAATGCTTCACTTACTAAGGATAACTGGGATTCATTGTTTTTCAAAGATATGTTTGATGAGTACTTGCAACCTCCGACAAATGTTGATCATCCAGCTTCTGAAGCTCATGCTCCGGTTCCTACTGACTCAACTGGTTCACCATCTAAGAAGTACTTCTCAGAATTCTCAAGAAACCTTATCTCCAGTTACTTCACAAGGCATTGATAATGACTATCATGATATTGTAGTTGCACTACAGAATAATGATCCGCTCTTTAGTATTCCTTTGCCAAATCTTCATGGATTATTGTTCATGAATAATGATCCGCTCTTTGGTATTCCTTTGCCAAATCTTCACGGATTATTGTTCCTCTCATTGTGCACGCTATAAATCAACCACATGAACATTAAGGAAAATGACTACCTCATCCGCTAGAAGACATTTTTGGTAAATCTTCCAGATCAGCTTCTACATGTATACCTTGAGGAAGAATGCATTGATGTTGAGAAATCATTTGCTCCAGTTCATTCACTGGGTCAATGTTCATCCGATTGTATGTTTATTCATGTGTTGGACATTTGACACAAGTTGATTACTTCGAAGTTACTATTTTATCACTTATTTGAGGTTGAAGTTGACATTCACAAAGGCGTGTTCTTATTTGATAACTTGCTCGGGCTTAAGAATTTGAGTTGAAGTCTTGGGTTATCTAGTTACCAGCAGTCGAGGTGGATGGTTGAAGACCTGGTTAACTATCACTATTAGGAGTTACTTTGTTTTACTCAGTGTCACACGCATATGACGGTGTGGATAATCGCAAGAGGTGTTAATGTCTCATACTTTGCTTGAGTAGTGAGTACTTAGAAATTTGCTTGAAGCATAAATTCTCAACACCGTTCTTCCATTATTAAGTGCAAGCTTAAGATACAAATGTGGGAATTTGACTTCAGTTTCAAGTTTGGTATATCGGGTATCCTTCATCAGTGGTCACTTCAAACTTTCTACATATGGGTTGATAAAGTAGTCAGATAGAGTTTCCGTTACAGTTGATTCTCACAGGATTCATTTGGGCTATTTGAGTTCTTCTCACAAGATTTCGAGTTTTTGGGTATATTATGTTTTGCTGAATCTGAGGTATCAAAACCAGCAAGGGAGAAGGAGACATATATCTAAGAGCACAACGAGTACACATGATGAACTTAACACTTCTACCTGATTGAAGTTATCCCGGAAAGACAATGGTCATAACCGTAGAGAAACTCAGTGTTCAACTCGTAGCCTTTGGTTTATTATTCCAACTAATTGGGGGAAATGGTCTCTGGAGACTTTTGGTATGTGTTACTTCAGCGTTCAGTTAGAAGAAATGTGAAATGAATACTTGGTTCGTGAGATGATATTGCATATCGACATCTTCTATATGATTTATGATAAAGTGCTTCCGGTTAGTGCTTCATGTACACAATGTAATGATGATTCTGATGAGATCGCAACGATCAGGGGAGATATATGTGTACATCAGGGTCGGACAACATATTCACATGATCGAGCTTAATCAGTTATTCTAGAGTTGACATCCGCAGAGGAGATCAGTGATTCAACCAGTTAGTGTGATGTTGTTGTCTCTACTCTGGTTGGGTACTTGTGTACATTATGGGCTGATTGGTTATATGGAAGATAACTGGAATGCATTTGGTAAAATGAAGATGTTGATGTATTGTTCCCCTGAATAAGACAACTGGTCAATCTCGAAGTGTAATGTGTACATCGGGGACGCACAACAGGTTCATGTGATCGGTCTTCATCAGTTATTCCGGATTTGATAACCGCTAAGACGATCAATGTCTTAACTTGTTACCTCGGTGTTCTCATGTTCTTCGGGGTGTTGAGCTTCATTCAATGAGACTGTTTCTCTTCTCATTCTTCTTCTTGGGAAAATGGTCTTTATTCGAAGATTGTCGGTATGGGGGAAGCTACCAAAGTCTCACTTTCTTCAGGCTCAATTTCTGACGCCCATTCAAGAGCCTATGAAGCTTTGGTGGTGAAAGTTTTAGGGATGATGACTTCTATCTTCTACAACGGGGCTGCTCGATATCCTTATCTCGGTACTCGTATCATCATCTTCTTAAACTATATCATCTAATCTATCTGTGTATATACTTTTCTAAAACAAAATACAAAAATATAAAACCAACAAAAAGAAAATCGAAAAATATAAAATCAACAAAAGCCCATAAAAATTAGAAAATTGAAAAATTCCAAAAATATATTTTCTCAAGATATGTCTTCTGGTATCGAAAACATCTACAGTCTTAGAAATGTCATTCAATAATGGCACGGGACTTTAGATGAAGTTCGAGAAGGATGTGTAAATGTTTCTTTCTAAACATGTCTCAAAACATGGCTTACAGTTATTTCAGACTGTAACCCGGGCTTCAAATAATGGCTTGCAGTTATTTTCAGACTGTAACCCATGCTTAAACCATGGTTTGCTATTATTTCAGATAGCAACCAGTTCTTCAAGAAAGGAAAGTGCTGCGCTAAACCATTTTCAAAATTCGTGCACTTATCCTAAAACAAAACAAGGAAGGCATGTCGTTAAAAAGACTGTTGTTTCTACACAAATGTTTTTCCGTCTAAAATTCTTCAGAAAAATATTTTTTGTTTTTCAAAAATGGTGGTAAATGAGTTGCTTGAAAATCAATCTTATTCAGAGTTTTCGAAATAAATTGAAAACTCAATCAATGACTTCAGCGCTTTTAAACTTTTCAAAAAAATGAGTTATTGATTGAGGGGGATAATGTTTTCAAATCTATATCATCTAACAGGCTTTCTTAATTATCCTATGTGCTTAATTAAAAAGGATATTTGCCTATGTCGAAGGACTAGGAATTTAGGATATGATTGTTAGGATTAGATGGTTATAGTTTGATGAAACACATTATTCCTATGCCTTATATGAACTGATTGATATGTTGGATTGACTTTTATTAGTCGATTGCTGTTTGGGTGTTGTCGACCACCATATATCTGTTTGTAAGTTTACTAACGCATGCAGATATCATGGTTCATAAGTATGTTTCCTATCCGGATCCCACAAAATATGTTGATTGGATGCCGAATGGAAAGGGTAACTATATCTTGGGTTGACAAATGAAGAAACGGAGCTTAATTTGACTTCTATGGAAAGTTGGCATGATAAAGTGCAACGTAAGAGGTCTCACTGCTTCAGCAGATGGTTTTCTTCATAATCAAATGAAGAAACGGAGCTTAATTGGACCTCTATGGAGAGTTGGCATAACAAATGCAACGTCAGAAGTGTCACTGCATCTACAGACGATTTTCTTCCTGCCTTACAGCAACAATAACAAAAGCGGCTCAACCACCTAACGTATCCTTGTGCATGGATAATAGTGATGATATCAATTTTCTAAAACTTTGAAAAAAATTGTTTTGAAAATGAAAAAAAAATTGTTTTGAAAATAAATCAGATTCAAAGTTTTGAAATCAACCGGACTTTATTTTGTCAAATCTTCAGTGATTTCAAATTAAATATTTTCAAACGATATTTCATCAAAAAAGTCCGTTTGTACGTTATAATGTGGTGATCTAAAGATTTAATGTTATGTCATCGTATGATTTTCTTTAAAAATCAAGGTCTTTCAAAATGAAATTTTTTCTGTTCTTGTTTGATTGTGAAATTGTTTTATTTTACTTAAAGATCTCTTAAAACAATCATACCTGACACTAACAATCTTTAATGTCTTAAAATGGTCCTTATCTGTCATTTTTCAAAATTAAATCTTGCCACGTATTTCCCCAAAATTTTATAAATGATTTAAATCTTTTGGGATCACAAATCTCAAATGGTTTGAAATTTTTGATCGCGGGAGAGATCGTGATTTAAATCTCAAATCTGTTTTAATGGAATTGGTTTTAGTCCTTCAAAGGCACTCCTGCCTCCATGTGCCAAACAATTTCAATATATGATGAACATGATTGAGGAGGAGCATTTATCCAAAAACAAGATGAGTATTTAAACAAGGTCACATTTTCTCCCATATTTTCTAAACCTAATTAAATCACTTGAGATCCAAAATCTCAAATGGTTTGATATTTTTAATCGGGGTAGAATTTGTGATTTAATAATGAAATTTGATAAAAGGTGATCGTTTTGATTCAATTGTGCAGGCTGCTCTCTCATATGTGCTAAACCCTTTCGAATCACGAAGCACATATTGAGGGGGAGCATTTCATAAGAAAATAAACTATCGAGGTACAAAAGCTTTTATGTTTTAACATAAAGTACCTTGATTGAGTTTTCAAATGGTTTTCTTAATGGTTTTTGTGATCGTGGTTGTGCTTCAAAATAACTCTTTCCTCTATGTGATAAAAATGATTTCAAAAATCCTATGCACATATTGAGGGGGAGAATTTACCAAAGAAAATCAAATGGCTTTTTCTACGGAAATTGTGATCAAGAAATTATTTCAAAGAACTCTTGCCTCCATGTGCTAAACAATTTCAAGATCATATGCACATGTTGAGGGGGAGCATTTCAAAATGATCAAAACTATTAAGGTACAAAATGCTTTGATTTCGTATCACAAGTACCTTTATTGATTTTCCATATGATTTTTTAATTGGTTTCATGGAAGAATGAATAATACCAAAAGACCGACCATTTTACTTTATGTATAGAGTTATAAGGATGGTGAGGTTAGGTATTCGTTCCCACGATCCACCAGAACCGGAGGGATCTACCCAGGGACAATCCACTAGATAGTGTAGAGTTCTTAGGTATGATGAAAAAAGGAGAAAAATGAAAATATGGGAAGAGTGCGGACTGAGATAGAGCTAGAACTGGAATAAACCCAACAAGGTTCTAGTAATGAAGTCTCGGTAAGCACTGAAGGGGTTGAAGAATGAAAAAGAATTGAATGTGAAAAAGGGTGAAAAGAAATAGCCCTCCATTAATTCAACCTTAGGGCAGAAACTGGGTTCA
Source organism: Chrysanthemum seticuspe (assembly GCA_019973895.1). Classification (NCBI taxonomy): domain Eukaryota; kingdom Viridiplantae; phylum Streptophyta; class Magnoliopsida; order Asterales; family Asteraceae; genus Chrysanthemum; species Chrysanthemum seticuspe. The sequence continues at coordinate 361,773,309 of BPTQ01000009.1, forward strand.
ATACATATGCTACTGGTTGTTACCAAGGTAACACTGGTATTGAAGACAAGACGTCATGGACCCAGTGACGCACTGCACTAAACTTCCCAAAGCTACTCAAGTTCCTCTTAAAAGGGCTTGTTTCATTTTCACGGGGAACCGACATAATCTATCGACTTTCTCTTAGAGATTGTTGATATTGAAGAAGGAGACCCTCTCCCTAGTCTCCGGTATAGGAACCAAATGTGCACTATTGAGTCTAGAGCCGAGAGATCGTCCACAATATCTCATTAGGACAAAATTCATGAAGACTTGCGGTTTCACACAATGTGGAAAGTAAGTATATATTAAGAGTCCTACGCATTATCCTTGTGGTTTTGCCAGAACATCCGAGTGATATGTAAAAGTATTCACGATGAAGATGGAAATCCTTCTAGAGCCAACATCAAACAAGCTCTTGGTGGGTGACATGTGAGATCTTCTCTAAAGATCAAGCTTGTGACAACTGGATAGAAACAATGGGGCGATTCAATCTTGAATCAAAGGTCCACGAATGGAATTGACGAATACTTTTGGAAAAACTGTTCGATGTGCAAATCTTCTTTTCTCTAGCACATCGAATGAGTATTCATATTTTAAACTCAAAAAGTATCTCTGATTGAAAAAAATACTTTTGGAAAAACCATTCGATGTGCAAATTTCTTCTTTTCTCTAGCACATCGAATGTGTATTCTCTTTCAAATACAAAGGGTATTTTTGATTGAAAATTGATCTTTCTCATAAAACCTTCATTGTATTGCAAAACTCTTTCTTTTAAGCAATACGCAATTGTTTTCCAATCAATTTTTCATCAATCAGTGAATCTCAATTCGCTGGTTCACTCACTCCGTGTTGTCTTCTTTGAGACGTTCCGGTTTGAGAACAGCTAGAACAGCTGCGAAACCCTGTCAAGGAGATTCTTCGGAATTGTACCTGATCACAGGCAGTACTTGTACTCATCAACGGGGAACCGTGGGCCGTGTACCTCAATTCAACAAAATTGATCAAAGACACTTTCGTGTGTGTTATTGCTAACTGTTGTTTGCAGGTACATTTGGACGGTTGCAGCTGATCAGAATTGAGGAGTCAATCCAAAGCCGCATGCTCACAGCATCCACACCTAATTGAAGAAATCATGACTTGTGCTTATCTACATAACCTGGCTCTGATATTTTTATACTATGCTTCTGCTACGCTGCTGCAAATATCATGATCCAGTAAAGCTTCCGCTACTCTGATGAAAAGATGTCATGATCCAAAAAGTGTGAGCATGTCGGTCCAAAAGTCACAACATTACATGAAGGCAACACTACAAAGGTGATCCAGAGATTTATTGTGGCTGATGATCTCAAAGAAAGCTCGAAGATCATCAAGATGTGGATCAGTTCAATGACCTCCACTGAAAGTACAAACTAATCGGACTATGAAGAGTCACTACAAATGCACAAAGAATGCGGACATTGAAGAATTGAAGTCTATGAGCTCAGAACAGAAGACAAAATAGAATGCTAGGATTCGAAATGTAAAACATGGGGTGACCTCCCTTAGGGGGAGATTGTTAGGAATTAGAAAATTCCATGTTAAAGTGTCGGTCACCCCAAATATAATCTAACATAAGTTAGCTCGTAGACATTACATTATTTACTAGTTATTTAGTTAGTTATTTAGTTTAGTGCAACACCGTGGAGGAAGGACGGGTCTTTACCCACTGTATGCCTGATCCATAGTCTGAAGGAGGACGTTTATTGTGTAACTATAAATACCCTCTACCTCCCAAGGTAGAGGGTTGGACATTTCAATCTAATATTCTTTCTTTTGTTACTTTCTCTCTCTAGAAAGGCTCCCACACTACTTTCTCTCTCTAAATTACTTCATCTCATTCGAACCATACTTTGATTTGTTATGTGTTTATGAAATCCAATATCTTACAACAATGCATTAAAAATTGTAATCTTTCATAATTAGAGTAACAACATCATATAATTTCATGTTATCTAAACTGTTACCTTCATGTTTAATGTTCTAACTCTTGCTGTATTTCTTTCTTTTCATGTAGATTAATTTTTTTTGCAGAATTTATATTATAGAGAATTATGCCAAATTTCAATCTATGGTGGAAACAAGCCGAGCGCTCGTGAAAAGCTTGGGATCGGATCGGTTAAAGTCTCAAACGAGTTGAGCTTAAATGAACTCTAGCCCAAGCTCGAGCCTAATTTTGAGCTCACTTTATAATCGAGCTCGAGCCCCAACTTTATTTATTAGATCGATTAGGCTTGCAAGCCTACGCGATACCTAGCTTTATATATGCATATATAGTATATACATATAATTATGTATAAACGAGCTTAAAAGAAATAAGTTAGCTCGAGTCTAGTGTGATGAACGAGCTGCGTTTCATTTAAGTTCTACTCTTTTCAACACGTCATAAAAATTAGTCGAGATCGAGCTTGTGAAAATATTCATGAGCAGAGATCGAGATCAAAATACAACTCCCGAACGAGCTGGAGCTTTAGGTTGGGTTTTACTAATCATAACAATTACATAAACAAGTAAACATCATCAAAGCATGCATCGGAAGTAATAGGAATAATACTTGTAAATTGATTAACCGAATTAAAAGTATATGCGTACCTTTTGCGAATCAATGCAATTAGGGTTTATGAAAACCCCAAATTAAGATCAAGAACCAAGAAACCCTAAACCCTAATAAATTAGGGTTTATCAAATTCGACTACACCAAAAGTCGAATACCCAAGATATGCAATCACAAGTGTATTTGCTCTTCGTTCTTGTACACACGTATTAGTAGCGAATCAATGAGAAAAGCTCGGTTCTTGAATCACAAATCAAACACCACGATAATGTGTTATTGGAAAACAAAATCCCAAGGGGTTGGGATATTGGAATTCGGCCGAACACACACAAGGAAGAAAACCAAAGAGTTAGGGATATCAAGACTTCTATGAATTCATTCACATGCCTTTGTATTTATAGGCTAGATATTTGGTGATCAAGTTTAAGGAAAAAGGAAAGTTTTTCACCTCCTTTGTTTTCCCAAAACCGATCGGTTCTAGAACCCTTATGGGTTTCTAGATCTTTCTTACTTTGTTTCCTTTTTATCCTTAATGTTAATATTTAACGACCGTTAATCAAACCCCGTTAAATACTAAAGACCATAAGGTCTTTTATTTGTAATCAATAATTAAATATTACGTTTAATATATTAATTATTATTTACATTGATTCTCATACGTAATGTGTGCAATCCCGAATACTCGAGTTCGAATCCGTTCATACGAATATTAAAATATATACATAACCTTTCAGCTCCCACTTGTATATATCTTAATATAGTAATGACATTCGTTTAGTCTAGCTTAACACGCCAATGCCCCCAGATTTGAACCGAGTGTGGTTTCCCTGGGAAAACCATTTTTAATGATTCATCATTATACTTATCCTTTTACTTCTAATACTTCATTAACTGTGAATATGGATCGAGTCATTTCACAAGTTAATATTTTGTTTCTCGTTATATCCGATTGAACAAGATTACCAAATCATCTGAACGCATTCCAGATAGATCTTGGGTAAGGCCTTACAAACATCTTGCCAATCCTACGAGGGGCCCAAACAGTATTATGCTTTGAAACAAATTCAAAGGAGCAAATTCTATTGACTACAAGCAAAACTCATGAACTTTGCAACACTTGTGAAAATAGCCCTTATAACCACCTTTTACGGATAGCGTTAGACTATTTCACACAAATGTGCTACGTTCATAACAGTTATCTAGTATCTCAAGTCTGAGGATAAATATACATGATTTACTTAATGACAAAGATCCATAAAGTACAATCATGTTAAGTTGGGATCTGTCCTATATTCAATTCATTGAATATCATGTGAATTTGGCATGTCCTACGCATCAATATATTTTAAGTATATTCTACCAAAACTCATATTTGTCTTAATTCAATGACATTCCCACATCATTGATCGACAATGGACTTTTAGAATAACGTAAGTTATGCACGGATTAAACATGCAAATATAGGATATAATATTAAGAAAATGAAAAATAAACATAACCAATATTTTAATTCATTTAAATAATATTTGTTCAAAACATCCCTTATCCAAATACTAAATAGATCAATGCATGATAATATTGGTTAATGAATTATGTCTCAAGTAATGACAAACATACTTGTTGACAAGGCATAATTACAACTAACTTTGATCTATCGGAATTTTGAGAATACTTATTTCAAGAATTCAACTAGTGAAGTTCTTGTATGTGTGCATTCAAATAACTTGATATTGCCACATAATATTTTATAAATTGTGTGACATCCTCAACCACCAATTTATGACAATCAAACTTTCAAACATTTTAAAGTATAAAGTATTCTAATTCTTTAATGTATAATGCAACTATGCTCTTAGTTGAGCACAACTAGTTCACATGGCCATTTACAAGGATGAAATCCTCTCATGACTAGTATTGAGTGTCATCTCAATTATACCAGCATCATTATATTCAAAACAACAATATGCTCTTTAAAGTCTCCGTAAATTTCAATATCTACAGTGTAATGTTTGATGCCTTCAAAAATTTCAAGTTTGTTGGCTATGACAATTACGCAACAATTGATATATTGCTCATTCATAGAATTTTGAGAGCAACTCCAGGTTGAGGAATGTAATTCTAGATTCAAAACATATTCTATTAGAATATTCATTACACTAGTTATCTAATAATTTCATTAGATATCAATGTTGTCAAATCATCTTGCATTCAAGCATGATACAACAATAACATGATGTACATGAAAAATCCTTGTGTCAAACTAAGATTTCATTCATGTTCTACATATCCATTTTTTAAATGATATATCATGTTCTATTATTAGACTCATTTATATAATACCGCACATGTTTACTAACAATAAACATATACTCCAAGGTTGTATGTCTTATTTTCTAAATCTTTCAAGTGAAGTTCCATTCCAAACTAAAACTAACATTTATCTTAGATGGAATGTTACTACCCACAACATATAAGATTAAAATAAAATAAACATAATACTCCCACTAGCTTTCAGGAATACTTAAAAATCATCTTATTTTAATTTTAAACCAAAACTTAGATTTAATAGTTAAACATAAGAATCATCTCCTAGATGCATGCATATATCCATTCATGGATTCTTACAGTTTGTACATTTCCAAAATTATGTGAATTCATAAAACTCCTTTGTATTGCTTATCGTCCTCGCAAAAGTAATCACACAAGAAATAGTTTTAATATTCCATTGTCATTTTTCATATCAATGAAAATAAGTATGACAATTATAATCATTATATATTTAATGTGTCAAGGAAAAAATATTCAATCACAGTTAATTGCTTAAGTGTGATTAATAATCTTGTCACAAGTCATGCATTAAACACATGTACAATATTGTCCATATAATTTCTATACAAAGATTTAAACCACTAGGGTTTTCCTTCTTTTGAAGAAACTCATCTTCATTAAGATAAACCAAGTTTTCAAAGTTGATCACCTTTTTGGATAGCATCTTAACATCCATTGTATGAATAATTTACCACAATTCAATATTAGGTAATATATCATTATGATTAACAGGTTTACCATGATCCGGTAATTCATATTTTTCATAATATCAAATATCTGAGATATCCTTGCGGATCTATGAATGGGAATTCCATCATCTTGAGGTCTATCATATTTGACCTCATCATGATATTTACTAGTGTATTTTAGAAGATTATGTGTTTTGTAATTGTAATTTAATCTCTTCAAGATCTAAACAAGACTCCCACTTGCTTTTGTAATTTAAAAACTATCTATAAATACTTTATCAATTAGAAAAACACTAAATTGTTTTCTTTTGGGATATTACAAATCACATTAACAGTTCGTAAATCTTGTTCATTAATAACCTACTCCATAAGTAGTTTTAACAAATCAAAACTTCAATATAAGGCTCAATGTGATTCATCACATTCCATACTAAAATGGTATCTTGTTAATCTTCTAGGTTTTGAGTTTCATTAAGTATATCCAATCAATACCCAATTTTCTAACCTTGATAACTTTTGGAAGAAAAGAGGATATAGTTAACTTGAATCAAACAATATGAAAAAAGTTTGATTCTTCTAACTGAACATACCATATACATACAGTATTTCATTAGAATTAGTATTGTAAAGACAATCTAACAATATATAAGATAAACTTATTCCTTTTGGCCTACATATTTACCAACTAAGTCAACTTAATGGTATAATAGAATATTCAAGCCAATTGCATGTTTTATAACATAAGTATTCTTTGACCAAGTCAAAAGACATAATAGTTATAATATCCTTACTTTATATTATAAGTCTTTAAAAGACATCATGTTTGTGGCTTTACAACGAAAATATAAACATGTATGATTTAAAGTAATTATGAACACCACGTCTTGGTTTCAATTAATTAATTTTCAAGTTAATATACTACTCCATATATTTATGTCATTCTAAAAATACGTAAATATTTAAGATAGTATTACTTTATTTATTTATGTCATTTAATGAAATGTATAACTTAAGAAACTACAAAAGCAACCACGCTCGATCTCACAACAAGTGGAGATTTACCTTGAGATTACAATCTAGCCAAGATCACACTTAACCTAAAATGTAACTTCAAGTGTTTCTATAATTTGAATGACATAAGACATAAAAGTAGTCTATGTTATAATCTTGACATATGTTCTAGACAAGTCAATCTTATTAAACCGTTAATCTCTTACCTTACGATCAAGAAAATCCATTAATCATATTTGTATGTGTTGTTCCTTTGCACACAATAAATACTTCTCCCACTTGTGCATAGAACAACATCATATAGTACACTATATAAACACCATGACATTCGTTTGTTTATGTGAGCAATATGATAGTATCATAGATATATAAGAATTACAAGTAGATGTAGGAGCACTTAATTATCAAGGAAACGTTCATGACTATCCTTGAGAATATGAATGTCTACATTTTTGAACGTAATGTATTATTTCAAGAAAATCTAGAAATAATCTGAGTTACTACCAAGATAATAAATCTTGTAACTCCCACTGAATTAGACAACGTTACAATAATGTCTTATTCAGTAATACATCATACTCCCACTGGATTTGACAACATTGTAAGTGTTTCATTAACTAGTCAAAATAGCGTGCTATTACGTTGCTACCCCTTTGTAAGACCATTCGTAATTATTACTTAGGTACTAAAAGAGTGTATTCTACTCTGTAGATGATGGATCATCCATCAATGCTATTAACTTGAAAAATTGAGCATGCAATTTCTTCCTTAATGGGTCTACCATCGCCATAATGATGTATAGCACCTTCCAAATTAGTCAAAACAAAACAACTAGATAAAATATGCTAGTTTTTCTTTTACCAATTTTGCGGAAATTAGTCTAGCTTATAATTTAATAACTCATAAAATGTCAAACATGTTTTCTAGTTGACCAAAATGTCATATAAGAATTCAATTACTATTTATCAAACAAATAAACATGTGTATATCACTTAATAATTAATCAAACAATAATTCATGGCAAAACATGCATATTCCACCATGGATTCCTCATAACAATAATAATCCCAACATACGCATAATACATGGCACATAACAATTATTCATTAAAACCACATAAAATATACATGCAATCCTAGGGTTTTTACAAGTTTTACAAAAAATAAAACCTAATTAAATCAATTAAGGGTAATCAACCCAAATTAAAAAAAAATAGGGTTTCAATTATAAAACCCTAGAAACCAATAAAAGCATGTAAAATCATAAAGATACAATTTTTATGTGTTTCGGTAATTAATTACAACATATTAACGGCTCGTGATGCCACTGTTGGGTTTTACGAATCATAACAATTACATAAACAAGTAAACATCATCAAAGCATGCAGCGGAAGTAATAGGAATAATACTTGTAAATTAATTAACCGAATTAAAAGTATATGTGTACCTTTTTGCGAATCAATGCAATTAGGGTTTATGAAAACCCCGAATTAAGATCAAGAACCAAGAAACCCTAAACCCTAATAAATTAGGGTTTATCAAATTCGACTACACCAAAAGTCGAATACCCAAGATATGCAAACACAAGTGTATTTGATCTTCGTTCTTGTACACACGTATTAGTAGCGAATCAATGAGAAAAGCTAGGTTCTTGAATCACAAATCAAACACCACGATAATGTGTTCTTGGAAAACAAAATCCCAAGGGGTTGGGATATTGGAATTCGGCCGAACACACACAAGGAAAAAAAACCAAAGAGTTAGGGATATCAAGACTTCTATGAATTCATCCACATGCCTTTGTATTTATAGGCTAGATATCTTGGTGATCAAGTTTAAGGAAAAAGGAAAGTTTTCCACCTCCTTTGTTTTCCCTAAACCGATCGGTTCTAGAACCCCTATGGGTTTCTAGATCTTTCTTACTTTGTTTCCTTTTTATCCTTAATGTTAATATTTAACGACCGTCAATTAAACCCCGTTAAATACTAAAGACCATAAGGTGTTTTGTTTGTAATCAATAATTAAATATTACATTTAAAATATTAATTATTATTTACATTGATTCTCATACGTAATGTGTGCAATCCTGAAGTCTCGAGTTCGAATCCGGTCATACGTATATTAAAATATATACATAACCTTTCACTTTATATATATAAACGAGTCGAGCTCAAACTCTGGCAAGACCGGGCTCGGCTCGACTCATTTCCATCCCTATTCTATCTACATATTCCATCCCACATAGTTTGAACAATAAAATTGTTGGTTAGTTATATAACATAGTTTACGTAAGCTACCTGTTATAAGACTAATATTATTAGGTCCTCAGGTACGTGATCCTCAAGCTAATAATACATAGCATGAGAGAGCTCATACAATCATACACCTGAGAGTTAATATGAATTTTTAATCTTTTAAACTTGCAACTGAGTTCAAACTTAAAATGTGAGCTATAATATCCACGTACAACCTAACTCAAGAAGCAACATATTTCAATCATAGTTGAAAGTTCATAACGAAAAAAATCCTTTGAATTTTCTTTTCATCTCAGAGATCTTACACAAATACAAATACAACATATCTTTGTTCTAATGTGATCTTACACAAATACAACAACGACCATCTCTAAACCCATAGGTCCATACTACTAAACACAACAGTCTCACTTAACAAACAAAACGAGTCTCATTCAATCATTCATACACATATCGAAACAATATATAAAGTAAACATTTCACTCTCTATGACTATAAGCACAAAGAACAACTCTCAAACTTTGTAAAACCCTAAAAATCTAAAACATGTGAAAAGACTATTTTGCCCTACTAATTTAAAACTTATTAAATACGTAAAATACTTCGAGCTCACTAAACCTAACTTATAAATGATGATCAAAACTAATGTACAAGATAAAATAAACGAAATCACATGCTTATGTTAAAAATATGTATAACGTTTTTTTTATATATTTTGCATGGGCCGAAGCGTAGCATCACAATCCAACCTAAAACAAAAGCCCATCTATCTTGTAAAAATGGAAAGCGTAATTCTGTTTTGATTCCCCATTTACTCGGCCAATCATGCACCCGTATATCTCCAAGTATCTCTCATTTGTAAACCTACATCTACACATTTAAAATATCACATAACCCTAGTCCCAAAAGTGACGGCTGCAATCTCCTTTTCTTTCTTCCATTCGATCCAGAAGCAAAGTAAGCAAGCAAAGGAGGCTTTGTCCTGGCTGTGATAAGGTGGTGGTGATCGTGGGTTTTGATTCGAAGGCATTGGGTCGTGGTTGTTTGTTAGAAGGCTGCTTTGATCGTATAACGTTGGGTCGTTTGTGTATCGAATCATGGGTTCCTCTTGATCTCTTTTGGTCTTGGTAAAATCTACCATAAGGTACTCTTGATCTTATTTGTTTTTTTTCCTCCATGCGACACACCTATAGTGATGTATATAATCAAGAACTAAGACCTGTTATCATGTTTACATGTCAAGACTATGTTTCGTAAAACAGATATATGAATCGGTAATATGTAAACTACATTAAATCATGAATCATAAAACCTACGCATGCCGACATAAGTTTTGATTCTGGAGTATCGAACCAGGGTCACGGGATTCTTCAATTTGAGTTTTTGATCATGCTTATGATATATAATGCACGCACAATCAATAAATAAGAAAAACCTAAAAAAAAGATAGAAATGACATGCGTGAAATAAGACGTGAACATATGAATATTATGTATTCTGTTGGCTCCCTATTTTGTGTGACAATGTGTCAAATGGATATTAGTTTTCATGTGCGTTCAAGTCATGTAAGTGTATTGGTAATGGCAGTCGTTTAAAGGTTGGATCAAAAGTGCATGAGTTTATGAGTCTTTGGGTTGTGAGCATGTCTAAGTTGTGATGTCGTGTATGGGAATGGCAGTAAGTTGTAATCAAATCGAGACCGATCATGGTTATGCATGTGTATGTCATGGTCTCGTGGAGGGTAACTTCGAGGGTGATCACGGGGCAAATGGGTAAGCCGTTGTGTATGTTTGAAAGTGTGTCGGGAAGGTGAGTCGGGGTTATTCATAAGGCATTTTTACTTGGTCGCAAATGTTAGTTTCATGAACAGCGAACGAGTTTGAAAATGGCCCGAGCGAGTATATGGAACTAAAAATGAAATTCATATCCTTTTAGCATGCGTACAAAATTTTGATTTTAATTTGAATCATTAGTTATTTTATATTTTAACCCTTAGACTTTGGACATGGGAGCATGCAAACCTTAAACCTTGTCAAGTTGTCACTTTTGACCCTAATCTTTGGAATCTATCACAATTGACCTCTAACTTTGCTATATTGTCATATTAAACCTTTAAATTTACCATTTATCATTTGTAACCCCTAAGTTTGGATGATTAATAACTATTACCCTAAATTATCTATTTCGGTCCATTACTGAAAATGAGAATACGCTTAATAACTCTAAAAATATTAATACGATTCATACAAGCAAATAAATCCGTTATGACTTAAATGAGCTAATATATATTATACGAACCGTAATCCGTGTAGATTAGTTGAAGAAGACGTGGCGTGGTATCTTTGTGTTCATTCATTCGTTTGCTTTCCTTTCATCGGCGTTAAGGTACATATATTCTATCCCTTTTCAATAGGGTTTTCTCATGACTTCTGGTCATTCGAATTTGTTTCGCTTATGATATTTCATTGCTATGATACCTTTGCTACTGACCCTCTGATATTGAACCTTTGATATGGACCTTCTGATTATGAACTTATATTATGAACCTTTGATATTGAACCATTGCTATTGACCCCTCTGTTATTGGACCTCTGTTATTGAAACTGAACCTTTGATATTGGACTTTGACATTGAACTGTTGCTATGAACCTTTGGATTGTGAACTACTGATATTGAAACTCTGATTATGTTGACTGATATATTGCTACATCGTGGACCTCTGTTTGACCCTTCAGATTGATACCCGAGCCAAATATTGTTTCCCTAGCCATGAAGGTAACATGGCAGTGTCATTGATGCACCAATGGAATTACTCTAGTGTGGTTGAGTGATGTTCCACACCGTCTCTATTCTGTATTGATTATGCGCGCTTTGGATATATATTGTATGGCCACTATTGTCTGCAGCGGCATATGGATGCACCCTAGATTTGTTATCTGTATCTGATATGTTCTGGTGATGTGGTGCGTGTGTGGAATACACCCTCTCACAGTCTGGGAGCTAGCTACTCCATTGGTTACTGAGGTCTCCCCTCCTATTGATTTGGTATTCCGAGGTCACCCCTCCGAATACAATGGCTACTACTGGATACTGGGCTGCTATTGCCACTATTGATATTACTGTATTGTATTGTTGGCTTTGGATGGATTTCTGACAACCCTTACACTTTTGATATACCTATATTGTACCTTCTGTATTCCCCAACGCACCATATTCTGCATTAATTGTCCATTATGTGACTCACTCTACTACCATGATATATATTCCATTGCATTGATCTGTCATACTCTTATTCCGTTACTACAGACTATTATTCCATTCACGTGCCGGGTTATTATATGATTATTGAATTGGATTATGCTATTACATGTTTTATGTGACTACTGTTTACCCTGCTATGATATGACTAATATGCAATTATATGATTCAACTGTTGTTATCTGACTATATGTAATTGTAGAAAATTAGAAGGGGGGCTGAATAGTTTATCGATTAAAAACTTTGTTTTGAAACTTATTGAAAGATCAATTGATATTGATCTTAGATATGTTAATGAAATGTGTAAGCAATATGTAAAGAGTAAATAAGGAAAGAAATTATCAAACCACAACAAGTTGTTTATAGTAGTTTGGTCTACAAGGACTCTTTCTCCTTGCTCTACTCCACTCCCCGAGTCTCACACTCGAAAGTTTAACTTCACTAGTCAACAAGCTCCGCTCACCGGTGGAGGAACCTTTACACTTCGCTTACACTATTTCCGACACTAAGCTAAATGTCGAGTTCTTTCCAATGGTACAACCACTTCTAAACACAATGTATTTTGAGGACTAAAATACTAACCACTCACACTCACAAGATTATGATAGTTTAGTACAACAATGAAGTATGAATCAACACAAGATCATACAATACTAAACAAACAAGACTTCCAACTTCTCGTTGAAGCTTGAATGTAACTTGATGGAAAGGGATGAAAAACTACTTGGTTTGGCTTTGCTATTTATAGCCAAAACCATCAGCAGGCACCACGGACCGCGGACCCATTAAAAGGCTTCCGCCCGTTATAGCTTTTGGTGCCGCCGAGGTCTGACAGCAAGATATTAAGATCTTGCCAAAGTCAACCATATCTATGCAAGATTGTGTAAGATATGAAGAGTCCAAATCTACATAAAATATCTAATGAGATCTTTCAATGATTTCCATAATGCATCACATGATGTCATGTATTGTTTTTCTATTTTTAGAAATATGCAAATACATAAGTAATGTTTAGTTTTTAAGAAACTAAAACATTCTAAACACTACTATCATACATTATTGTTAGAGTCATATTAAGATATGATTAATCACAATGTAAATGCTTGAGTGATGAAGATATTGTTTGAAAAAGCTTGTTTTAATATCTATTAAACTTGACAAGCTTTAAGCTTTATAAAAAATAAATTTACTTTTGTCGTTAACAAAACTTAGGTAAAGATCAAAAATATAAATAACGTTTAATGACGATATTTGTATTAACAGTAATCTTAATGTTATGTGACCTTTTGACTGGTCTGGTGATCATGTTTGAGTGTAATCAGTTGATTTATTTGTTTATCATGGATACTTTCGTTTTGTTATATTTGTTCACTGGGATTTTTAAGTTCAACCGCATTTCTTTTCCTGCGCCAGGTTTTAGGTTTGAAGATGGGGCTTTGATGGGCTGAGAGTTGGATTGTCTGAGTGGACCAACCCTAGTTACCTTATTATTTTGGATATTTTGATGGGCTATTGTTTGAGATTTCATTTTATTTTAGACATATTGGATTTTGTATTTTTTTTGTAAGTCGTCCATTTTTATGAATTGATAATCTATTTTTATTTAAAGCTTTGGACTGGGGTCCAGGTGGTGGACCAGATTTGATTATTTATGATGGAGGTGACGCTACTTTGTTGATCCGCCCTACAGGAATACTGATGGTATCACGAGCAAACAAACCCTAACACACGTTTTTTTCCGTTGCTCTTATTTTCAGTATTGCAATATAGTCTACTCCCCTATCAGTCAATCGCATGCAATACATTTATGTATACTTTGTTTCTTTGTTTTCTTTGTTTTTTTTCTTCTTCTTTTCTCGTTTGTCGACCTCGAGTGGTCGACCGTGTTTCTGTTTTTCGATCTTTGTGTTGTCGACGGTGTGCTTTGTTTGTCGACCATTGAGTGGTCGACCTTGTTTATCTTCATACCCTAAACGTTTTCCAGTCCTCTATCTCACCACAATAAATACACCGATCCATAACAACTATCTCAAATCACAACCAGCTTCGGTTCCCCCCTCCGTTCCTGTTCTCCTGTAGCTGGATCCTCCGAAACCACAAAATCCTTAGTTAGAATTAGTACGGGGATTCCAATTCGGCACCTTTCGAGTGAGATTTTGAGAAGAGTTGCTCTTTGGAGAGCACAGTACGATGAAAGTTGTAAGCTGTGTTCGGGGGGAGTTATTGTCTATCGTTCCCCCGATCTGTGTCGCTTCTTCACGTCAGTTGATATAACTCAAAATATCACTAGTATTATTTCTTAATAATATTGAAGCTTAATGTTAAACTGTTCTCATTTACATTACATTATACAATTCGTCTTCTAAGTATTACTAAATATATTCCGCGTGCTTATTAATATAACTCAAAATAACACAAGGTGTGTGTTTAGATCCATCATAACATATGCTAGACAATAGTTGGGGTGACCGACACTTCACTATGGATTTTCTAAATCCTAACAAGAATAGGCGGTTCTTAGTTGGATCTAACTAGTTCTTGGCCAAAATAGCATGTTCTTAACTGGTTCTTACTGGTTATTGGCCGGAATAGCTAGTTCTTATCTGGTTCTAACTGGTTTGTACTGGTTCTTGGCCGGAATGGACAGTTCTTAGCTCGATCTAACTGGTTCTTGGCCGGAATAGCTGGTTCCTATTTGGATCTCACTATTTATTGGCCGAAATAGCTAGTTCTTAAATTGTTCTAACTAGTTCTTACTGGTTCTTGGTTGGAATATCCAGTTCATAACTAGTTCTAACTAGCTCCAACTGGTTCAGGCTGTTCCAGTCGTTTTGACAGGTATTTCGCTGAAAACGGAGTTACGGTTCAAAAGTTATGGCCGTTTGAAGTTTTGACGTAAAAAGTCAAATTTGGTCAAGCCGCAAGTAGTCAAACCGTAAAAGTCAAAACTCAGTTTTTTTGATAAAATCAAAGTGGTCAAATCGCAGGATTGTCAAACCGCTGGAATACAAACCACTTAAATCAAATCGCTATTTATCAAACCGCTTAACTCAAACTGCTTCTTATCAAACCGCTTAGATCAAACCGCTGAAGACACATCGCTTGAGTCAAACCGCGTAAGTCAAACCGCTTATGTAAAATAGCTAAGACAAACCGCTTGAGTCAAACCGCTTAAGTCAAACCGCTTATGTCAAACCGCTTACGTCAAACCTCTTATATCAAACTTAAGTCAAACCACTTCCGTTACAACGAATCTAGACAAACCGCATCCAAGAACTTGACAAATCACTTCCTTGATCAGATCAAATCGCACCCAAATCACATCAAACCGCATACAAGAAAATAGTAAGATACTCAAACCGCTTCCTTGAAACTCTTCAAAAACTAAACTTTTCCAATCGAAAATACTATAACCAAGATGAATTAAGCCTTCCAAATCAAAACCTAAGCACTTCTGATGATTCTAGACAATAGTTGGGGTAACCGACACTTCACTATGGATTTTATAAATCCTAACATTAATAGGCAGTTCTTAGCTGGATCTAACTGGTTCTTGGCCAAAATAGCATGTTCTTAACTGGTTATTGGCCGGAATAGCTAGTTCTTATCTGGTTCTAACTGGTTTGTACTGGTTCTTGGCCGGAATAGACAGTTCTTAGCTGGATCTAACTGGTTCTTGGCCGGAATAGCTGGTTCCTATTTGGATCTAATTATTTATTGGCCGGAATAGCTAGTTCTTAACTGGTTCTAACTGGTTCTTACTGGTTCTTGGCCGGAATATCCAGTTCTTAACTAGTTCTAACTCGTTCCTACTGGTTCAGGCTGTTCCGGTCGTTCTGACAGGTATTTTGCTGAAAATGAAGTTACGGTTCAAAAGTTATGGCCGTTTGAAGTTTTGACGTAAAAACAAAACTTTGGTCAAGCCGCAAGTGGTCAAACTGCAAGTAGTCAAACCGTAAAAGTCAAAACTCAGTTTTTTTGATCAAATCACAGTGGTCAAATCGCATTGGTCAAATCACAGGATTGTCAAACCGCTGGAATACAAACCGCTTAAATCAAACAACTTTTTATTAAACCGCTTCTTATCAAACCGCTTAACTCAAACCGCTCCCTATCAAACCGCTTAGATCAAACCGCTGAAGAGAAACCGCTTGAGTGGAACCACTTAAGTCAAACCACTTATGTTAAACCGCTAAAAACAAACCGCTTGAGTCAAACCGCTTAAGTCAAACCGCTTCCGATACAACGAATCTAGACAAACCGCATCCAAGAACTTGACAAATCGCTTCCTTGACCAGATCAAATCGCACCCAAATGACATCAAACCGCATACAAGAAAATATTAAGAGACTCAAACCGCTTCCTTGAAACACTTCAAAAACTAAACTTTACCAATCCAAAACACTATAACTAAGATGAATTAAGCCTTACAAACCAAAACCTAAGCACTTATGATGATTCTAAACACAAAAGTACTATGAAAATTCAAACTTTAACACTTTTAAGGTATAGAATTCGAACCAACAAAACATACAAATAACCAATCTTTATGATCTAACCATGGCTCTTGATACCAATTGTTGATATTGGTTATTGTAACACACAAACAATCAATTATATGGTTCGAATCTTAGCAAGAAACTTAGAGAGAGAAAGTAGGAGATGGGATCCTTTCTGGAGAGAGAAAGTGAGAAAAACAAAGAGAATGTTAGATTAAGAAATGAAAGGTCCAACCCTCTATCTTGGGAGGTAGAGGGTATTTATAGTTTTACATAATACGGCCTCTGTCAGGCTGTGGATCAGGCATACAGTGGGTAAAGACCCGTCCGTCCTCCATGGTGTTACTCTAACTAACTAACTAACTACTAGATAACGTAATGTCTACGAGCTAACATATGCTAGACAATAGTTGGGGTGACCGACACTTCACTATGGATTTTAGAAATCCTAACAGGAATAGGCAGTTCTTAGCTGGATCTAACTGGTTCTTGTCCAAAATAGCATGTTCTTAACTGGTTCTTACTGGTTATTGGCCGGAATAGCTAGTTCTTATCTAGTTCTAACTGGTTTGTACTGGTTCTTGGTAAGAATAGGCAGTTCATTGCTGGATCTAACTGGTTCTTGGCCGGAATAGCTGGTTCCTATTTGACAGGTATTTTGCTGAAAACGGAGTTACCGTTCAAAAGTTATCGCCGTTTGAAGTTTTGACGTAAAAAGTAAACTTTGGTCAAGCCACAAGTGGTCAAACCGCAAGTAGTCAAACCGTAAAAGTCAAAACTCAATTTTTTTTAGCAAATCACAGTGGTCAAATCGCATTGGCCAAATCTCAGGATTGTCAAACCGCTGGAATACAAACCGCTTAAATCACACCGCTTTTTATTAAACCGCTTCTTATCAAACCGCTTAACTCAAACCGCTCCTTATCAAACCACTTAGATCAAACCGCTGAAGATAAACCGCTTGAGTGAAACCGCTTAAGTCAAACCACTTATGTTAAACCGCTGAAAACAAACAGCTTGAGTCAAACCGCTTAAGTCAAACCGCTTATGTTAAGGCGCTTAAGTCAAACTGCTTAAGTCAAACCGCTTCCGATACAACGAATCTGGACAAACCGCAACTAAGAACTTGACAAATCGCTTCCTTGATCAAATTAAATCGCACCCAAATGACATCAAACAGCATACAAGAAAATATTACGAGACTCAAACCGCTTCCTTGAAACTCTTCAAAAACTAAACATTACCAATCCAAAACACTATAACCAAGATTAATTAAGCCTTACAAACAAAAACCTAAGCACTTATGATGATTTTAAACACAAAAGTACTATGAAAATTCAAACTTTAACACTTTTAGGGTATAGAATTCGAACCAACAAAACATACAAATAACCAATCTTTATGATCTAACCGTGGCTCTTGATACCAATTGTTGGATATTGGTTATTGTAACATACAAACAATCAATTATATGGTTCGAATCTTAGCAAGAAACTAAGAGAGAGAAATAGGAGATGGGATCCTTTCTAAAGGGAGAAAGTGAGAGAAAAACAAAGAGAATGTTAGATTAAGAAATGAAAGGTCCAACCCTCTAACTTGGGAGGTAGAGGGTATTTATAGTTTTACATAATACGCCCTCTGTCGGGCTGTGGATCAGGCATACAGTGGGTAAAGACCCGTCCGTCCTCCACGGTGTTACTCTAACTAACTAACTAACTAACTACTAGATAATGTAATGTCTACGAGCTAACATATGCTAGAGAATAGTTGGGGTGACCGACACTTCACTATGGATTTTATAAATCCTAACAGTAATAGGAAGTTCTTAGCTGGATCTAACTGGTTCTTGTCCAAAATAGCATGTTCTTAACTGGTTCTTACTGGTTATTGGCCGGAATAGCTAGTTCTTATCTAGTTCTAACTGGTTTGTACTGGTTCTTGGCAAGAATAGGCAGTTGTTAGCTGGATCTAACTGGTTCTTGGCCGGAATAGCTGGTTCCTATTAGGATTTAACTATTTATTGGCCAAAATAGCTAGTTCTTAACTTGTTCTTGGCCGGAATATCCGGTTCTTTACTAGTTCTAACTGGTTCCTACTGGTTCAGGCTGTTCCGGTCATTTTGACAGGTATTTTGCAGAAAAAGGAGTTACAATTCAAAAGTTATAGCCGTTTGAAGTTTTGACGTAAAAAGTAAACTTTGGTCAAGCCGCAAGTGGTCAAACCGCAAGTAGTCAAACTGTAAAAGTCAAAACTCAGTTTTTTTGATCAAATCACAGTGGTCAAATCGCATTGGTCAAATCGCAGGATTGTCAAACCGTTGGAATACAAACCGCTAAAATCAAACCGATTTTTATTAAACCGCTTCTTATCAAACCGCTTAACTCAAACTGCTCTTTATCAAACCGCTTAGATCAAACCGCTGAAGAGAAACCGCTTGAGTGAAACCACTTAAGTCAAACAACTTATGTTAAACCGCTAAAAACAAACCGCTTTAGTCAAACCACTTAAGTCACACCGCTTATGTCAAACCGCTTAAGTCAAACCGCTTAAGTCAACCCGCTTCCGATACAACGAATCTAGACAAACCGCATCCAAGAACTTGACAAATCGCTTCCTTGATCAGATCAAATCGCACCCAAATGACATCGAACCGCATACAAGAAAATATTACGAGACTCAAACCGCTTCCATGAAACTCTTCAAAAACTAAACTTTACCAATCCAAAACACTATAACCAAGATTCATTAAGCCTAACAAACCAAAACCTAAGCACTTATGATGATAAGTACTATGAAAATTCAAACTTTAACACTTTTAGGGTATAGAATTTGAACCAACAAAACATACAAATAACCAATCTTTATGATCTAACCATGGCTCTTGTTACCAATTGTTGGATATTGGTTATTGTAACACACAAAAAATCAATTATATGGTTCGAATCTTAGCAAGAAACATAGAGAGAGAAAGTAGGAGATGAGATCCTTTCTAGATTAAGAAATGAAAGGTCCATCCCTCTACCTTGGGAGGTAGAGGGTATTTATAGTTTTACATAATACGCCCTCTGTCGGGCTGTGGATCAGGCATACAGTGGGTAAAGACCCGTCCGTCCTCCACGGTGTTACTCTAACTAACTAACTAACTACTAGATAACGTAATGTCTACGAGCTAACATATGCTAGACAATAGTTGGGGTGACCGACACTTCACTATGGATTTTCTAAATCCTAATAGTAATAGGCAGTTCTTAGCTGCATCTAACTGGTTCTTGTCCAAAATAGCATGTTCTTAACTGGTTCTTACTAGTTATTGGCCGGAATAGCTAGTTTTTATCTAGTTCTAACTGGTTTGTACTGGTTCTTGGCAAGAATAGGCAGTTCTTAGCTGGATCTAACTGGTTCTTGGCCGGAATAGCTGGTTCCTATTTGGATCTAACTATTTATTGGCCGAAATAGCTAGTTCTTAATTGGTTCTAACTGGTTCTTGGCTGGAATATCTGGTTCTTTACTAGTTCTGACTGGTTCCTACTGGTTCAGGTTGTTCCGGTCATTTTGACAGGTATTTTGCTGAAAATGGAGTTACGGTTCAAAAGTTATGGCCGTTTGAAGTTTTGACGTAAAAAGTAAACTTTGGTCAAGCCGCAAGTGGTCAAACCGCAAGTAGTCACACCGTAAAAGACAAAACTCAGTTTTTTTTTGTCAAATCACAATGGTGAAATCGCATTGGTCAAATCGCAGGATTGTCATACCGCTCGAATATAAACCCCTTAAATCAAACCGGTTTTTATCAAACCGCTTCTTATCAAATAGCTTATCTCAAACCGCTTCTTATCAAACTGCTTAGATAAAACCGCTGAAGACAAACCGCTTGAGTCAAACCGCTTAAGTCAAACAACTTATGTCAAACCACTAAAAACAAACCTCTTGAGTCAAACCGCTTAAGTCAAACCGCTTAAGTCAAACCGCTTATGTCAAACCGCTTAAGTCAAACCGCTTCCGATACAACGAAGCTAGACAAACCGCATCCAAGAACTTGACAAATCGCTTCCTTGATCAGATCAAATCGCACCCAAATGACATCAAACCGCATACAAGAAAATATTACGAGACTCAAACCGCATCCTTGAAACTCTTCAAAAACTAAACTTTACCAATCCAAAACACTATAACCAAGATTAATTAAGCCTTACAAACCAAAACCTAAGCACTTATGATGATTCTAAACACAAAAGTACTATGAAAATTCAAACTTTAACACTTTTAGGGTATAGAATTCAAACCAACAAAACATACAAATAACCAATCTTTATGATCTAACCATGGCTCTTGATACCAATTGTTGGATATTGGTTATTGTAACATACAAACAATCAATTATATTGTTCAAATCTTAGCAAGAAACTTAGAGAGAGAAAGTAGGAGATGGGATTCTTTCTAGAGAGAGAAAGTGAGAGAAAAACAAAGAGAATGTTAGATTAAGAAATGAAAGGTCCAACCCTCTACCTTGGGAGGTAGAGGGTATTTATAGTGTTACACAATACGCCTTCTGTCAGGCTGTGAATCAGGCATACAGTGGGTAAAGACCCGTCCATCCTCCACAGTGTTACTCTAACTAACTAACTAACAAATAGATAACGTAATGTCTACGAGCTAACATATGCTAAACAATAGTTGGGGTGACCGACACTTCACTATGGATTTTCTAAATCCTAACAGCAATAGGCAGTTCTTAGCTGGATCTAACTGGTTCTTGGCCAAAATAGAATGTTCTTAACTGGTTCTTACTGGTTATTGGCCGGAATAGCTAGTTCTTATCTAGTTCTAACTGGTTTGTACTGGTTCTTGGCAAGAATAGGCAGTTCTTAGCTGGATCTAACTGGTTCTTGGCCGGAATAGCTGGTTCCTATTTGGATCTAACTATTTATTGGCCGAAATAGCTAGTTCTTAACTGGTTCTAACTGGTTCTTGGCCGGAATATCAGGTTCTTTACTAGTTCTGACTGGTTCCTACTGGTTCAGGTTGTTCGGTCATTTTGACAGGTATTTTGCTAAAAACGGAGTTACGGTTCAAAAGTTATGGCCGTTTGAAGTTTTGACGTAAAAAGGAAACTTTGGTCATGCCGCTAGTAGTCAAACCGTAAAAGACAAAACTCAGTTTTTTTTATCAAATCACAATGGTGAAATCGCATTGGTCAAATTGCAGGATTATCAAACCGCTGGAATATAAACCGCTTAAATCAAACCGGTGTTTATCAAACCGCTTCTTATCAAATTGCTTAACTCAAACCGCTTCTTATCAAACTGCTTAGATAAAACCGCTGAAGACAAACCGCTTGAGTCAAACCGCTTAAGTCAAACAACTTTTGTCAAACCGCTAAAAACAAAACTCCTGAGTCAAACCGCTTAAGTGAAACCGCTTATGTCAAACCGCTTAAGTCAAACCGCTTAAGTTAAACCACTTCCGATACAACGAATCTAGAAAAACCGCATCCAAGAACTTCACAAATCGCTTCCTTGATCACATCAAATCGCACCCAAATGACCTCAAACCGCATACAAGAAAATATTACGAGACTCAAACCGCTTCCTTGAAACTCTTAAAAAACTAAACTTTACCAATCCAAAACACTATAACCAAGATTAATTAAGCCTTACAAACCAAAACCTAAGCACTTATGATGATTCTAAACACAAAAGTACTATGAAAATTCAAACTTTAACACTTTTAGGGTATATAATTCAAACCAACAACACGTACAAATAACCAATCTTTATGATCTAACCATGGCTCTTGATACCAATTGTTGGATATTGGTTATTGTAACACACAAACAATCAATTATATTGTTCGAATCTTAGCAAGAAACTTAGAGAGAGAAAGTAGGAGATGGGATCCTTTCTAGAGAGAGAAGGTGAGAGAAAAACAAAGAGAATGTTAGATTAAGAAATGAAAGGTCCAACCCTCTACCTTAGGAGGTAGAGGGTATTTATAGTTTTACATAATACGCCCTCTTTCTGGCTGTGGATCTGGCATACAGTGGGTAAAGACTCGTCCGTCCTCCACGGTGTTACTCTAACTAACTAACTAACTACCAGATAATGTAATGTCTACGAGCTAACATATGCTAGACAATAGTTGGGGTGACTGACACTTCGCTATGGATTTTATAAATCCTAACAAGAATAGGCAGTTCTTAGCTGGATCTAACTGGTTCTTGTCTTAAATAGCATGTTCTTAACTGGTTCTTACTGGTTATTGGCCGGAATAGCTAGTTCTTATCTAGTTCTAACTGGTTTGTACTGGTTCTTGGCAAGAATAGGCAGTTCTTAGCTGGATCTAACTGGTTCTTGGCTGGAATAGCTGGTTCCTATTTGGATCTAACTATTTATTGACCGAAATAACTAGTTTTTAACTGGTTCTAACTGATTCTTACTGGTTCTTGGCCAGAAGATCTAGTTCTTTGCTAGTTCTAACTGGTTCCTACTGGTTCAGGTTGTTCTGGTTATTTTGACAGGTATTTTGCTAAAAACGGAGTTACGGTTCAAAAGTTATGGCCGTTTAAAGTTTTGACGTAAAAAGTAAACTTTGGTCAGCCGCAAGTGGTCAAACAGCAAGTAGTCAAACCGTAAAAGTCAAAACTCAGTTTTTTTGATCAAATTACAATGGTGAAATCGCATTGGTCTAATCGCAGGATTGTCAAACCGTTGGAATATAAACCGCTTAAATCAAACCGGTTTTTATTAAACCGCTTCTTATCAAATCGCATAACTCAAACCACTTTTTATCAAACCGCTTAGATCAAACCGCTGAAGACAAACTATTTGAGTCAAACCGCTAAAGCCAAACCACTTATGTCCAAGCGCTAAAAACAAACCGCTTGAGTCAAATTTCAAACCGCTAAAGCCAAACCACTTATGTCCAAGCGCTAAAAACAAACCGCTTAAGTCAAACCGCTTATGTCAAACCGCTTAAGTCAAACCGTTTCTGATACAATGAATCTAGACAAACCACAACCAAGAACTTGACAAATTGCTTCCTTGATCAGATCAAATCACACCTAAATGACATCAAACCGCATACAAGAAAATATTACGAGACTCAAACCTCTTCGTGAAACTCATCAAAAACTAAACTTTACCAATCCAAAACACTATAACCAAGATAAATTAAGCCTTACAAACCAAAACCTATGCACTTATGATGATTCTAAAGACAAAAGTACTATGAAAATTCAAACTTTAACACTTTTAGGGTATAGAATTCAAACCAACAAAACATACAAATAACCAATCTTTATGATCTAACCATGGCTCTTGATACCAATTGTTGGATAGTGGTTATTGTAACACACAAAAAATCAATTATATGGTTCGAATCTTAGCAAGAAACTTAGAGAGAGAAAGTAGGAGATGGGATCCTTTCTAGAGAGAGTAAGTGAGAGAAAAACAAAGAGAATGTTAGATTAAGAAATGAAAGGTCCAACCCTCTACCTTGGGAGGTAGAGGGTATTTATAGTTTTACAAAATACGCCCTCTGTCGGGCTGTGGATCAGGCATACAGTGGGTAAAGACCCGTCCGTCCTCCACGTTGTTACTCTAACTAACTAACTAACTACTAGATAATGTAATGTCTACGAGCTAACATATGCTAGATAATAGTTGGGGTGACAGACACTTCACTATGGATTTTCTAAATCCTAACAGGAATAGGCAGTTCTTAGCTGGATCTAACTAGTTCTTGTCCAAAATAGCATGTTCTTAACTGGTTCTTACTGGTTATTGACCGGAATAGCTAGTTCTTATCTAGTTCTAACTGGTTTGTACTGGTTCTTGTCAAGAATAGGCAGTTCTTAGCTGGATCTAACTGGTTCTTGGCCATAATAGCTGGTTCCTATTTGGATCTAACTATTTATCGGCCAAAATAGCTAGTTCTTTACTGGTTCAAACTGGTTCTTGGCCGGAATATCTGGTTCTTTACTAGTTCCGACTGGTTCCTACTGTTTCAGGCTGTTCTGGTCATTTTGACAGGTATTTTGCTGAAAAGGGAGTTACGGTTCAAAAGATATGGCCGTTTGAAGTTTTGACGTAAAAAGTAAACTTTGTTCAAGCCGCAAGTGGACAAACCGCAAGTAGTCAAACCGTAAAAGTCAAAACTCAGTTTTTTTGATCAAATCACAGTGGTGAAATCGCATTGGTCAAATCGCAGGATTGTCAAACCCTGGAATATAAACCGCTTAAATCAAACCGGTTTTTATCAAACCAGCTTCTTATCAAATCGCCTTAACTCAAACCAGCTTTTTATCAAACCGCTTAGATCAAACCGCTGAAGACAAACTGCTTGAGTCAAACCGCTAAGTCAAACCACTTATGTCCAACCGCCAAAACAAACCGCTTGAGTAGTCAAACCTATCCTAAGTCAAAACCGCTTAAGTCAAACCGCTTATGTCAAACCGCTTAAGTCAAACCGCTTTCTGATACAATGAATCTAGACAAACCACAACCAAGAACTTGACAAATTGCTTCCTTGATCAGATCAAATCACAGCCTAAATGACATCAAACCGCATACAAGAAAATATTACGAGTCTCAAACCTCTTCAGTGAAACTCATCAAAAACTAAACTTTACCTAATCCAAAACACTATAACCAAGATTAATTAAGCCTTACAAACCAAAACCTATGCACTTATGATGATTCTAAAGACAAAAGTACTATGAAAATTCAAACTTTAACACTTTTAGGGTATAGAATTCAAACCAACAAAACATACAAATAACCAATCTTTATGATCTAACCATGGCTCTTGATACCAATTGTTGGATAGTGGTTATTGTAACACACAAAAATCAATTATATGGTTCGAATCTTAGCAAGAAACTTAGAGAGAGAAAGTAGGAGATGGGATCCTTTCTAGAGAGAGTAAGTGAGAGAAAAACAAAGAGAATGTTAGATTAAGAAATGAAAGGTCCAACCCTCTACCTTGGGAGGTAGAGGGTATTTATAGTTTTACAAAATACGCCCTCTGTCGGGCTGTGGATCAGGCATACAGTGGGTAAAGACCCGTCCGTCCTCCACGTTGTTACTCTAACTAACTAACTAACTACTAGATAATGTAATGTCTACGAGCTAACATATGCTAGATAATAGTTGGGGTGACAGACACTTCACTATGGATTTTCTAAATCCTAACAGGAATAGGCAGTTCTTAGCTGGATCTAACTAGTTCTTGTCCAAAATAGCATGTTCTTAACTGGTTCTTACTGGTTATTGACCGGAATAGCTAGTTCTTATCTAGTTCTAACTGGTTTGTACTGGTTCTTGTCAAGAATAGGCAGTTCTTAGCTGGATCTAACTGGTTCTTGGCCATAATAGCTGGTTCCTATTTGGATCTAACTATTTATCGGCCAAAATAGCTAGTTCTTTACTGGTTCAAACTGGTTCTTGGCCGGAATATCTGGTTCTTTACTAGTTCCGACTGGTTCCTACTGTTTCAGGCTGTTCTGGTCATTTTGACAGGTATTTTGCTGAAAAGGGAGTTACGGTTCAAAAGATATGGCCGTTTGAAGTTTTGACGTAAAAAGTAAACTTTGTTCAAGCCGCAAGTGGACAAACCGCAAGTAGTCAAACCGTAAAAGTCAAAACTCAGTTTTTTTGATCAAATCACAGTGGTGAAATCGCATTGGTCAAATCGCAGGATTGTCAAACCCCTGGAATATAAACCGCTTAAATCAAACCGGTTTTTATCAAACCACTTCTTATCAAATCGCTTAACTCAAACCGCTTTTTATCAAACCGCTTAGATCAAACCGCTGAAGACAAACTGCTTGAGTCAAACCGCTAAAGTCAAACCACTTATGTCCAACCGCCAAAAACAAACCGCTTGAGTCAAACTTCTTAAGTCAAACCGCTTAAGTCAAACCGCTTATGTCAAACCGCTTAAGTCAAACCGCTTCTGATACAATGAATCTAGACAAACCGCAACCAAGAACTTGACAAATTGCTTCCTTGATCAGATCAAATCACAGCTAAATGACATCAAACCGCATACAAGAAAATATTACGAGTCTCAAACCTCTTCATTGAAACTC
Organism: Chrysanthemum seticuspe; assembly: GCA_019973895.1. Lineage (NCBI taxonomy): Eukaryota > Viridiplantae > Streptophyta > Magnoliopsida > Asterales > Asteraceae > Chrysanthemum > Chrysanthemum seticuspe. The sequence goes on from BPTQ01000009.1 coordinate 361,800,046, forward strand.
TTCAAAAACTAAACTTTACCTATCCAAAACACTATAACCAAGATTAATTAAGCCTTACAAACCAAAACCTATGCACTTATGACGATTCTAAACACAAAAGTACTATGAAAATTCAAACTTTAACACTTTTAGGGTATAGAATTCAAACCAACAAAACATACAAATAACCAATCTTTATGATCTAACCATGGCTCTTGATACCAATTGTTGGATAGTGGTTATTGTAACACACAAACAATCAATTATATGGTTCGAATCTTAGCAAGAAACTTAGAGAGAGAAAGTAGGAGATGGGATCCTTTCTAGAGAGAGAAAGTGAGAGAAAAACAAATAGAATGTTAGATTAAGAAATGAAAGGTCCAACCCTCTACCTTGGGAGGTAGAGGGTATTTATAGTTTTACAAAATACGCCCTCTGTCGGGCTGTGGATCAGGCATACAGTGGGTAAAGACCCGTCCGTCCTCCACGTTGTTACTCTAACTAACTAACTAACTACTAGATAATGTAATGTCTAAGAGCTAACATATGCTAGATAATAGTTGGGGTGACAGACACTTCACTATGGATTTTCTAAATCCTAACAGGAATAGGCAGTTCTTAGCTGGATCTAACTAGTTCTTGTCCAAAATAGCATGTTCTTAACTGGTTCTTACTGGTTATTGACCGGAATAGCTAGTTCTTATCTAGTTCTAACTGGTTTGTACTGGTTCTTGTCAAGAATAGGCAGTTCTTAGCTGGATCTAACTGGTTCTTGGCCGTAATAGCTGGTTCCTATTTGGATCTAACTATTTATTGGCCAAAATAGCTAGTTCTTTACTGGTTCTTGGCCAGAATATCTGGTTCTTTACTAGTTCTGACTGGTTCCTACTCGTTCAGGCTGTTCCGGTCATTTTGACGGGTATTTCGCTGAAAACGGAGTTACGGTTCAAAAGTTATGGCCGTTTGAAGTTTTGACGTAAAAAGTAAACTTTGGTCAAGCCGCAAGTGGTCAAACCGCAAGTAGTCAAACCGTAAAAGTCAAAACTCAGTTTTCTTTGATCAAATCACAGTGGTCAAATCGCAGGATTGTCAAACCGCTAGAATACAAACCGCTTAAATCAAACCGCTTTTTAATAAACCGCTTCTTATCAAACCGCTTAACTCAAACCGCTCCTTATCAAACCGCTTAGATCAAACCGCTGAAGAGAAATCGCTTGAGTGAAACCACTTAAGTCAAACCACTTATGTTAAACCGCTAAAAACAAACCGCTTGAGTCAAACCGCTTATGTCAAACCGCTAAAGTCAAACCGCTTAAGTCAAGCCGCTTCTGATACAATGAATCTAGATAAACTGCAACCAAGAACTTGACAAATGGCTTCCTTGATAAGATCAAATTGCACCTAAATGACATCAAACCGCATACAAGAAAATATTATGAGACTCAAACCTCTTCCTTGAAACTCTTCAAAAACTAAACTTTACCAATCCAAAACACTATAACCAAGATTAATTAAGCCTTAAAAACCAAAACCTAAGCACTTATGATGATTCTAAAGACAAAAGTACTATGAAAATTCAAACTTTAACACTTTTAGGGTATAGAATTCGAACCAACAAAACATACAAATAACCAATCTTTATGATCTAACCATGGCTCTTGATACCAATTGTTGGATATTGGTTATTGTAACACACAAACAATCAATTATATGGCTCGAATCTTAGCAAGAAACTTAGAAAGAGAAAGTAGGAGATGGGATGCTTTCTAGATAGAGAAATTGATAGAAAAACAAAGAGAATTGATAACGTCTAAAATGAACATGTTTTTAGTAGCGTTATTGTCAGTTTTATGCATGATATTCGGCTATATTTACACATAACTGTTGCAAAAGTGCAAAGATGCGTATTGTGTATGTATATGTAGCCAGGTATCGCGAATAATGAAGAAATGAAGTTTTTATGCACATTTGGAAGATTCTCAAGGAAGGAAGTTGAGCTTGGAAGCTTTTGGACTCAATGATATGGAAGCGTAGTGATTTCTAAGTATCTACAGCAAGGAAAGATCAAGTTTGGCTTTGGAAATCATCAACGTAAGCAAATAATGAAGCGTAAGGAGAAAAGTCAACAAAAAGTCAAAATAGCAAAAACCCAGCCGATCGGTCGTAACCCGCAACCGGATCCGGCTGGGCAATTGGTCAAGGAATAACCGATTCGGTCGGACAAGAAACCGATCCGGTTTCTGGCACTGCAGTTACACAAAATCGCATTTATTGTTGCCTTAACTCCCCATAATCATTGGAGTCCGATCATTTCTTGATATTTACTTGGAGAGAACGTTTTTTGGTCAGTTAAGCAAGAGCTTTGGCTATATAAAGAACCTAGTACTTGTATAGTAAGTGTGACACAACCAAAAGAGTGTTAGTTTACACCAAAACTAATACTAACCCTATTATTTCAGCCCAAAAGCTTAGTATTTACTGAAAAACACCCAGGAGCAAGGAGGGAAACATTCTCATCCATTGTTTCGGTAGTTTGGAATTGTGCGGTGATCCTAGGTGATTGGAGGCGCGTGGTTGCTACAATCCACGATTTCTAATTCTTGTAATCACAAAAGTTTAGGTATTCTATGAACTTTGTTATGGAAATCTATTCTCTTGAATTGTTTGAATTACCTTGTTATGACTTGTGTTTAGATATGATTGTTTTCATGGAGTAGTTTGTGTTATACTTGTGTGTTGGAATGTAATTAATCATAATAGTGTTCTCAAAATGTGATGCATGTATATATGATCTTGTTTAAATGAGTTTGTTGGAAAAATACTAGTCTTGGATTGATTTGTCAATAAAACATGTTTTAAGAAAAAGGACCGAAAGGATTTCTCTTGTGTTTTATTCCAAAAAGTGAAGTGACAAACTAGTATGGGGATATGGTGATTGACAACCACCATGTTTTGCTTATTAAAACAAGACTAGGAACATTTTCATCACGAAGGGTCGAAAGATTCGTAAGAACAAATTTAATGAGAACATGTTGCAAACAAATGGAACTGCTATAGGATAATCATTGGGATAAGGACCGAAAGGATTACCTAAATGTTTTTGTTCTTAGAATGATTTTTACAAACGAATACCATGGTTGGGGAATCATTTGCTTATGAATTGGGCATCATACTAAGAGTATACACCAAACCTTTATGAACACTATCTATGGTTGATTATAAGACTACACACAAGTATATATTTATATTCTTGATTCGTATTTCACTAGAACACTTATTTGAGGAAGCCTTGACAAGCTTTCTTGTTAGAAACTTTTTAATCAAATCGATTTCAAACAAAAAAATCCCTTGGGACGATCCCGACTTACCAAACTTTGCTATTACGGACGAGTATACTTGCTCGTATGTGTTAATAGGTTAGACGGTTAATTCGTGTTTATAAATTTTTAAAACTTGCACCAACCGAGCACATCAAGTTTTTGGCGCCGCTGCCGGGGATTTTTCTTTAATTTTCTTTGAAATTAGTAGTTTTGAAAT